>JAJEKV010000022.1:4121423-4208463 GCA_021234155.1 Isoetes taiwanensis | reverse complement strand
TTGTTATTCGTTCAGTTACGTATTTTACCCTAGGCTCAAGCAGTGGCTCAAACATCTGGAGTGGGCTCAAGCAGCCACCACCCTAGGCTCCAACATGCCACCTAGGCTCAAACATGCAAGGTGGCTCAAACCCCAGCACCATGTGGGCTACACCATGCCACCCTGGCCTCCAACTGCCAAGGTGGCTCTGGCGATGCCACCCTAGGCTTAAATATGCCAAGTTAGCTCAAACATGCCACCTGGGCTCCAACATGCCACCCAGTGGCTCAGCACGCCTAGGCTCAAACATGCCGCGTGGGCTCAACATGCCGCGTGCCAGGTGGCTCAACATGCCACCCTAGGCTCCAACATGCTCAAACATGCCAGGGCTCTAACATGCCACCCTGCTCCAACTTGCCAAGGTGGCTCAAATACCACGTGGGCTCAACATGCCAAGGTGGCTCAAGCATGCCTACAGGGCTCCAACATGCCACCTAGGCTCTAACAGCAGCAAGGTGGCTCAAACCTGCGTGGTCTCCAACATGCCACCTGGGCTCCAGCATGCCAAGGTGGCTCCCAGCATCCAAGGTGGCTCAAACATGCCACTATAGGCTCCGATGTCAAACATGCCAAGGTGGCTCAAACATGCCGCGTGGGCTCCAACATGCCAAGTGGCTCGGACAGCCACCACCTAGGCTCAAACTGTCTGAGTGGTTCCCACATGCCAAGGTGGCTCAACATGCCACCTAGGCTCCAAACATGCCAAGGTGGTAAAACATGCCAAGGTGGCTCAAACATGCCACCTGAACAGCATGACAAATGAAAACCAAACATGCCACCCCTAGGCTCCAGCGTGCTCCAAACATGCCCGCCGGGCTCAACATACCACCTATATGCTCCAAGCACCCAGTGAAACCAAATAGCCGACGTGGAGTCAACATGCCACCTAGGCTCCAACATTCCTAGGTGGCTCAAACCTAACTCACCATCTAGGCTCCAACATGCCACCCAGGGCTCAAACATGCCGGTGGCTCAAACATCTCAAGGTGGGCTCAAACATGCCACCCTAGGCTCCAACATGCCAGGTGGCTCAAACATGCCAGTGGACTCCATAATGCCACGTGGGCTCCAACATGCCAAGGTGGCTCCAACATGCCATCACGAGGCAACATGCCAAGGTGGCTTTCCCGGGCATGCCACCAAGTCTCAAGCATGCAGGCACCCAAGTGGTGACATGGCATGCCAAATGGCAAAGGTCAGAGTTTGACTAGGCCAAAACCAAAGATGTCCATCTTTGTGGTCTTTTCAATTAATTGATGTTAGCAAATTTTTAGGTGACATGGCTAGATGATGGTGACATGGACCTTGGATGTCTTTTGCAAACAGGGCACCTCGGCCAGTGACCCCTTTCTTGTGAGGAGTCTCCGAAGAGTATATATATGCTGGTGCATTTTCTCTTGCATTATCTGACGTCATCGTACACATCAATACCGCAAGATTTCACCTTTTGAACCCGGTTTTTATCACGTGCTTTTCTTTGTGTTTATGCTCCGAGGAAATTCATAATTGTCATGGGGCAGGGAAAAATCTGGTTTTCAGCCGACTGGCTTGCCGTGGCAAGTATAGGAAAATACCGATTATTTCCGGATGAGTTTTTAGACCCTCGATTTTTTATTGGGATGGCCCGGCCGTTGGCCGACAAGGTTTAGACCACGTTTTCGATTTTGGGGCATGGAGGAGGCCCGGATGGCGATCCGACCCTCGCCCGGCGTCGTCCGGAGCAGTGAAATTACCCTAGGGACAAGTTCCGGCGAGTTTTCCCGGGGGATCATCACTTACCCCTCACTGGGAGGTATTGACATCCACCTCCATGCCAATTATTTCTGAGTGTGTAGTAAGCGACCTACTTTGGCGTTTCTTGGAGAGGGTTGTCTTCTACCCACGAAACTTGGTCCCTAGGTGTGGGGATGTTGGGTCCATTGGCGGAGCAGTTCGGTTCGAGTGGGGTCCAGCCGATCCTCGGCCCCGGCTTGGACTAGCTGCGAGAACAAGATGCTTGGGGTTCACCACGAGGCCTGGTAGAAGATTGAGAGTGAGAATAGCGACATAGGACTGCTAGGTGGTATACACAGCTATGTGACCACCCGGAGAAACAAGCTAGCTCCACTACCTAGTAGGGCGTTACCGACCGGTGGTCTCAGGAAGGGTTGGCTCGGGCTTCGTCTCATGCCTGCACTTGTGCTTCTATTGCTGGTGCATTTTTCTCTTTAGGTATTGCAGCGTCATGCTGCATCACATAGATTTCACCTTTTTGAGACAGAATTTTTATCGTGCTTTCTTTGTGTTTATGCTCCGGAAATTCATAATTAATGCATGGGGCGGGGAAAATCCTGGTTTTCAGCCAGCTGGCTTGTCAAGTGTCCCGAGTATAGGAAAATCGGTATTTCCAGATGAGTTTTAGACCCTCGATTTTTGATTGGGATGGCCACTTGGGTTGGCCTTGGCGAGTTTAGACCCGTTTTTTGGATTTGGGGCATGGAGGAGGCCCGGATTGGCCGATCCGACCTGCGGCGTCGTCCAGGAGCGGCAGAAATTACCCTAGGGGACAAGTTCCGGCCCGAGTTTTCCCGGGGATCAATCACTTACCCCTCACTGGGAGTGCCGACATCCACCTCCATGCCAATTGATACAAGTGTGTAGTAAGCGACCTACTTTGGCGTTTCTTGGAGGTGGTCTTCTGCCTGAGAAACTTGGTCCCCTAGGTAATGGGGATGTTCGGGTCCATTGGTGAGCCGGTTCGGTTAGGTGGGGTCAGCGGAGTCCCTCGACTGACTTGGATTAGCACCGCAGAACAAGATACTTGGGGTTCTACAGAGGAGCCGGTAGAAAGATTGAAGTGACAATGGGAGCACTAGGGCTGCTAGGTGGTATACATGACCACGGAGAAGAAAATAGCTCCCTTTCAGTGTAATTCGCAGGCAGATGGCTAGGGTTTGCTAGGGTTTACATCTCGGCGTCAAGGCCAGGAACTCTACGGTTTCTATTACTTCTTGTTTTCAACCTATGACTTCACCGACCATGTCTCAAATTTTGGCCCGAATAAAACTTCGACCTCTGCGCGTAAACCCTACAATAACTGGCTTAACCTACGGGGTTTTCGTGTTGGAGCCATACCCTACTTGATTGGACGGGATCTTGCACAATGTCGGAGGGTAGTGGGAGGGCGTTGATGCGGCCCTAAAACCTTCGAGGAAAAGTTCGGCCAAAGGTCCTCTACGGAGGGTCCACAGCCCGCAGGGCCGAACGCTCTCCCACCGAACTATGATGCGACTCTGCATAGCGGACTCGAAACATCGACGTACCATAAGGACCAAGTTTTGTGGGCTGAGAAAACCACCCCAACAAGGCCAAATAGCTCATGTCGTAACTGCGTTCCTAGTGGTGGCCTTAGCGGAGGTCAGAATACCCCGCCATGTAGAGGAGTTCATTAATGCGGTTTTGCTGCAAAATGACCGTGTAACTTGGTCTCTAGGGTAATTTATTTGTTTAGGACAACATAGAAGTCAAATCTCCATTAGGAGCCTTTATCTTAGAATAAACCAAAACACTTGTTTCTACGATTCATTCTGAGGACACTGCTTGGCGGAGGGATATGTTCTCGGTGAGATCTTGAATTTTCTTGAGCACACCTTTCGAAGCAAGTTGCAAGATGGAGAATTCAGCGGTCGGATAGGAAAGCCGGGTTAGGGAAGGAGGCATTTGCATTTGCCCTCGGAGGAAGCGGCTGGTAGGAGAAAGCATGCCTCGGTAAAATCAAACCCCATTTAAATTAGGTTCTGTTGCTTCTTGTTTTCAGCTGCGGCTTCTCGACCATGTCTCAAGTGCAAGCGAATAAAACTTCGCTCTCCATAACGTAAACCCTACAATAACCCTAGCAGCGCCACCGGGGTTTCGTTTTGGAACTCGCCTGCTTGGTGGACGGGATCTTGCACAATGTCGCCGAGGTAGTGGGAGGGCATTGATGCGGTGAACCCTAAAACCTTCGGAAGAAGTTGTCCCAAAGGTCCTCGGAGGGTCCTTATTACCGGACGAACGCTCTCCACCCAGGCTGTGATGCGACTCGCCAGTTCGAAACATCGACATTGCCACAGAGACCAAGTTTAGGTGGTAGAGAGAACAATACTTGCTCGGAAGTGCCGTAGCTCATGTCCAACACATTCATAGTGAATTGGCCTTAGCAGAGGGTGTGATCTGCCATGTAGAGGGTTAGATGTTTCTTTGCTGCAAAATGACGTTAACGGTCCCTAGGGTAATTTGGCTTTTCGGACGACATGAGTGGCTCAAAACGCATGCCACCTAGGCTCCAACATGACAAGGTGGCTCAAACATGCCACATGGGCTTCAACATGCCACCTAGGCTCCAACATGCCAAGGTGGCTCAAACGCTCTACGTGGGCTCCAACATGCCACCTAAAACCAACATGCCATCTGACTCCAACATGCCAAGGTGTCTCAAACATGCCGATGGGCTCCAGCGTTTGAGCATCTCTTGCTTGGTTTTCGATCACGTGAAACCAATCGCCCAACACTAGAATACCCCTCTCCACACAACGTAAGATTTGGCAAAGCTGATTTTGAACTACAATACTATTTTTGGAACTCCTACAGGGCATTCGGCTATAGTTGCCAATGTGCACTAGTTAGACACTAAAATCATCGAGCCGTTGTGGTTGGCAAGTCTATGTTTTGCCTAGGATTGATTAGATGTTTTTCTAAGTTTTGCCACAGTATCTTCCAGCTTTCCATTTTGGAATATAGTAACATGCCATGCAGTAGCATATGGTTCATCTTCCATTGAAGATCATGGTCGAAGCTCCATCTTGTTTAAATTTGCTTCTCGAATGGAAACCCTTTGGTTTTTGACATCATGGTTTTGTAAGGTTGAGGGTTTTTTCCTTCGATTTTAATATCTTAAGTCATGTTATTGCACAAATCAGCGATGCAAACAATTTTCACTAAATGGTCCAAATTAAAATTTGTGTACCAAGAAACTTGCAATGTGACAAACCAGCATTGGCTTCTTAATAGATGTCTAGAAATTCGGGGGCAAGCCTTTAGATTTGACCATTATACAAAACTAAATTGGTACTCCTTTCTTTGAATTTAAATTTCATTCGACTTCTTATGTCAACTCCAATTTCCTCATTTTGTTACTTTTTTGAATCGAGAGATCCGGCTTATCATCTTAAGTCAATTCCTATCGCCTTTCTTTTCTTCAATTTTCCACCTAGATAGCCACCTTCTTTATTTGAACTTTCTTCTCTTTTGATATACTTTTTTTACTTCATTTCATATTATAAAACATAGATACATATTTTTCAACTATTGAATTTTTAAAAGAAAAATAACATTGTTGTAACAATTAAACTACAAACTCATCACAAGGAATTGGCAATTAGCTTAAGAGACCTTAGACACATAAGGCGATGAAAAATCTTGATTCTACACTTGAAGTTCCCAAGACAATGCGACTATATACTCCAATCTCTTAGATCTATAGCATGAATCGATGTACCACAAAGAAGAACTTATCAAATCAATAGCATTCAATCATAAGAAAAACTATATTTCAAGAAACCCCATTAACTGTGCCTTTCTCTCCTCCACTCTACTATTTTTCTTCTACAAGATTCAGGGGGACCCTTGTGTGGGCAGATGCAGGAATCCGCGACCTTGCCGAGCCGCCACAATGCGGAATCCATGACACTTCGAGCCCGCCACAACATGGCAAGCTGGGAGTTTTGCTGGTCTTACACGCATGTGACAGCTTGAGTGGAATTCTTTGTGCAGCTTTCCATTAGGCGGAATCTCGACCGGTGCCATGTTGTCGGGGTCTCAAAATGATAAGGCCCAGAGCAATGTGGCAAGATTCTTATAAATTTTGTTGGCAAAAATGATAAATCGACATCAAAATCGCTAATGTAAAACAAGCGGCATGTTCAATAAAGCGAAGACTTGAGCTTCAAGGAGGTACGCTATGACAAAAGCTTGAAAATTCACGGTCACCCTTGTTGGGCTTCTTGTTAATCCACGGTGATTAATCACTCCTGAGTATAAAAGAAGTAGGCTAGAGGCATTTCCAACAAATAAAAAAAATGGAGGTCACTTTTAAAAATTATAAAGAAGTAGAGGCATTTTTTAATTTTTCGTTTTCTATTTAACACTGCATCCCATCTAACGGCCCGAGGTGAGTTGAGATGCGGCCCTGGTGTGATCGAGCTTTCTCATCCTATTGGTTTGGCCTTAATGGGCCAGTTTGTGTTTCTTTGTTTCCCGTTGCCACAATGCCCGGCTAACTTAACTTATTATTTTCATCTTGCTCAACTATAAGCGAAGGCTGAAGCGCGTAAAATCCGGCAATGTCCCCTTTGGGTTCCCCAAACCCTAAGCTCTTCCGCTTTCTTGAAAGCGCGTACAAATCGGCAATGTCCCTTTGGGTTCCCAAGCGTAGCTCTTCCCCCTTTCTTGAAGCGCATGCAAATCGTGATGTCCTTTGGTTCCCAAATAGCTCTTCCCCTTTTCGTTTTTCTTGTTAAAATCTTGTCAATCCTAAAGTGCGTATCGCATTGCCGTCATTTCCCTCCCTCTTGATTGGGCTGCATTGATTTCTTGGTGATGGGTGCATGCTTGGCTGAGGAATGCAGGCTGGCGGGGCGTGCTTAGCAGTTGGAACAGCATGTGATACTTCCCAGTGCGTACATCACGGTATTGGATTACAGGAAGGGACTACTTAATAGACACAAAACTTGACGTCAGGACCATAAAAAGTATTACGAGGCAACATAGAAGGGCAATGGCGACAACTTCTCACGGGATAAAAACCCGCCTTCGGGTTTCGAGAAACTGAGAAAATGAAATTGTAACAACCTGAATGTGATGCTGGAAACGCCTGTGAAGATGGAGGTGTGAACCAAAGAGCAGGACCCCGGAAGGGCGGCGAAGCCAGATGTATTTACTGGAGAACGGAGAAGATGATGTCGCGGCAAACACAGCTGCTCTGACCCATAAGATGAAGCGGCCGGAGAGCGAAGGGAGACATGTCAATGCGGCGAAGTCCAGCGAGGATCCCCATGACCGCCAAAAATGCACAGCAACTCAAAGAACCCCAAAAAATACGGAAATGGTTAGAACTAACATGCATGGCATGGACAAAGATGCTTATACCACCAACCCTAGGAAAGGCAAATTAGAGCAATCTGACACAGAAGGAAAAGAAACATCACCCAGCAGATTGAAATCAAAAAAAAGAGGGAAGTAATGTCACCTCAAGGTGGAAGTAAATAGCATCACCCTCAAGGTGGAAAAATGCTTATCACCTCAAGGTGGAACAAATAGCATCACCCTCAGGAAGAAATGCTTGTCACCCTCAGGGTGGGTAAAATGGCATCACCCTCAGGGTGGAATAAAAAACAACATATGAAAGGGTGACATGATGAGTAATGCAAAAGATTGGTATTATGGTAAATGCCAGAGTGAACTAACCTTGGAAAAAAAGCAATGTCCGGCCCGGTGAGCTCGGAGAAGGAAGGAAGGCTGTAGCTTGAGAGGCCCAGATAGCAGGTGTTTGAAGGGGAAAGGAGCCCTATATAGGCTCGTCCCTCCCCAGAATGGTGATCCAGATGGCTCGGATGATCGATTCTAGTTTGCACATATATGAGAGGGTCGATCTATAGATAATTTGGAGTTACATACTTAGGGCATGCCGAGTATTTACACAGGCATTTATAGTCGATTCATTTAATGGGGCGGAGACTACTCAACTTCGTTACGTCCAGCAATCAAATATTTTTTATGCTTAGATTTGTTCCTCTGAGCGGGTTGTGATTACAGGCTCGGTAAACTATAATGCTAATATACTAGTAGATTGCTCTATTTAGGCGCATAGATTTGTTTAGCCTACTACTAATTTGTTAAGTCTTTTCGACAAAGCTAAGTCCGACCCAATTTTAGGCGATGGAGAGTGAAGGCAAGTAATCTTCTTTGGATTTTGCATTCACGTTTACGCCATTCTTACGTGCTCTCACTTACTTGTTAACTTTGTTTTGCGAGAACCGCCCTTGCTCTTCAATCGATCGGCCGAAGAAATGGATGGAGCGAAATTAAAAATGATGCTCCTAAATTTGAAGACTAAAGCGTCTAAAAACATCGGTACATGTAGCATTTGTTTTTGCTCAATTTGAGATTTCAATCATGTTCATATGTACTTTCTTTAATGGGATTCACGAGGAGAAGAAAATGTTGCCGGCATTACTATTGCATTGCGACGCGGATGCGTGTAAAATCAAATGCTCACAAGCAGTGGAGAAACAATCCATTTCAACCGTGCGGTTGTAATATAATAGAGCAAACCATCAAGATTTGAAAACTTACTAAAGGCCTTTGCAATAATAATAGTCTTTGTGAAGATTTTAATGTTTTGAAAAAGTAAATCCATTGGCATTGTTATATTTCCGGGTGTTAACGTTACGAACTTTCTCACAAACAATAATCCACTTAAAATCCAAAGATATTATTAACAAGCCTTATCTTCCCATTATCCTGTCGGTGATAGAATTTTAAAATTTGGATTACAAATAAATAATATTATGCTTTATGGACTTGTTTGGAGTTCGATTCCCAAAAAGGCATTTTATTTTAAATTAAGCAATTCATGATATATTGATTTTGGTACATGGCTTTTAATGTGCCACGTGTTGATATTTCAATGTGCCACGTGTTGATATTTCATTAATAAAAATAATGAGTTTTTATTTAAAAACATGCCTTGCGTGTTAATATTTCATTGGTTAAAACACTTCAAACAGCACCTGGCTTTTCTGTATTGTCATAATAATGTTTTTTACATGTCCTTATTTTTGAAAAACAATAGTTGGTAGCATTAACAACAATAGCTAGATTTAATGGCGCATGTGGTATTTTTATTAAACAACATGTATTTTTTAAAAACCATCGATTTTGATGTTGTAATATTATTTTTAACGTAGTAATATCTAAATCTACAATGAAAGCTAGAATAAGCATGTGGTATTTTATTAAACAACATGTAATTTTTGAAACCTTGATTTTGATGTTGTAATATTATTTTTAACCTGTAGTAATATCTAAATCCTAAGCATGTTATTTGAGACAAACAACATTATAGCTCCTTCAAAAAACTTCTGATCGAAAAAAAGTACCGTCCAGAAAAGTTCGGTAAAACAACTTGAAAAAAGGACCGTTGACAAAAAGCGAAAAGTGTCGGAAAAGCCGCAGGTGGGATTTTGCCAAAACCATCTCTTTGTGCAAATCCGGATAAAAGCGGGCAGCGTGGACTGGGGCCATTTGGTGTTTTGGCATAAAACCTTGCCGTCTAAGTAAAAAACAATGGACCAAATTCCGAGTCGGTGTAACCGGTTTAAGGCCGGAAGAGACAACAAAGTATGAGATATTTTTGCCATACAAGTTCTTCAAGATATATTCACGAGATCTAGGTAAAGAGCGCAAATTGAAGTTCTTGATCAACTGCAGGAAGTATTGGACGTGACGACTATCTTCTGCGTTTATGTTTATGCATTGTCCTTTTTCACGAACATGGCTAGTTTCCTTGAAGTCCTTTAGAAATGTAAAGTTCTTGAATATGTGATGGCAGTGGTTACTTTGTTTTGAGCGGGAACTTCATATGTGTTTATTGCATCAATCATTATCTGGGTCCCTAAGTTCTGACATCTTATTGTTCTTTGTCAAGGTATTGTCATTTGATGTTGATTATAAGAAGATGCTTGTGTGAAATGGAGCTAGCGGATATCATCATTGAAGATGTAAAAGTACATAGAGAACTGTGATGTGCATTCCACGACTACTCATTGAGATGCAAGGGTATATAAAGTCAATATCAAATATTGAACAAGCTATGGGCGTTGTTCATAGTTATGGAAAAGCTTTGCATTTCAAGGGGCATGTATTCTGAGACATTTAGGAAGATCCAAATGTTGTCATCAATAGACGTCCACATATGCATTGATTTCTCTCTTTTAATTGTCCATGAACTCGTAGACCTATCTAGAAAGATGTGTAGTTATAGTTAGCCATTTAGGAATGTCCATAAACCAAGGACATGTGCATAGAATAAATAGGTCGGCCATGTAAGATATGCAATGATGGGAAGCTGTCAAGCATGCTCTCTATTTATTACTAAGAGGACCACTGGGCAGCTATTTCAAATTGTTTGGTCAAATGAAACTTCATGTGGCCTATTGGGAAGGTCATTTCAAATAAAGATGTGATAGTGATATTGTAAGAGAATCTTCTGGTGAAGAATAATCTGTAGCCATTGAGTCCATTGATGAAGTGGTATATTTCTATTTATAAATAAAGGCAGGTTGGAAATTGACTACGTGAGAAGGTTCACCTCTTGCTACAATAGTACATAGACATCTCATGAGAGCAATACACCCACTTCAATTTGCCTTGTGGAATGAACATAGCAATTCTCTGGAGCTATAGAGGCATTATAAAAGATGGTTGTGTTTAGAAGCGCATGGGAAGGAGAAATATATTTGATGATGTGAATGGAAATGTTGCATAGGTCACAAGCAAATGGGTTCAATCTATACCCAAAATGGGTTGTCATGTTTCAATCATGCATCAGCACTTACGGTAGCTGAAGCTTTTATTTGCCCATTTAATGATGCCGATGTTGCCCACAACCTTTGAGGAACATGAGAATCCCAATGCCAAGTGTAAGTACATAACTTCATTTGGATGATATTTCTTCATTTTGAGGTGAGTTGATTGATTGGGGAATCATTAGGTTGCGATTGATGAAAACCATGGAACATGTAAAATTCATGAAGACCAAGGGATTTGCGGGGCATAAGGCACCATGATTTGTTGTTTTACAGCTGCTTACGCTTATACGAGTGCCTCTACATGGGATCCCAAGTCATGTTCCATCTATTTTAGATCTCTTAATGATTCTCACACTAAATTTCTTTTGAGTTGTTTTAAAACCACATTATTTAAGCGGCATAACTTGAAGATTCCAACCGTTTTATGGTTGTCTTGTCCTTAAGCGGATCTCACTATCATCTATAAGTTTTGTGAAGGCACTTTCATGTTTTGATCAGTCATAAAGTTATTTCCATTTTAGCCAACACTCCATTTTAGGGATATTTGGTAATTTTTTAAAATATAGAGGCATTTTGATAATTTTTTTCCCCTAAAATATATGTTCAATATTCAAAGATGAACTAAAAGGCTTATTATTAATGTGGCCTCTCATCTGAGCGAGGTTAAATAGAAATCAAGTTTATATCCCCAAACTCTTCTTATCTTTGATGATGCCCGACATCACCGATGCCTGGACACGATACCTTGGCGTGATATGCTGGCGTCAGCAGCCAAGACTAAGGTGGTTTCATATCATCTTCACATCAGCGAGGTCCCCTCCTTGGGTTACCAAGGCGAGGAATGTGGAAGTTGCATCCACACAAGTATTTGGGAGTGGGTTTCCTTCTACTATGCAGCAGGACACATCCATGGAAGCTGGTATTGTGTTTGGAAGGCACTATATGCAATGCTGAAACAATAGTCATGAAGCGGAGTTGTATGATTGGGCCCATCAGTCACCTGTTCAAGGTCTTAGTAGAACTGTCCTTTTTATCTGGGGTGGAAGTATAGAGGCCCAGTAGTATCACTTACACTGCAGAATGACTTGGAAGCGAGGTCGAGAGAAGCCTTCTTAGTACATTTTAGGGGTGAAGTCCGCAGGTCCATATCAAATTCTCTGCGGAAGCGGGATTCTTGCCTCTTGAGCCCATGATAAGCACATTATTATTTCAGAAGGTGGTCAATATGGGCGTGCAAGTCTCCCTAAACTGGAAACATAATATCATGGCAATGAGGCAACCTCAAAGGCTTCTTTGGAGGAAAAGAGCTCAATGGTTAGATGGAATGTGCGAGAACACGAGGTGCATACATATGCAAGCAGAACTAGATCGCCATAGCTTGAGGCAATATCTTGGCGGCTTGCTTCTCTGACAGAAGCTTTGGGATATAATGCCCTTGAACATGTCAAAGACGATGACACACTATCGGTAGCCACATAAATCCCACATTGGAGCGAGGCCCGCAATGCACCCTCACATTACCCACTTGCCCATGAAGCAGCCCGGACTCATTGCCTCCATTAGCCTGAGGGGCACATCATCTTGAATTGAGGCGGGCGGATGGTTGGTGAGCCACGCCGGGGCGAGGGCTCTGTCAATCTTTGCCAAATGGGAGTCATTGAGGGGATGAATCTCATACCCTTCAAAGTTGCCCGGCCTTAGTCAAATTGGACTGGCGCTATCGGGGTTAGTGAGCGGCCAGCCGTACATGTGACGTGAGCCGCGACATGCAGTGCTGGGATCGCTGCCAGAGGTTATGGACATGCGAGATCAGCATAATCACCGGGCACACCGCCCGGCATGTATATACACATTGATGTATGCTATGCGGTTTGGCGGCATTCTTATTCGCCACGGTTTTCCCTCGAAACCCGCCCGGGTGAGAACAACCGGACGGTAATAAGTTTGCTTTGCGCTCGCTAATGGGTCCCATGGGCGGTGGCCTCGATTAGACCGATAAAAATCATTCTCATTCTCATTCTCATTCTCATTCTTAAGAGTGATTTCAAAGTAATTATAATATTGCCATGTTCAAACCTTTAATGTAGAGAGCCACGTGACATTTTAATTTCATGTGTGTTGGAACCTTATTTTGTTCATGGGTAAAAATTGGATCAACAAAAGTGCAAATCCACCCAAATGCTATGAAATGCAACGTTATTGTTTTTGGGTTGCATCTAGGAGGCAAACCCTTGCTTATGTTGGTGATTGTTCCCAACCCGTTGTTCCCTATCGCCCAGGCGGTCTAGATGCGTTTTGGATCGGATAATTTCAACCGAGGTAACTAATAGGGCAAGGATCAAGCTTTAGGTGCATGGGATTTCTCTAAGGCTGGTAGCAATTTATTGCATGGAAGCTCGTTCTAGAAAATGAGAGAAATGTTTGAGAGCTTTGGGAATCGCGAAATCCACAGATTACTTGCCAAAAACATTTCTATCAAACTAACCGTTATAGGAGGTCCTCTCAAAGCCATATGCAGTGGATTCCAAAATTCATGGAGATTTGAGCCTCTTGAAACTCAATGATGGGTATTAGCATTCATGTGAATCCATGCAGAGCTTCATACATTGTTTCTTATGTTGTATCAGAGGTATCAAGTATTCTATTGTCTTGAGTAGCAATTTTAGTTGATTGTCAAAACATGACTTGAACTATGATTTAAAACCACTTCACCCTCAGGTCCATAGTGGGCAACCCTCGTGTATGACACCTTATTGCTTTCATATGTTTGAATTAAATTCATGTGACCATTTATGGGATAAACTTCATTTGTTGGTGGAAGATGTATTGTATTTTTTGATCTGTGAATGTAGATTTCTTTAGGTAACTCTCATAAGAAGATTGAGTATGTGATATCATCCATACAGAGATGATCAATTCTCCCATTCTATGCTTTTAATTGTGATGTGGAAACACACCATAGTCTTGAGATCTTATGTGACTTGAACCTCTGACTCCGCGAGCATGCTGTAAGTCATAACCCAACCAGTCCCAATATTCTGGAAAAATTCTCTTGGGAAAACCATCAGGCACAGGCACTTGTCCTTTTTAAAGAAGCGGTGGATGTAAGTCATTGATGGTGATAATACGATTCTAGGTGTGCCTTGGCCTTTCGGTGATACAATGGGGTGGACCTTTGACAAGGCTGCTGATTGAATATCCTCACGAAAGACAAGCGATGTCTGGAAAAGAATGAGAAAGTGGTCATGGAATCTTTGCTTCAATTGGACTGGTCGAACACTCGACCCATGTCGAACAAGATAAGGGACTTAATAGAAGGCCATCATGCAGCCTTCTCTTAGCTGACCCCGAAAAAAGAAGTGAAACATCTATCACCGGATCTAAACCATTCGATCCACGCCTTTATCACGGCTTCCCGGTCCACATGAGCTCGTCTCAATGGCTTTTAATCTGCAATCAAGATTCCTTTCTCTCTAATACCAGAAGAAGAGCCCGAGTCACGGCATCACGTAACTCTTGATACAACTTCGGTTAATGTACTATTTTTCATGTTAAAAATATTAAGCGAGGCAAATATAAGGTAGTTGACAAGGCAATCATAATTTATAGTAACACTAAACTATTTTTTGATGAGCGATGGACCTTTATTACTCAAAAGAATACCATGGGGGACTCAAAACCTAGTGGAGAAGATATCCACTAGAGCAACACTACCACCACATACATAACATAGAAAGCGGAGAATCTGAGATCACCATGAAGGCACAAGCTGTTTGCTATGAGTAGGTGGGAATCTGAAGATATTGTTCCCAAATGACACTTTTGATATCATCCTTCAAGGAAGAACACTATAAACTATTGTATTCTTATGTTTCTCTCTACCTCTTACCTCAAGAGTGAATTATCACCTCTCAAAGATTGAAGCAGCCAGAAAAGAAGCACAATAAATTGCATATTTGCTTTCTCAGGTTGGATTCTAATGTCAAATTGTTGTTAGTGAAGGTTTTGTTTCTATGAAATGCTTAACTATACATCCTAAGTTGTCATTTCCTAGGATGGGTCCTATGAGACAAACAAGTTGGCAAGTGAAGTGGTGTTCTCATTGAGCTTTGTAAAACATTGAGTACAATTGGATCCTCACTAGGGATAGATAAATTTGAAAATATGAACTTTAATCTTTCAGAAACTAGACAATCGCCGAGCATGATGAAGCCCGAAGAATACAACATAAAAAGATGGTTTTATCCGCCACTTAGTGATGCAAAGATGAGCAGACTTCGGTGATTGCTTCTCATCGGGGAAGAAGAACTTCGCCTTCTTAGATTTTGAGAAACAAATGGTTGAAGCGACCCCACGCTACTATGGCAACCACAAAACAATCACGCAAAATCTAGGGTGAAAGAAAAAGCTGAAGGCTCTGAGCCACAACATCAAAGACACAAGAGGGGAGGAGTGGGAGGAAACTTGAGGAGCCAAAGAGAAAACATAAAGGGGAGGCTCAAGAGAGAGCAGCAGATGCCATGCTATGAGTGGGGGCAAGACGAGAGGATGAATAAATGAGGAGATGTGAAGAAAGAAGCGTCCCCATCCAGGGAATGTAGGTTCTATTGTAGCAAATAGAACCATGGCTTCTAGGATGAGTCTATGAAGACAAACAAGTTGGATGATAGAAAGAGGAACCTATCTCAAAGGACTAGCCAAAAGAAGATAACTAGGGAAAGAGGCGGAGCAATAGCGTGAGAAAATGAAAAGAGAAGGATGGCCAGAACTGAGAATAGGCAAGCTGGGATAACAACAAAAGGATAGGCAAAGCGAGTCGAGGAACAAAACACGATAAAATGGCACTAAGAGGCAAAGAAATATGGCGAGGCGAACAAGCGGAGGCAAACATCAAGGCGTTCCAAGAAGGACCAAGGCGTTTCAAAGAGGGTAAGTGAAGAAATAAGGAGAAATGTGAGTAAGGACAAAGGCGAACCAAACATAATGAAAAGTAATGGAAAGATAAAAGGGATCATGAACAAAGAATAGAGTACATGGAATAACCTTAATGTGCTTATGATACAAAGTTTACATAATACAAATGTCTAACAAGTCCATAGGGGGTGGCTCCTTGAAAACAGCGAGGAAAGGACAAAGAGCAGACAAATACTTGATGAAGAAATGGAAGAGATAAGGATCATTGAACAAAAGAATGATTATATAGGACAACATACTTAATGTCGCATGATGCAAAGGCGCATAATACAAATGTCTAGCACAAGCCCGCGCCGGGGCAACCATGAGAAGCTTGAGGAAAAAAGCAAGAATAGGCCCCAGACCTCCATGAAGAAGCTGAAAATTAAGGGGAGAAGCATGCATAGACCTAAGAAACATGATTCGCGCAAAGCGAACACTAGAACATCTGAACAAAGAGCATCTAACTAGCGGTCGTGAAATGATGGAAACAAAGACCTAGAATATATCCGTTAAGTAATCTCAAACACAGGCTCATGAGAACTAGAACAATACAACCATGGAATACTAGAATGCCTTTCAAAGGAAGGAAAAACTCAAAAATGATAGAGCAAAGAAAGAATATCCATGTCAAATTGAACCCTATAAAAGAGATAATAATATTGCAAAAACAATAGGAGAAGCGATTTCTTTGATAAAATAGACAAAGCAGGCAGAAACAGACAAAAGGTGGAGAAAATGAGAAGGATGAGACTCTTAGAATAACGAAAAAGATATCATGAGACAAACCTCCATATCATAACAAAAGATCGACTTATGCACCCATGAACCATAGTGACAATTGTAAAGCGCAACCAAAATCAAAGAAAGCGAGGAGATAGCATTTCATAACTAAAAATACTAGTAAAACCATAGAAATTTGTTAATAACTTCATCTCTTAGGAGCGAGCAAGATAGCCCTCGAAGACATAATAATTCAAGGCCGAGTGAAACCAAGATGTGATTCACAAGAAGACAAGATGCAAAAGGCGGTGACTGAATAAAAGAGACGTGATGCTGAGAGACAGAATGTGGGAACGCGTGGCAATTCATGAGCGAGATAAACCAATAAGGACCAAGGAGAAATAAAGCTGCGGCATTGGCAAAAGGGGAACAAGGCAATGGGCATAATAACGGATTGAAACACAAAACGTGTCGGAGAACGAAGAGTAATATAAGGTGACAAAGGCACCATCCACCGAGGTTCTACGAATCCAGCATAAAAAATATGAAATAAAGGGGACAAAGTCAATGGAACTAAAACATGCCTCCTACCATGCAAACATAAAACGTAGAAAGCGAAACAATCGAGCCATGATTGTGGCAAACGAGGAAAATCGAATAAAATGGAAACTCACAGGAAACAAATCAAAATATGAACGAAATACATAAGATGCCAAAGAGAAAGAGATAATTTGCTAGTACACACATAAGTAAACTAGATGTTGAACTATAAAGCGACAAGTTACTCTAATATGCTTACAAGAATTAAACTATGGAAATCAAAGAGAATATGCTTTCATGAAAATAAAAATAAATTATCTAAAACATGTTGTAAACCCTTGTCTTGGGATATTGGATATGAGATCAGAAAGCATGCTTACAAACAAGGCGACTAAGGATGCCTGAAACTTCAGAAATATAAATCCTAGGGCCAGGACCACAAACAAACAAAATGGAACAAAATAGGAATAAGCAAGGACCAACCTAGAATGGTTGAGCAAAAATACATAAATATGTCAAATGACTAAAATGAACGTAGAATAATCGAGATTAGAGGAGCAAGGAAACACGAAATAACCAGCTAAATTGCCAATGAAGTTAGCAGCTAATAAAAAGAAGGTTATGAGCACCATGAGAAATGAAGCATAAATAATCAATGGGGAAATGGCAAATGATAAATCATAGCGAAAAAGGCACCTTAATATAAGCGTATAATCATGCATAATACCAAGGATTGTATTGTGAGGAATAATCGTACTCTAGAACCAACTAGATTATCAATACAACAATGGAAGAACACGGAAAAACAAAACCTAAGAATAAAAATTGAAATAGAAACACAAAACATGTAGCATGCAGAGGAATCGAGGAAACTCAAGGTTGGTTTCCTGCCCCAAAACCACGATGGAACCCTAATGAGCGAATGGTTGAGCAGGCCCGGAGAAGAGAGAATTATAGAAATTAGAATAAATAAAAAAGGAATCAACAAATAGATGCTAATGGGTCAAAGCAGAATATGAGATGGTCGAGATGAAAAGAAAGCGGATCAATAGAAGATAGACAAATAGACAATGGACAAGGGAAAATATAAAGAGAAAGAGATGAAATATGATAATAATGAATATATGCACCACAAGACTAAAGGTTGAGCCAGAAAATTAGCAAGACATCAACGAAATCTTTGTAGTCTGAGACTGAGTATCAACAGAACAATGTACTTAGAGGTTATGCAAATTCTGAGACACTAAAAGCAAGTTATATATATAGGAATGCAAAATGAAGGCTCAAGAGCAATGGGAGTAAAAAAACAAGGGCCAAAGGAAAGGCGAGAATAAAACAAGTCATGGATCAAATAAAGGAATAAAGTGAGTACTTGAGACCAGATAGATAGATAGAAATGAGTATAGAAGAGGAACCTCTGGAATCATCATCGTTACCAGGAACAAAGAGCGGAGCACAATAGGACTACAAAAAAGAAATAGGATGAAACTAGAAAAAACGAAATAGACGAGCGACTCATGAAGCAATAGATTAGGGAATAGAGCGAGAATAGAACATTGTGAAGGAACCAGAATAGAAAGCGAACAAAGGCCTGAATGGCTATGTCGCCCGGATCAACTCAAATATCAGTAATATTACTGTCCTAGATATATACCGCGAACCGTCATGTACGACAGTAGTATAAATGATTCAAATGACTATAAGACCGGCCATAATGGTTATAGAGACGAGACTAGTCTCATGAGAACCTCTGAAAAAGGTATAGCACCACCACGACTCAAAAACAAAAATCACCGATAAAAGTACTAGCAATGCACAAGACGTGATTTAATACTTAGCTTCTTGAAATTAAGCAAAAACCAAGTGATGATAAAACTAAATGATGATGCAAGGCTTGAGAGTTGCAAAAGCGCCACCAAAGGGTGGTACCTTACGCACGCTCCCTCCCGAACGCGATCTCAAAACAAAATATAAATACCTCGATCCATGGAAAGTGAAGCTCTTGAATTACAACCAAGTGAACTCAACAAAATCTCTAACAAAGAGAGGCGATGGAAGATCCTCGAGTCCGGTATATGACATCATTATGGCGCATAGCTCTGAAAAAAATACTAGAGAAGGGGCATCAATGATGTCACTACACCTCTGAAAGAACCAAATCACCACGAATTATCGTCTTACGGGGATGCTTTGGGGATCCCAAAGCAACGATATCTGAGAATATCAAAAACAAGCTTAACGTGGCATGGCATATAAATGGATCATGAGGAAATTTAGCATCACGAGAGCACAAGTATACAATCTGTAACCTCGGTGGAGAAAACCAAGCGAAATAAAACATTAAGTCCGGGAACTTGGAGGGAACCAAACCTTGTCAGGAGAGAAATTGAAACCCAGAACGATAGCCACCACTAAGACCAAATCGTTAGGCCAAAGTAAAACAATTTAATTAAGTTGGCCCCGGATACCTAGCGTCAATGTCCCACTGAGGCAGGAAGTAGTGGCACCATTACCATTTGCTCCACGAACAAAGGCGAAACGAGTCGATCTGATTCTCTATCCCTACGCCTTAAACCTCATAGCAGATGCAAGAGTACTTCCATATGAAAAAAATGAGTTGTGCTATAGTGCTCCATATACTTGACACATGAAGATGTTCTAAAAGCCCAATAAAAATGTAAGAGACCTCACGAGGAGAACAAATGCAGACCTTATGGTCAGCCAGAAGCAGAACATGGTAAACATGACAACATGGAATAAGAACGGAAACGGATGAAACAAAGGGAAACCATAAGTGGACAACCTGGACACAGTACTTGTGACCTAAAAACAAAGGGAAACCCGAACCCGCTATTCCAGATATTATAGCCCAGGCTGACTAGGTCGTCGAGAAGAAAGCGATAGGATAGGAGCAAAGGAGTTCGTTGGGTCGAAAACCACAAACAAAGAGTCAATAACCTCGCCGACAAACCGGCTATGGAACCTGATGCAAACTAGAAAAACTCAAGTAGGCGGAAAAATGATAGAAATCAGACTGGGCGGCCGGATTGATTTAGAAAAGATAAAACAAAACTATCGATTTGCAAACAAGACGGTAAAGCTCAACGCCGCCGAGAACATTCGAGGAAAAAGCGAGACCAAAGACAAAATAAACTCAAAGTAGCGTATAAAGGATGGAGAGCGGCGGAAACAAAGCGCCAGCGGATCCACACAAAAAGCGAAAACGGGTCGGCCAAGGGAAGGGGAAAGGAACCGTCTGGCGAGAAACTCAAAACAATCAACGACCGGATACTGGCTCATCGAAAAAATGAAAAAAGAAACTGCTGGCGAAAACGAGATCTTGAAAAACAACCACAACTTGGATTCGCGAGGCAGCTGGAAAATGGGTGTCTGACAAAGACCAAAGGACCACGGATCAGGCCACCAGCGTGCCACCTGGCAAATTAACCTATTGATTGATGCACTAAACTAGATGTAGGCGGTAGGAATGGGGCTGGTGATTGGTGAGACCAGGCTTGAGGAGCCAAAGAGAAAATAGAAAGAGACTCAAAGAGAGCATGATGAGTGGAAATGAGGCGAGAGGATGAATAAATAGGAGATGTGAAAAATTACATCCAAGGGAATGTCGGTTCTATTCTTTGTCGCAGAACCGTCATATCCTACTAAATTTTTATTCATGTATGTAGATGTATAAGATATGCTTCTTTGCTATGCATTCCCACACCACTACTATCCATTGTTTCCTAAAGAAGTTTGAGCAAGCAATTTAGCATTGCTCCGGCATTGTCAAATGCAAAGTGGGTTTATCTCGGGTCATGTATCCTTGTGCTTTAAGTGTAAATCGCATTTACTTTTTACATATGAGCCATTGATCTTCAGCATATCGGGCATCATGTATGCAAATCAAAGGGCCAATAGTTTTGACAATAGCTGCCCATTTTGGTCGAGTTTGAAAAGACATGAACAATGAACTTCACCATTCATTAAATTCAAAACTTTACATGACCATGATATTAGACATCTACCCATCACCATTACACACCTATTCATTTGCAATAAAAGCTGATTATAGCACATCAAAGCTAGCGCATCCAAAACACATATACAAGCTTCCGGAACCTTCCTATTCCCCGGAGGCCTCCCCACAATGGTGTAGCGAGGGGCTTCCAACAATGAAATGCATTAGATGTGAAGGGTACCATTACGCCTTTATGGGAGAAGCACCAAATTAATAATGAACCACGGAAAGGCTGGTGCAGTGCGAATGAAATGTCCCGGGGTCTCTAAGCGAAATCTGAACTTCCACAACATCTATATAGCGACCTGAAATGAATGGAAGTGCATTTGGAATCTCCTCTATAGGACAAACCAAATTATTGAACCACGGTCATTGGCCTTTCTATGGAATGCATCCCGATTAATGCAAAATCTGAGGACTTCCTATGAGCTCGGGGAATCAACCTCCGAGACCATGCGGCTACGAGAGTCTGACAACCCTAAAGAAAGCGAGAACAACAATGCGACAACAAACTCCGCCCGCCCAGCATGGCAGACACAAATTCCTCCTTCCTGACTCTTTGGAGTGCGAATTTTCATCTGGAAATGAGCTCTCCTAATCTCATCTCCATGCACTACGCACACGCAAAATTAGAAAACCGGACTTAAGAAGGAAGTGGCACGACGCTATCCTACAATTTAACATGAAAAATAGCCAACCATGGCAACAATAAACTTGCAAACATATCAAAATTAGAAACTAGACCACTAAATGCAAACAAGCTACTCAAACATGCCAAATTATACGGTTTAACATACAATACGCACCAAGAATCTTAGTCCTAACCATTGCCAGAAGGCCCTCCCACAATACCAAACTCAAACATTGGAAGTTTATAGGATGTGCTTTTGCAATGTGTGCTCTCACTCTACTATGAATTTATTGTAACCCCAGCATCATAATTTTTAGTATTTAAGTCATAATTTTTAGTATTTAAGTCATATTTTTGTAGTCATTCCATGTAAATCCAACATCATAATTTACAATAATTTTTACATCATATTCTATAGCTCTTCATTACATCATATTTCCATAGCTCTTCATATGTGCAGCCGTGGACTGATTTGTATGGAACTCAAGATCATAGATATATACAACTTCTTCGTATTTTAATTGCTTTAAAAATTAATCACAAGTGCTTTTGGCTAGTTTCATGAGTTAAACTTCACTTTTGCTTAGGTTACAAAAGAACAAAGAAGAAACATCTTTGGCCATATAATCATCATTACAGATGCAGCTGGATATTTGAGGCTTCTCAAATAAGGCATTCTTTAGGCAGGAGGGGTAGTAGGATTAGTACTACACCAGGAAGAAGAAACCATTCGAAAGAGTTGACAATCGTAAAAACCCATCTCAACCAATCGGACAAAGACTTGGTGTCCATCATAAAGTGGGAGGGATTCCAGCACGCTGTCAAGCCAAGCACCAGGGCTAAAATTGCCCAATCGGTCATGAAGCGTAGAAAAAACAGGGAACCATGACGTAACTAAAGCAATTCTGACTGTTTTACAAACCACTAATTTCCCGTTCTGAAGCTCTCCAAACAAACCATTCAGAACTTCAGCCACAAAGGGGCGGCATTGGCACTCATGCCACTCATAACCACACCACTTCACATGTTCCCAAACAAGTTTGGCTAATTCGTTTTCTTCGGCCAGAAATTTGACGGCTTTATCAGCAACTTTAAGTCTCTGAATGGCTTCTATTAACCACATCAACTTAGACAACTGTCCAGAAATAATTGTCGTCCTCAACCCGTTTGGTCCAGACTTTACATCACGTAGCAGGTTTTTCGCTAGATCACTCAACAAAGTACTTTGATTAAACGTGTGGGGCTGACGGCGTAAATCTGCGAGATAACCGGACTTAGATAAGAAATACAAGATGCAATTGCACATTCTTCTTTGGGAAGTCCAGGCGACCTCAAATACTTCATACAACGATCGATCCAGCTCTTGTGAAACAACCACATTTGCCGCTACTTCTAAGATGTCGAGGCGCTATGGCCCGGAGAAATGAAGCTCTTATACGGCATATATAACTCAAGAATGCGAGGTATTTGATTGGGTCCTTACAATCTTTCCACAAGGATTTGAAGGTTTTTTATGGGATCGAGGTCCATGTTCCCGGAGAGGTGAGTTTTGAAAAATGCGCTTGCTTGCAAAACACACCTTGGAATGCAGACGGAAAGGACCAAACACTTGGTGGCCCGACATGCTACAGGTTTGTTATCTCGAGCTTCAATTTGCCTCGAGCAAGAAGGGCGATTTATGGAATTAAGTCCATAATACCACGAGAAGAGCCCGGCCAGTTAGGCGGCTAAGCCATTTTTTATGGGGTAAAGGAAACTGAAATAAAATTGCTACGATTGAATCTCCTTTCTATGGCACCTTTACCTTTTGCCATATATGGCACAACACCTTTGCCATATATGGCCGCGTGTTTCACATATAGCACTCTTGTGTGCCACTAGTCTATTGTGGCACATATCCTATATTCTAGAGCTATAGTGACAAGTTGGACAAAATGGCCCTTGGGCATCTCCATAAATAGAACATGCTGACAAAATGGCCTTGTGGGCATCTCCATAAAGCGAGAACACATGCAACAAAATGGCCCTTGTGGAGCCATCTCTCCATAAGCAATTACATGCACCGGAACATGCTCATGCTCTAAGAGAGAAGCTTATCTCCGGGGATGAAAACCACCAGCCCTTTAGGGTTTCGGAAACTAAAGATAAACAACCATCTAAGAGATGATATACCACCGATAGAAAAGGAACCCTCATGCCTAGAGCCTTTTTGGGTTCTGACTCGCGAGAAAGAAAGAAAGCCACAAGCAATTTGACTTACCGGCTATCTGGAGACACGAAGGTAAACAGCGGTTCCACCATTCAATCAGCCGCAATCACGCAAAGAATAAAGCAGTAAGAGCCGAAGAGGCCAGGGCTGCTTGGCACCAAAGGTCTTTAACCATTTGGAGCTGGTGACCATGATCCAAGATAACTAGTAAACTGGCCATGAGCCCTTCATGTGATGTTAAACAATGTTTTGGTGATATAAAATTTGTGGATGTCTGAGGTTTCAGGGGTGCACTTATACATATAAGGGGGTATGGCATCTAGCGTTGAGGGTAGCAAAAACCCCCTTATATATGCAATTTAAAGGCAATTTGACCCCTCGTGTATAGATATTGCTCCAAATCGGTGCCTTAAAACCCCTAACCCTAAGTATATGTCCACAAATGGTCAAAAAACACCCCTCCAGGTTGAACTCTCTCGGTTGCTCTGGCCCGATGAAGGTAGATCCCGAGGCGAGCTCATGATAAAAGATTTGGAGAATCTTAAAAAAAGATTCAACAAAGCCTCAAATGGCATTGGACATAACTCTAGGTAGACCCTACAGAAGGGCAAGAGTAGTGAAAACTATTTACCTCCACGAGTTGCTAGAGGCAGCATAAATTCAAGTTCCAAAGTCATCAATCTCGATGGTAACTCTAACTCAATAGTTAATTCACACCTGGAGACCAATCAGTTATTAAGGGAAGGATTGACTATTTCAAAGGAGTTGCGTTGACATTCAAACAAAGTTGTTCGTTAAGAAGTAAGCTTATAAAAGCTTTATAAGTTTATAATTTTCTAAAATTAGTCTAATGTGCTAATTTTAAGGCCCCTTGGCTTGTTGCTAACAGGGCTGGTTACAGGACTATTACTTGACATGATTCATTGTCCTGCTAGATGTAGATGCAAAGAAATATATGCGATGATCTAAGGCGATGACTTTTTTGCATCCCTATGGTGGGATTATCTGAAAAGCATATACCATATGGACAAAGTGTGCTATTAGAATATGTAGCATAATAACAGGGGGTTTTCTTTGTGTTTCACGGCTTTCACAAAAGGTTTTCCTAAGATTTCATGTGATATTCAAATGATGGATGTATATGCATTACATACAAGAGTGCACCATTTCAATTAGTTGATTTAGCCTTTTTTCAATGGTCCAACATCCCAAGGTGACATTTTGTTTGTTTGCCATTTTGGAGTTTTTGCATGCAAGCATCGTGCCATCATGTTTTAGGGTTATTTTGGGGTTAGGAGAAAGGCAAGAATCCAAAGCAATACAATCTTTGCGAGGGGTTGGTTATCTTGAAACTTGGATTGTATAGGTGAAAATTTGCATAGCCCCTTCCTTCAGCTGACGAACAAGCAGCTTGTTCAAAGTGCAGGGTTGATTTCTCATAATCATTGTGCCAAGTAGTTGTGACTGACATACTCCTGGATGAAATTTCGTTTAGCGAAGAGGAAATGGGGAACATGCGGTCACACGCAAAATTAGGTGGCCGGTGGACATGAGATTGTGATCTTCTGGCGTGGTGGATTAAAAGCGGGGGAAACATTATCGGTGACAATTCCAGCTTGAATGCCCAAATCCTTGGTCAATTGTTGGGAATGGGCACTCTGGGTTCTCCTTCACAATTATGCATCCTTCTATCTCGTGATGATCATGTCCTTGCGAAGGCATGCTTAGTATGAAGTGATGTTATCTGAGTTACGTTTCCTGGAGTTCCATGAGGAGGTGGATGGTATGAGCCCATTATTCATATAGCACCCAAGATGATGAGTGTCCATACCTTTAAACTTTGTATGTAGCAGAGCTTGCTTTTGAATGCCTGTTCCTGGTACCAAAGAAATTGGTATATTGTATTTCTATTTTTACTGGCAGCTCTCAAGTTTTTGCCTTTACTTTATGACAATTTGTTTTTGTAGTTTGATCCATGCATACGTTCTTTCCAAGACAGCCTCTAAGTGTTAATATCTACGGACTTCCTTTTGCCCCTAATTCCGCCTCATTATAGTCCATCATGGCATCCTTTGCTTTACGCTTATAAGAATCAGCCTTTTCCATTATTTTTTTCATACTTTTGTTGGACCACCTAACTTAAGCGAAAGAAGCCAACCAAGCTCCAATCTTCTGTGTATTCGGATAAACAAGTTCCACTAGAGATTACTCACCGATTGTACAACTTTGTCAAGTGTTGGTTAAAAAGCTCGAGGCGATGTCACCTTGTCCCTCACATTGAAACTTTTGTTCTCATTGTCATGTGATCAGATAGCCTTTGAGGCTTGATCAATTGATTACGTTCTATATTTGTTTCTCCTTGATCCAAATGTGTTGAAATCCCGGTGTTGACCTAATACGATTCTAACATCACGAGAATAATACCCTATTTGGCTTACTTTCTTGGGCCTTTTGACTCATAGCTCAAAATGGCATTGCATTTATCGGTAGAAGACATGATTCTATATGTAGGATTTGCGTTTGAAACCACTGTTATTGCATGATTGATAGTGTCAAAATGATGATTATTGTGATTTTGCAGCTGCGTAGCATTGCTCTTACTTGTTAGCCAATTTAATGGAACCGAAGCTAATGGCTCCCAGTCACTACATATCTAGTAAGTGTGGCTTTCATTATTGCTTTGCGGTGGAATAAGGCGATACTAATTGTATGTTGTTTTGTTCTCTAGACATTTCTTATGCAGGAATGGATCTTCAAACACTCTATTTCCAAATACTCTATTTTGAGGTGCAATTGTCCGACCCTATTATCTATGTACGATATTCAACTCATATCATGATGGATTTCTAAAGCGCATCGGACCAAATTTACTATGGCTATAAGCCATTTGCTCCATCAATTTCATGCACATGAATACGTCTTTGAACTATTTTAAAGATTGCGGTTGCTCTTCATAGCATTTGTGATGAAGAGACAAATTATACTTTATGTCATTCATATACAATATCGGGGATACAATGTTGTGGTGAAGAATCAAAATATATATCCTATACCATTTAGCAATTAAATCATTATGTAATTAAATTACATTATGCTTCTATAACATTACTTGGTTTATAGGGTTTCATATTAGTTTTTTTTTTTTTAATTTGTTATAATGCTAAATATTAGATATTACATATTGCTACATGTTTTATGTTTCACATGTTTTATGTGTTTTGATTTTTTGGGGCAGAAGGGGCCAAATTTTAATTATAACAACCAACACATAACTACCATTAATATTAATTAACACAACCATTGGGTCCAACACATTTAAAATCCCCTTAAACCCCCTTTGGTTTGGGTGCATATTCACCTTGAGGGCGTCGGTGTGAGAGCCCTTATAATTATATTTTACGCATTACAAAATCCAACACCATATAGTATTTTTGCTTAAAATCTTATAGTATTTTGCAAATCTTGTTATCTGATTATAGCAAATTTTTGTACTTGCATACCCACAAGCGAGGAACTTCGTGCGGTGTAGATTAAAAGAATAAAGAGGTGAATATGCCCATCAACGACTCGTTGCGGAGTCACCCCGTGTGAATATGCACCCAAACCAAAGAAGTTTAAAGAGATTTCATGTGTTGGACATAGATTATGAGAAACTAAATAACATTTTTCTATAATATAAGCGTGAAGATTAAATATATGGGTGTTCATGCCAAAGTAATTTGGATAAATGGATGACTTTTGATATACAAGATATGGAGTTTTGACTCATTCCGGGATAAAAACAATGAGTATCTACTTAATAAGCAGATATACTTTTATAAGCTATGTCTTGCAGACTTGTAGGGCGAAACTATAATATAAGCAATGGTCAACGGTTGTTGTCTTGCTATATATGGACAGTAATAGAAGGTCCTATCTTGCTTTTTGATTATAGTCAAGAAGATGTTGATCTATGTACTACATAAAGAAAAAATAAAAAATAGAAAACGTTTTTGAAAACCTTGCATATTGGTGATTATGTTTGCAAATGCTTTGTACAAATTTTTGGTTAGGACAAAAGATTTTAATAAAAAATAATACTTAGCTCTATGAGATAGAAATCTTGCTTTTTATTACTTTTCAATCGGATACCTTTGCAAAGTCACCAGTTGATAGTAATAGCCTTTTTTATTATAACTTTTGAATTTGGACTCCGTTTTGTGTGTTCTTTATTGCCTTGGAAAGCTCTCTCTAGGATCTTTCTGATGATGTATGATATGCTCATATTTGGTTAAGTTTTCTAGGTAAAACTAGCAAATTTTCGGGTGGATTTGGTAGGGTTTCATACCTTATTAAAACGTGTTTTGCACAACATCAAATCATACTCTCTGTCCAGCTGATCAATCTGGTCATGTTGTTTGTCTTGTATCATTGTAGTGTGGTGAGCTCTTATGAAGATATTAAAGACTAGTAATGGTGCCAATGGATTCTTTGAGCTTATAGAGATTAGAACATCACGGAGGAAATATGTTGACTCAACTCCTTTTCATAAATCTTAAACAATGAAATTAAGCCCAATGTTCTTTGGGCTATAAGGAGTTTTATTACCTTTGGAGTATTGTTTCCCGTTCTCTTTACCTTTTGCTCTATCCCCCATTTCCCTTTTTTCTTTTCCTTTTTCCCATTTCCTATACACTTTCCTTTTTCTTTTCCCTACACACATTTCCCCACCATTCCATTCCACTTTCATTCCATTCCTTCATCCTCCATTCCATTCCATTCCCTTCCTCCCCTTCCTTGTCCTTTTTCTATTTCCTTCCATTACCCTATTTCATGTCCTTTTTCTTTTCTTTCTTCCTTTTTCCTTGTGTCCACAACTTCAGTGCCCACCATCATTGCATGATAGCATTATACATACTTGAGTTCTGAATAAGCGTCTGCAATTCTTGAGCCCTCAGTGAGTCGTTATCCTAAGCTTGTCTAATTATCATCATTCTTTATAGGAGTTTTTCCTTGAAAACCTTCCAGGCATGGGTTTTAATCCTGGTAAGTTGTACCCCAGCCATTGTATGGATCCCATGACCTATTGGTCTCCGATGAGACTGATTAAAAACTATTCCTATTCTATTCCTTCCTTTCTTTTTCATTTTTCATTATCCATGTTCTTTCCATCCTTTCCTTTCCTCCTTCATTTCTTCCATTCCATCTTTCCTTCCATTATTCCTTCCTTCTTTCCATGTTTCATTCCTCCATTCCATTCCATTCCATTCCTTCCATTCCTTTTCCTTCCTTTTTTCTTTTCTTTCCTTCCATCCTTTCCTTCCGTCCGGTTTCACCCTTCCTTTCCTTTTCGTTTTCTCTTTCTTTTCAGCCTCAGTCACTTGATTCAGCCTTCCCTGATTATTTTTCATTAAATAAATCCTCATTTTCCTTGTTTCCATTTCCATCCTTCCCCCTTCCATTCCATCCATTCCTTCCATTCCTTCCATCCTTCCTTCTTTTTCTTTCCTTCCATTTCCATGACACTCCCATTCTTGGCCTCCTCTTTTTCATTTCCATCGGCTCTTCAGCTCCGTGCATCGTTCGTACTCCTGGCCTCCCGTGCGTCGGCCGCTCATCGATCATTCGGCCGGGATATCCCTCCGGCACGCTGGCTTTCCGTTCTTTCCTTCTTTCCCCCCTTCCATCCATTTCCTTCCCTTCCATTTCTTTCCTTCCTTTCCTTTTCCTTCCTCCACTTTCCTTCCCCTCCATTCCCATTCCTCTTTCCCTATTTGTTCCCCTTTCCCTTCCACTTCCCTCCACCATTCCTTCCACTTTTCATTTGCCTTCCCACTTTCCCTCATTACCTTTTCCTTCACTTTCCTTTTTCATTCTCACTTTTCATAATCTTGATGTTGAAATAAATCATCCACCGTCCAGTTAAATGATCCGTCCTGCAGTGGATTTAGGGCTTGATGAAAGGACACCTTCATTATAATGGGATGTAGTGTTATCGTGGCCATATTCTGTCGGTCAGGCTTTTGTTTTGATGTGCTATGGGATTTAGGCTATTTGATGGTTTACATGTTATTCATGAAATTATCATGATTGCCAAATTTTAAATTTATTAAATCACTGAAAATTGAAATTTTATATTTTTGAAATGTCTAATTCTAAATAGATTCAAGTGGAAATTAGTTTGGAAATCAATTTTATTCTTTGATAACCATTATAGTTTTAATTTAAAGATAGATTTATATAATTAAAATTTATAAATATTATAACAATACATATATTCTTATAATGACATCCTTGAAGAGCTATCTATTAAATCTGAATATATAGCATAATAACAGAATAAGTCTAAGTTTTATTGAATATGTCATTAGGGAAATAAGCTGGTGGATTATCTGTACAAATCTTATAGAATCAAATGCAGGCTACTATGATATTTAAATGGTGGGTGATGTTGAGAAGAATGAAGATCTATCAAGTATATTAAAAGGTAAGGAGAATTGTAACAGTAGGCCATGCACTGATAAGTGGAGCTGTCAAGCCATGAAAGTTGATACGGAACGGCACAAAAACCATAGAACTTCGCATTCATAATAAAAATATAAGTTCACATAGAACTTGCGGATCTTCCTCTTATTTCAACCGAAACAAATACATATCGCCATGAAAGAGCGCTCTTATTAGCATCACTCTTTGATGTTGATGCCTCTCCTTTTGTTGGTTTACCATTCAATGCGTACTATGTTTAATCTGTCTATCCATCGCCATCATTTGAGAATTCAATTTACGTACCAAATCGCGTATTTATTGCCAAAAAAATACCTCCGCTTTCCTTCGTTGCTTGGCTTTGCATCTTTTTATATAGATGTTGATTGCTTATTTGTAGAATGCTGTGTCGAGTGCGTACTAGCGTCATAGTTGATACGTTGAAGTTTAGCGTTTATTTTATGATTTTCATGCTTGCTCATTGAGGGCATGTCGTCGTGGACGTGGGTTGTGTGGTCAAGCTTTTATGCTTTCGGTTGATTGACAGAACACACAAATTTCGCGATTAGTTTGATGTTGTCTATTTCTCAACTTTCAACGCCGCTTTTAGAAGGATTAGGTCTATTTTTATGCATCAGAAGTATGAAATGGAACCCACTAAAGAAGACTTAGCCACAATGGTTTCCAATTCACTTGTCACAGCCCTTAATCCATCTAATATAGTAGCGAACTTTGGGAAGGCGGACTATGGCCATGAGCTTCAATTCAGTGTGATAGGTTGCAACAAGAACATATAGCGACTTAATGGGAGGTGGCATTCAATGGAGCTACAATAATCGGCGACCACGACAACAAACCAAGGTATTTAGTTCTACTTTCAATTTTAATCCTATTTCTACCCTTTTAATATTAGTTCTAATTTGAACCTCAGGGTTGATTATCTCCTTGTATGGATGCTATGGTTATGGAAGTTGAGATCAATCCCTCATCATCTATTGATATACCATATTAACAGAGCAGTACGTTTTGCATATAAGTTATTTTACATGCTTAAGTGAGGTCTAACAGCACCGATGAAAAGTTATTATTAATCAACATAACGGGTGTACTGACGCAAAGACATACTCAAATGCAGTGAAATTGTATGGAAAGTTTATCACTAGTGGTTCTTCTGGGTCATGATGGAGTGTGATCGGTACCACGATAGTCGTGTAGTATCAAGAAGCACTTCTTGACTTCTTGTTATGATTCAATCTTGCCTATGATAATGTATCATTTGAGAGTGTACCCTTGTAAAATTTTGGTGTGATCTTGAGTGTCTGACTTCGAGATATGTAGGGATACTAATTTATTGTCGGTAGTTGTTATCAAATCAACTTAGCATTACTAACTTTGCTGGGTGAAAGCATATTAAGCTTTGATCGTTTATAACGAGTAATTCCTTCCTTGGGACAAGGGCTTACGGCTTATAATGACATAAATTTATAGAAAACAGAATTTGGGCAAGTATGATTATCTTGTAAATTAAGATTGCCAAAGCTTACATATTCCTGACGAAATTCATTTGCTTTCATATGTTTGAGTAAATTCATGTAACCATTTATGGGGTAAACTTCATTTGGTGGAAGATGTATTGTATTTTTGATCACGTAAGAAGCCAGATTTCTTTTGGTAACAGATCATAGAAAGATTGACACATTGAAATCATCCATACATGGATGATCCAATTCTCCCATTCTATGCTTTTAATTGTGATGTGGAAATGCCATATTGTACTATTTTTTCATGTTAAAAAATAACAGGCAAATATAAGGTGGTTGACAAGGCAATCATAATTTATAGTAACATAAAGTTGTATTCTTACATGTTTCTGTCCACCTCTTACCTCAAGGTGAATTATCAACTCTCAAAAGGTGAAGCAGCAAAGAATGCCTTAACTAGCGCCCTAGGTTGTCATTTATCTAATAAATTTTATTCGTAATGAATCTTGTAAAGATATGCTTTCTTTATGCATTCCACTATTCAACGTTTTCTTGGCTGAGCAAGCTAAGCAGGATATTGCTTTGCAATGTGCTCTCACTCTACTATGAATTTATTGTAACTAACACATCATAATTTTAATTTAAGTCATGTTTTGTAACCACATTCTATGTAGAGTCATATTCCATTTACAGTGCAAAATGTTACCATAAACCTATGGCTCTTCATTACATCATATTTCCATAGCTCTTCATATGTGCAACCGTGGGTGATTTGTATGAACTCAAGGTCCAGCGAAAGCTCAAGGATCCAGAACAGAAAGATGCGGTCAAACCGCCAAAGCGGGGTTCGCCTAAGCGAACAGCACAGGCGAACCAGCCGGTCTGACGAAAACCAGCGAGGGGCGTGGCGATGGGCGATAACGTGTGCCGGGTTACGCTTGTGACAAGCCAGCGTCGGTGGTCGATCAATAACGGCGTGCCCCAAAACCCACCGGGTTAACAGGCCGAGCAGTCGAAGCGGGTTGATTAAAACGGTCGCTGAACATTACCGGTACGACGGCTGCGCCCGGCCGGTTGGGCGGGAGCAATAGCGGGTCCAATAGGTACATTTGCGTTTTAACCTTTCACGTCTCGTCGTTATAAAATTTCTGTTTGTCCCTTTCTCGGTCCGATGAGTAAGGTTAAGCAGTGCTTTGTCCGATGATGGCTGTGAAACCGAATTGAACTGGATGATCTGCAAATCGGCTGGCGAAAAAATCCGACAAGTGGGATGCGAAATTAGCGATTTTGATAACTATGGTTGGAAGAAATGTTGGCATTGTGATTCAATTGAGCGAATGGGAAAAGCGGCTTTTCATGCGAATCGGCTTATAGTAAGGTCTTCTTACGGCGGGGTAATCTTCCCCAATGGCATCGTTTCATTCCCATCGCTAGCGGCGACAATTCCTCGGTTTTTTCTAATCTAGATTGCTCTTCTTTTTTCTTCAAGCCGATGGAGTGTGTTTAAAAAGGTACAACGGGCCGTAAAGGGCGTGGATTGAATGGCTCGCCAGCAAAAAGATTTTCTTGAGTTCCGAATTTACGATGAAGCTGATCAGCGAAAATTACTCCAATTAGGCGGAAAAAAGTCAATGGCTTCGAAATCGAAGTTTTGAAAAGGCGGTTTGCTTGAAAATTGAAATCGGGGTTTCGGCGGGCCGGGCGGGGCACATACCAGGTGGACCATGCCTTGGTTACGCCATCGCGGTGGGGTTCGCCCGAGCAGGCGGGATTGTTTGACGCCCCCCGCCGATTCGCCACGGTTAAGCTTAGCAGGTGGTTACGGGTTAACTGCCGGTGAATACCGATTACCACGATGCAGCATGGCGGGCACAGGCGGGTTAAAGCAGGCTGGTAGAGCTCGAACTCCGGGGCCGTCAACACGATCCTTCAACGGAGGTTCAATAATAGACCTTCCATATAGACAAAAAGGGTATGAACAAAGATACAACTACTTTTTTGTTCTGGCTATTACATGGCATTGCCCCCTTTACGCTCATAAAAATGCCGATGATTTTTGGAAGACCTCTTTATAGTGGTTAGTAAGAAAGATCTGTGAGCATTTCATCGTTGGGAACATATTTGTGATCCATCACCTTCTCTCTTGTGTGATGGATGGTGGGCGCCGATGATGGATTGGTTACTACGTGTAGAGCAATCTTTCCGGGTGTCATTGTGCTACTGGGGTGGGTTCATTTGTATGTACCCAATTCAGCAGAAATTAGTAAACCATCTTGTTTCTCTTCCCGGCCGATGTTGCCATATACGCCATGCGAATTAAAGCCTAGGGTTTGTTTTTGAACATGTGTGCCTCCATGCAACATTACAGAAAAACACGTGAGCCTATTCTTATCACCAGCCCAATCGAGTCTACAAATGATACTAGTCATTTATTTGGATAGAGGCTCACGGACCATCTTAGAATTCCCATGCTAGAAGTGTAGTGGAATTATCTCATGATTCCTGCTTTCCAATGCTCTTTGGATTTTTGCATGAAGCATTTGCTCCCTCTTGCTGTTATCACATTATGCCCGACCATATGTGCATAAAGGCATCCAAATGTGTGGGGATATCTCGTTTACGCTTGTTTGTCTGATTTGGGCTCCATTTGCTTAGATAGCTTAACATTCATTGTAGGGTATCACGGGCTGCACGTCATACCAGATGGCCAGACTTCTGATGGATCAAGCATTCATCCTATCTCTTATGGGTGGTGTGGATCTCACCATCGATTATCACAGAAATTCTTTTGCAATGCTAGCTTCAATTATCTGGTTTAAACTTGTCCAACCGTCAAATCATCAAGCATTACACAACTATGTGAGGATTTTACCATGTTCCTTTTAGTGTGAAGGTAGTTTGTCTTGAATCCCAATTCTTTGGAGAAAGGTATCGAATGCGAAATACCATGTCGCGTGGACTGTTTTAAGCCATAAAGTTAATACCGGCCTACATGCCCATTCACACAGCAGGGCTGGCCCTTATAGGTCCCTCTAGATTACAAACGGTTTTCACATCCACATCACGGTGGATCTCTAAGTCTTCACGGGCGACAGGGGCTGGGATGGCGGCGAATGAATGTTGCTTTGCCCCGGTGAAGGTTTCACAGAGTTGGGAGAAACCTTTAACAACTAAGCGAGCTTCCGAAACATCAATAGAACCATCTGAGCTCAGTTTTGATCTTAAAAGCCCATCGCATCCTATGAAAACCCTTCCACTGGTGACTAAGATCCCCATGTGTTAACACTAGAATTAGATCTGTGATGACAAGAAAGAGACACGACTAAGAATGTACTCATCAAAGGTTCAATAATCAGTCAAACCCTTCTTATATGTTATATATAGCAGTCATTGCATGGGGCTTCCTAAAGTCTATTGGTCCCCATTTATGAGAGTTACACTTAGGTACTTAAAGGGGGTTGAAGTCTGTTTAAATACATGTTTGGGCATCTCGGTAGATGATTTTTATGATTTTTTCATTATTTTTTAATATTTTTCACACGGTTAGAGGCAAAACACAAAAAAGCGCACCTAATCCGAAATGGGGTTTGAACATGGCGGGGATGCTTGCTGGCGATATTACGTGAACCAATGCGGTTCGAAAGGCGTTCCCCAAATCAAATCTCTAACTTTTTATGGGAAGATGAATTTTGACCCAGAAATTTTGAATATAAGTATTAGACAAACTTTATCCATTAGCCTTGATGATGAGGTTTTGATTTTCTTTTAGTATGACTTATGTCACATATAGAGTAAAATGATTCAAAGTCATCATAAAAAACCGTATGAAAGGTTACCATGATGGAATCACCAAAAAAACAGAAAAACTGGTTTGTTTTCAAGAAATCAAGAAGATTTACACGACATTACACCTTCTTTTTAAAATTAGAACTCCCTCGTATTTAATGAATTTCAGACAGTGGGGATACCAAGCACCTCATGAGCTAATCTATTCATTAAATAATCAATACTCCCTGATCTTCCCGAGGTTTGCCGCCAACTTTCTAGTGTTCACCAGGATTATCGTTAGAATCTGGCGTTCATAAACCTAGCGAATGGTGGGCAAAACGTATTTTTATATTCAAGTTGTGGAAGCAATGCAAAAGAATGAAAACAAATATAAAAACTAGAAGCGCTAATGCGTTTCCCATAACCGATTGGGTTCCGTGGGCGTTAAGAATTTGTCCTTCCTTCCCTTTGTGCTAGTCCACATGACATGATCATTCAAAAATGGTATTGGTTGGTTAGAATTGCATTATTTATGTGGCAAAAGTTGAGCTTGACAGTGAACCTAGATCTCCTCACCCTTAAAAAGTATGGTGAAAAATTGCCATATCATTGTATAAGTGACAAATGAACAATAAATTGGTAATCATAATTAGAGGGTTGTTAGATGGTATTGGACCATAATGGTCCATGCCCATTTAGATTCCAAGTACACATATAGTATGTTGTTTTTAACATCAAGTGAGTCTATGTTGCCAATGACTTGAACCATAAAAATTATAGTCTATCATGAGAACAAGCTAAAGTTACTATTATTATACCTAAAAGTAGGAACTCTTAGCGACAAACGTTATTTATATAAGTTTGCGATAGTAAAAAAATAGAAGGCGATACAAACTATATTTAAACTTCATCACATGTTTGTTAATCATGAGTTGAAAAACTGCTATCTTGCTTTAAATATAGCAGAAACTAAGTACAAGCCAATGTGGTCCATGTCATTTTTAAATCAAATCTTTGTGCATAATAACATGAAATTCAAGATCTATCAACAGGAAGGGTGACATTCATAAAAAATATTGCCTACCATAAAGATGAGTTTTGTATTATTATCTTAGCTAAACTCTAATTTTGTGTCATCTTAAAGAATACATGGTTGTTGCCATAGTAGTTCATAAAATTCTTTATTATGAATGTATAGAACAATGGTGCCTTTAAGCTTATATATAAGTTGGTTAAACCATTAGTTTCTATTTTTGTCACGGATTAAATCTTCTTTAATTGAGATCAACATGACTTAGACTTATTTAAAAAATTATTGGACTATAGCTCTTAGGAGTTTGTTGGCATGAGTCTTCGTTCAAAACTTGTTATAAAAAGGAGAAACAATTCACAACCTCGAAGCGACTTTTTTTGAGCAAAAATGGTTTTGAGCGAACTTCATATAATGCCATCTAATAACAGAAACATGAAAACATGTAAATCAACATCAACATTAAATTATTTTCCGGTGAAACGTTTGGACCCATGTAGAGGTTTGAGAATGCGGCACAGCGTAAAACCAATGAGGTTGGAGCATCACCACAACATATCAGTAAATCTAGTAGTCATGGTATAAGGAATCAGTGAAAATTCAAAAGTGGTGGTATCTTCAATGAAATGGAAATTTCTGCTGTTAGATACCACGGGTTTTAAGTGAGAGAGGGTATCTTTGGATGAGTATGGTGGATACTCTAGTGTTGTTAAGTACACTTAGCATCCATTTCATCACGCATAGCAAGTTTCCATTGCTCCGAGAAAAATACGTGCGTCACGGTACGTTATGGGTTGATGAAGTTCCTTCTAAAACTTTCAATATCTCTCTTCCATCATGGACCCAGGTGCGGCTCTAGGAGCATCTCGACAAACTTCGGGCGAACTCTTCCATTAGCGTATGCGTTCGGTTTATGCCCCCTTGACTTCTGTGCGAGCTGTTCGGTGGTTGCAGGCTGGCGCTCGAGTCGCGGTATGGCGCGTCGGCGTGGCTCGGGCGGAAGTTACTAAAGGCTTTCAATGGTGAAGTGCTCCATTGGACCATCCGGGGCCGGGCGGTGAAGAGCACCGAAACTCTGGCTGGGTTAGGCGGGGCCGTTGCGGTGATTGAAGTAGCGGACGGACATGCATCCATTGTTCATCCATTTACATTGACCGGTATCTTCGGTGTGGCGTACACCCCAGCGTAACCTTCTTTACAATATCAACAAAGGAACCGCGCCTGCGGTGGGGCTGGCTGTCGTCTCTTCCAGCGAGAACAAAGAGCTCTGTTGGGCATCAGTGGCTGACCTGCGTGCAACTGTCCTACTTCGGTGTTTACACGGAGGCATACGGTTAGACTATTAAAGCGGTAGAGTTGCCCCAAAACTATCGAAGAAGGTGAAAGCGAACCGGTGCACTTCATGAAGTCCCCTAATCTTTAGTTCCATTCGATGATACGATCGCAAAGATGAGAAAATCACGTTCTCTGTATCTTTCAACTTGAAACCTTGTTGGTGATGATGCCGTATCACTCCAAAAAGGTACGGATTTGTTTGCCAGATCTCTCTTTCCACTTCATTTTCCAGGTTACCAAAGACTTCCTTGGTGCTCTTCATATGAGGTGATACACAAAAGATTTTGAGGAAAAATCATCAATAGAAAAATAGGCATGACCAAGGGACTTGGGTAGTGATAACTCTGAGGGGTGCGATTCTTACGTGACGCAGTCCCTTGTTTGCGATCCTCGTTTCCCAAAGAAGCGACCTTCATAGGTGTAGCTGGATTATGCCATGAACCATATTATCATGTTGAAGCTTCTTCATTACGGTTTCATTGATGTAGCCAAGAGCGGCCAGGTGCCATAATATGGTTCCCCAAGGGGTGGCAACCAATGCCTGTGTTTCTGAGAACATATGAAAACCGTCCACAGCTAGATCCATCGGGTGAAGAGGTTGAAGCGGCAGAATGCTTTCTTGAGAATGAGAGCATAAGCTCCAATGCTAGATGCGGAGAAGGCTGCAGGCGGGCAGGTACTCTTGTGGTCGCGACAAGAGTCTAGGAGATGCAAAGAAATAGACCCCCAGCAACCACGCTTAAGACCAAGCAATGCTATTGACAAATCTTTCTGTGTTATTTCCTTGGAAATCGCTAACTAACGTTTCTGATTTGTCATAAGGTGAGTGGTCACAATCCATTACTCCAAATTCTATCTGAGCTACATCACCCTCATCAATGCTTCAATATCCGCAACCAATGCTTTGGGTTGCAACAATTTCCTCCATATCCGCAGAGATCAACACAAAAAATGCTTTGGGTCGCAACAAGATTCTCCATATATCCGTGATCAACACAATAATTTTCATGCACTTGCACTTCCTGACTTCACCGCCTTGGATTCAAAAGTACCAACGCGAGGTATGCTATATTGCCTTCAAAGATCAATGTAGCTGGTCTCATTCTCGCATCCGAGATTCTTGTTCACCACATGAGCACTTTCTTGGTCGTGACTCTCACGGTTACCCAACGCTTTGGGGGTGGGTAGAGAGGGAGACACGTATTCTTGTGCTCTTCTCCCGTGAAGCACTTGGTCAGAGGCATATCGACTCTCACGGTTACTCCAACGCTTTGGGTAGAGTGAGACAATGCACTTTGTGTCTTTTCTCCGTGAATCAATCAGGTTTCCTTTATCTTCTAACGATGAAGGCTGCTTTACCCAATGGTTTTCTTTTTCTTTCTGTCTACTCCTTTCTTTTATTACACTCGGATATGTGACCTTCTTATGCATGTTCGCTGACTTAGGTCCTTCCCGTTGATCTAGTCTCCGGGCAAGATAGTCGGATTCTTTCATCTTCTCTAATTTTCAAGGTCGGGGTTCGCAAGACACCGCCACCAGTTGTTTCGCTTCCTCAATCTTCGACACCCATAGTTGTTTGAGAGAATCATAATAGGCTCTAAAGATCACAAAATGGCCATACATGGTGATCTTTCATGGCGAGATCTTCATTATTAATGACATGTTCCAAAGGTTGCCAACTGATATGCAAGACCCTCCATTTTGCTATGATCCATGGATCATCATCCTCATCTCATCTTGGGAGAGAAGAATGCATAAAATAACTTCGGAGAAGTGTTGTGTGTCTTAAAGATTCTCATAAGACTCCCCAACCGTAGAGGAATTTGGCCATCCTTGAGCCAAACATCATAGAGGTTTTGGCTCATTGTCTTTCTCATTTTCCAAATGCTGTGAGCTTATTGATCCACAGCTGATGCTGCTACAGACCTCGATTTTCCACATCCGCCACTAGCTACATCAGATTTCTTGTGGTTTGAAACTCTCCACCACCAATATCCCATACATCCTCCAAGATTGCCTCGTGATTCTCTGCAATCCACACCGCTGCATTAAAAGCATCTACTTTCCGTGTGTTTAAGATCCATCCGAATGTGGAGAAGACAATTCTATGTCAAGACGACCAAATTCCCACCATCTTTCCATCCCATCTTTCCATTCCTCGCCACGCCTTTCAACGAGGCTCGAGTACTACTAAAAGAAAATAATAGGCGCTCAAGGATCCAAGAACAAGAAGATGTACCTCTTCAACTAGAGGTTCAATATTAATAGACCTTCCATATATAGACAAAAGGAAGATATTATGAACAAAGAATCTAAACTATTATGAACAAAGAATCTAACTTTACTTTTTGTTACGTACTATGTGAGCAGAAACGCATCTCAATACCATAAACTTTCAGATTTTAACTCGCCTGGAAAAGTCAGATCACAATCACACAGATACCGGATATTTGAGGCTTCCCAATAAGGCATTCTTTAGGCGGGAGGGGTAGTATAGGATTAGTACTACGCCAGAAAGAAGAAACCCTTCTAAAGAGTTGAGAATTGTAGAAACCCTTCTCAACCAATCTAAAAGACTATATTGTTGATCATATTGGAGGGATTCACCACGCCTCTCAAGCCAATCACCACGTTAAAACCGCCGGTTCCACATAAATCGGCAAACAGTGGAACCATGAAGTAACTAAAGTAATTTAACTGTTCTACAAGCCACCATTTTTCTCGCTTCCAAGCCTCCAAACAAACCATTCTAGCCAAGAATAGTAAGGTAACCATCCAACACCAAGATTAATAATCACCTGCAAACAAGTTTGGCTAACTCGCTTTCTTCGCCACCGACTATTGACAAAATATAACTTTAAATCTCTGAAAGGCTTCTATTAACTACATCAATTTAGACAAATGTCCAGAATAATTGGTAATACTCCTCAACCTGCTTAGTCCTCGTGACTTTACATCCGGTGGTTACTGCCACTTAGATCCAACACAACAACGATTTCTTATTAAACCGTATAGCCGCAATAACTCAGAGCAAATTCAGATGGTTTTAGACTTCTAGATAAGAAATGGCAAGATGTAATTGTTCTGTTTTGTCGGAAGTCCAAGGCACGTACTTCTCCACATTATTTACAACGATCAATCAAGCCTTGACAGAGCAACTTCGGCTACTTAAGATGTCGAGAGCTTCTTCAACTGGAGAAATGACTTTCCTTGTTCTGGCATATATATAGTAAAGGTGCTCAAAGAATCCGGTGTATTTAGGTTGGGTCCCCAATCTTTCGCCAAGGATTTCGTATGTTTTTGTCGATCCAGGTCCATGTTTCTCGTGAGTCGAAGCTTTGAAAAAATCGCCTGCAGCGTACCTCTTGAATGCATCTAAAGGACCAAGCACTGAGGCGCTTTGTTTTAAGGTGACTGAATAATATCCGGCAGCTTTCAGACTCTCCGGAGCTCCAATTTCTGGCTCACAAAGAAGAAGGAGCGATGGCGGAGTTCTGTTCCATAATACACTTTAAGAGCCTAATGGATTTTTCAAACGCTTTGCCGCTTTTGATGGGGAGTAGAGAGGCTTCGAAATAGAGCCCCTTTCTCTCGGTTGAGTTAGGTGGATTACGTTCCTTTTGATTCGAGTGCATGCGCATCACGACGATGAGTACCATTTGAAAGGCGGTTGAGCTTTTAAGACGCCATAATATATCCATCTTTGTTTCTACTTCCACTTTATTCGGCTGAACTTTATTGGCTCCTAAATCGGGTCAGACCGGGCCAAGGGGTTCGTCTGTGCCATCCCCGGCGATTCTACCGGCAGCGACCGGGAGGATCAAGCCAATTCACGGGACGCGGGCTACCGTGGCGGCGTTGTTGCCGGGTTCGCCCAGCGTAACCCGCACCCGTGTTAAGCCGCAAAGGCCGCCTACTGCTCGAAAGCTTATCGGGCTTCATGGTGTTCAGCGGATTCGCCTGGGCGAACTCAAATAAGCACTGCGGGCTGGCCAGGGCGCCATGGTGGCAGCTCACACTGCCGTAGGCAGCCTGCTCGCCGGTTAACCCGGTTGCTGGCGCTTGTCAGTCGGGTGGGGCCACCATGCCCCCACAATTATCGCAACACCCGCCGGGAGGGTGCCTGTCGTATGGTTGGAACCCGAGCCAGTTTGCACGGGCTTCCAAGGGGGCCACCATGCTCCCCCATACACTTCAAATGCGGAGTATTTTTAACCTCAGTCTTTAATGCCCGCGTTTTTAAAGCCTGCGGAAAGAACGATTCGCCTCGTATGTAATCCTCTTATACAGCCTGGCGGGCTTTATGCGCCACGAGACGCGTTGTATACCATATCGCTTGGGAGGGCGCAGTGTTTCGTCGGTGTGTGCTATAGCACGCACCGGCCGCTAAAACAAAAGGCCCATATATGTCCATATCCTTTTGCATTCTCATTGATGACATAGGTCTTATTTTTTGCATTTATCATATAGGCCATTTTTACAATAGACATTTAGAATAGGATATTTTTTAAGATATGCATATTTTTACATAGGCATTTTTACCATGGAAGTTTTACCATGTTTCAACCAGGTTATTTGTTTTACCATAGGTATCCCTACTTAGGCAATTTTAGGTTCGTGGTTGTATAGACGCCATTTGTCTTCCTAGTAGAGTGTCGAATGGCAATGTAGACACCGACGACTCAAAGGAGTCGATTTCAGATGAAAATGATAGTGATTATGGTCTTCATGACACCGGTGGATGACACAATGTCGAGGAGGAAACGGGGACGATAATTTGACGATGTGGCGGAACCCGCCTCGCCAATCCACCTCACAAGTTACTACCCCACCCAAGATCCCCAAGAACTTGTCTATGAATTGGCCTATTTCATACCCTATCAAGATAATGGTTTCGTAGCACCTCAGTTATGGTTACGCATTCAACGAGTGTGTATGCATTGATGAGGTTGTGCCTACGTGAACACTATGTTCCCCATCCGCCGAATAAGTGTCAGCCGATCCCTTCCTACCCCCGGCCTCCAAGCAGAGAAGCCGCGAGGGCACCCGCCGAGAACCATGTTCGGGCTGATGCACCATGGAGAGCATATTGTCGTGATCTTGCAGCTGACGATGAGTTCGTACCATCCACGGCTATTGTACCGGCGTGCAACCGCCCCACAAGTTAGTCCTCATTTGGGAGTTCCGGGAGGCAGCTAGTTGCTAGGGGTCACCTGAATGGAAGCACCCATCGCTTCCCACCGCCACTCTTCAAAAGATTTCGAGGATTGGGAGTTCCACTTAAGACGGCATGGCGCCCCGCGAAGAATACGCATCAAGGCATGGAAGCGCGCTGGGGTGAGGTGGGTCACACTCCAGAAGGACAAGGACTTCAACTACCGTGGAAGAGACCACCATGACGCCTCTAGAGCAAAGGGTGATTGAGCTACAACCACATCGCGGTCCGCTTGGTTCACGGCATCACCGCCATATGCTGGAACGGTGAGGTTTGTGGGCGACTATGCCTCGCCACCGATGGAGACGCTCAATGGCTGAGGGGCACCCTGGGGAGGTAAATCAGACGGTCGCATCAGAGGATGTTGTTTCGCTGGCGACAAAGGAAAGCAGATGGAAATGGTGCCGACGAGCTGGCACGAATAGTACGCGACGTAACACACCGCCATGACCCTTTCACAAATGCGAGGATTGTCCATGCCCGGTGGCATCCTGAACTGCTTGGCGGCCGTCGCGACAAGAGCTTAGAAGCATTGGAATGACACGCGTCGGCGGGATATCGCGAAGAGCTAACGGGGACCGAATACGATGACCGGTGATTCAGCTGATGAACATCATACCCATCTACCTATGTCGCTAGAGGATGTGTGGCAACCGCATACCCAGAGGATACCTCTAAGACATCTCTAAAAAATTAAGATCGTGATGGAGGGACGATGCTGTCCTGAGTACATTGTGATGTTTTCCATGTTTTTGTTCAATGATGTTGTCCAAACGGTTATTCTTCAATAAGGGTCGAAAATATTTTTCATCCAATCTCACCACATTACACCATGTAGGCTGCCAGCTTAGTACCGACCGAAACCGGTGAGCGGATCGGACGATTGGAAAGCTCGAAGGTGAATTTTCACCAGCCCCCGAACTGCGATGCTGCCCCTTGGACCATGATCCTAGTCATCCAAGACACGGTGATGTTGAGGTCGCCATGGAGATGGATACGGCCACGGCTGGGGCCATGGATTCAACCTTCGCATAAATTGGTGGAAGTTTCTCGCCGTGACGGGCAGCTTGTACCGACAAGCCTGGGGTGGGGTTCCTGGCCTTACATGTCGTGGTGCCGTAGGGAGGTTTGTATCGAAAGTATCGCCGCATTACGTTCAAGATAGCATCGCTACTCGTTTAACGATAAGCACAATCAGCCAAAGTCAATCACCACGATACGACTACCGGTGAGACCGGCTATCAATGAGGTCGGGTCGGGTTAGTCTAATATTGTTGGGTAGACGGGCAACGTGCATGCCGAAGCACACAATGATTGTATCGTTGATGGAGAACGAGACACTCATGGTTCGACAAACAGCATGGTAGCAATGTTCTCGGTGATGTTGGTTCCATGCTAAACGCATGGCAAAAAATACTTCACGCCACGCCCGCCTGTGAGCCGCTGAAGAGGGACGGGCTCAAGGTCAGGCCGGTTGATGACGGAACCAACCCCCAAGCGCATACCCGCAGCAGCGCCATAACAATTTCAACTGAATAGAAAACCACATCATACAAGGGTGCGAGTGCAAACGACGCTTAGCTCATACATTGCAGACGCCAGCAAACTCACCCGTATGGCGTAGGTACTTAACCACCATCAATGGGGCAACGGGATGGTAAATGGCAACGCATTACAAACGGATGTTCAACCATGCAGATGTGGATACGACAAAATACGTGGAAGCCGACCGAAAGCTCTGAAGACCCAAACCGGCAAAGGCAAGGTCAATATAAGGATGTACACCGCCAGCGGTCCCATCTCATAGGCTTTCCTGGACGTGATCTCGTGGGGAGAGAGGCACACACCACTGCGCGAAGAAAAGATGGAGTCTTGGTGCAGTCTGGTGGAACGCATTTTCACAGATATTTTCTCTCGCGGTTTTCCGCCCCACGCCAACCTCTCTCGACCGATGTTTTTTCCTCGTCCAGCTCGGTGATGGACGTTATAGCACACCGCTCATATCCTAAGAGACATGCGGTGCTCACCGCTTATCCAGTCCTGCACGATAACTCCAACGCCCATTCGCCTCGAAGATGCTACCGACGCCGCTATCTATGGCAAGTCACACAATAACGAGGGTTTGAGATACACCGCCATACATGAGAATGCGACATTAGATTGTCCATGCCCCCATGCCGGGTGCGTCATCTCATAATGAGACTACTTCAGCGCTAGCCACCCCGCCGTCTCCAATGAGCTATTCAACCGACACCATTCCGCCTGCTCCACCGCCTCGCCTCCCCGCTAACGCACGCCCAGCACACGCTCCCTGCTACAACAAAGGGATGCTGCTCGCGGTCAACACCAATCCGCAGCCACCATGCAAAATGCTGATGCTCTTGACCCAGCCAGAGGTGCGCGGACATGATTTTGGCACGCAGTAGATCCGATTCCCATAGAGACGGAGCCGCCCGCCTGCTTCACGCGTCAATATGGGAGGTGGGTGAGATTACGTAAAGAGAACATGCCCGCCAGCGCGGAGTCCACAGATGGCGCCAAGTATGCCACAAGAGGCTCCTGTGATCAATCACACACTACAAGACTAATTTAGGGCCATGGAGGTCGATGGTCACAACCCTATTTTTAAGTAGTGTACAATTCACATCGCTATACTTTAAGTTACCATTTAAGCAACCTTTCTCGCTATAATTACCACTAACGTTGACCACTCACTTTCGTTTGCACTCAAGACACCCTACATAATAAAGCAGAAGCCCGGTCTACTACCGCCACTCATTCCTAAATCGCCGCGACGCCTGGCGCCGTGTACCAGCCCCGCACTAAGATAACAGATCCGCCTCGTCAGCCACATCGACGAGACGAGTCAGCCGCGATGATGAAGCCAATATGCATGCCGCAGTGTTGTTTGGTCGACCAGAGCGCACATGACCGGGTCACAGACAGCCCCCACACGTACCCTCGCTGGTGCCCCCAATCGCCAAGAGCCAAGCCGCTATGCTGAAAAAAGACAATCGGTGAGATCACGCATAAAGGAGCATATAGTAGCATGAGGTAAGCATTAAGAAACACTCACGCATCAAGCGCAGGATACGCTTGAGACGAACTTCGAGACTTTGGCCGTGGAAGGTTGTCAAGTACCACCACCCTAAACTATTCTATACGCTACCGAGCGCCCGAAGACTGGCTGGCCTGTAGCTAAACGGGACGCCTATGCTAACCGGGTGGGGTGGCATCTCATTAAGATATGGTTCTCGGCTTGCCCTGTTCAGGATATCCGGGGAGGGGCATGTGAACATTAATTCAAGCCTCGAGTACAAACCCCATTGGATGCATTGGAGTCTTCTACAAACACAAATAGAACAAATAGCATTTGAATCCAAATCCAAATCCATATGCTTTATTACTTCCATGCTAGCTGTCATGTCAACCTTAATGTGTGTGGTCGCAACCCAAACCCCAACCCCAATCCCAACCCTAACCCCAACCCTAACCTCTAACCCCTAACCTCGACCTCTAACCCTAACCCCGACCCTCCTAACCCTAACCCTAACCCTACATCCACTATATAAGTCCATCCTCTCAATCCTCCTCCTCCTCCTCCTCAAGTCTCGCCTCCTCCTCCCTCCTCCTCCTCCTCCTCCAATCTTCTGCCCATCTCGCTATAATGGTCCGGCATTTAAAGACCACTGGCGCAGATGTCCTTCTAGCAGCAATCCTCCTCCTCCTCTTCCTCAAAGGGACGCTCCACTCCACCCTCCTCCTCCTCGCAGGGCAAAGAATCCCCCCTCGCTTCCTCAAGCCCTTTCACCATCGCCGCAAGGATGAGTGCGAAAGGGAGCTTCCGACACCTTGACGCCCGCTGCCCCGCAGCTTAACGATCGGCAGAATGGCTCAATCTAGCCAAATAAAGATGAAACGATGTCGAAGGCAGGTGATAATGATGCAAGTGGTCGGTGATCAAATTGTCATTGCCATACCAAAGATGGACAAATCAGTGTATAATTTTGTTTTCTAATGGGAAATAAGTAATAGATTCAATATCTTTAGTTAGTACAATCAAGAATCAAGTAGTAGAATCAAGATGTTTCTAATTGTATCAACATCAATATCAATATCAATATGTTTCTAATGATTATCAATAGTATCAATATGTATCAATATCAATATCTTTCTAATCAATATCAAGTACTAGAAAAAAGGCGCACTCAAATCACTATAGCTTGGAACCTTGACGGTCGAAGGATGAGCGGGGTTGAGTTTGATGAAGCGTGAGCCAAAAATATTGGCTCAAATGTTGCTCAAATCAGTGGTTCGCCATGCAACTAAAATTCTCCCACTCGAAATATTCAAAATTTCGTGGGCTCTAGAATTCGCTCAAAAATTTCGTGGCCTAGGAATTGTGTTCGAAATTCGGGTTCGCGAGCCGTAACCCAACAGACGACCGCAATCATCTACGACCTCCCCGACGACGCTGACAGACCCGTGGGGACGCTTCAGCGACCGCTCAGACTGGCAATTTCAGACTAACACTGGATGCTCGCCACGACCGTATCAGCTCGATATTTGACCCGGTTCTGCTTAACCCGGTAAGATATCGGGACGTCAATACCGATCCACCTCGCCGACATCATCCACCCGCTTCGCTTCAACGCTGGTTCGCCTAAAGATTCGCTTACAGTGAACTCCGGGCGGATTCGCCAGCAACTCCGCAGGGACTTGGCGGGCGACGTGGTATTATGCTCCGGTTCGCCTCCGCAACTAAACCTGCTGGCGTACGTGCGCCACGATGTACTGCGGGCGCTGGTGTTTCCGTGAATCCCACCGGTTCGCCTGGCAAACCCCCAGGTCAAACTCAGCGCCGTGGGGCGGGTCGGGTCAGGCCGGGGCAGGTGGCAGCGCTATGGACGAAGCGCCCCCGCTGCTCGCTTAAGCTTAACCCGTTCGCATCGCGGGCCAATCCCCATCTCGTGGTGTGTCAAATCATGCCTTGACCTCCACCTACCGCGTATGCAGCTTTTTTCAACAATCAAGCCTTGTGATTTTGAAATACGAGAGGGTGTCACTTAAGCCAGTGACCTTTCAGGGCATTAAAATCCCTGCCCGATTGGGTTGTCTCTAGCTGAGCCAATATTTTGGCTCAAGTCTGCTCAAGTATGCTCAAGTTCGGCCGAGGTATCATCGCTCAAGTTCGGCCAAGTGACTTTCTATTGTGAAACTCGTGGGCACTATTTTTCTTTTTGTTCTGGTCCATATTTTTGTTAAAATGTTTTATTTTAACAATGGCGTGGAAATTGCCGATATTGCCATTTTTGTGGAATCCCATACCACCCATGGGAGGAGGGCTAGTATTTGCAGAAGGAATTTTATAACTTTGAAGACTATCGTATGCTATAAATTTCTAAGTCACTTTGTTTTAGAAATCCATTATAGATTGAGGCCCAGGAAATCACTTGTTTATTTACTATATATGTAGAATTGTTGAGGGTGAACTGCTTTTTATGTTTTTAGTTTTCACATCAGTTTAGGTTCTATAAGACTATTTTAGCTTGTTACACAAAGAGGATATTGATTCTACTCTTGATTTACCATTCTACTACTACTTTGATACGCTTAGGGAAAAGAAGGCGTAGGCTACTTGCAAATCTACAATTGTATAGACAATTCAAGAAGAGACAATCTTTAGATAAGAACAAACAGCTTTGGTTTACAACCAATGGATTTGGGCATCCAATTTCCACCCAACTGATCTCGTAAAAAGAACTAAAGGCAATTTGGCGGAAGAATGAAAGGAATTGATCATGTGCCTATTTCGCTTATGATCAACCAATCTTACAATCACAATGGTTCAGATAGGCTCACCCAAATCCACTGCTGACAAGGAATAGAATCTCGACTCAATCTCGCTTATCAAAGAGGCCCTAAGTCACCGCATCCGTATTCACAATTCCATCGCTCGCTAATGAAAACAGGTCGGATTTGCACCTGTGAGCCCTCGCCAGGAAATCTTCTTGACCAATCGGGAGATAGCCAGACGGGCTTAAGCAAAGAAGCACGAGTTCGACATGTCGAGCCGGGCTTCAAGGTGTGCGTGTCGCCGATTCAGCAGATGTACCAAGAAACCCAAGTCCGAGATCCGCTATGTCCCCTAATGCATCGCTTCAAGTATAAGCCAGCCGCCTTTTGTTCATAAAAAGGTATTCCCGCTATTTCCATCACATCCCCATCTTGCCTTTTGTAACTTAATTCTTACAATAAATCTATTTGTTGACGTTGCCCCCTTTTAATAGAAGATATTTTCCCTTATCTTTGCTTTGAAGATATTCCCCTTCCTTGGCGTTTACGTCGTAAAACAACCTTTGCCCCTTTTTCCTATGCCTTGTAACCATTGGATCTCTCAAAAATGCCCCATTGCCTTAATTCTTTCTCTCTTCCCGACCACACCCCTAGCATGCCCCCATATCAACTATCCTTCTTAACGGCTAAGATCGTCCACATCTTCCTAAGATCGCTTCAAATTCATCCCTTCTTAAGGCTTATTGCACCATAATGCACCAAGGTTCTGCAATTAATATGCGCGTAATTCACAACACGCATATGTTCTTGTACCTCCATATCATTTGTACCTCCACTGCATTTCAGTTGGATACATTAGTATTTTGTCGCACTTCCACTTATTTACCAGTTACGCATCTCCGACGCAGACTAATGTAATTTTTGTTAGGCCTATTGCTCCAATAACAATAATTTCCACCTTCGTACCATATCTTTTGTTCTGCACCTTGTTATAATAATTCTACTTTATTCCATAAAAAATCAAATATTACAAACCAAGTCAAATCAAATCAAATCTACAAATCTTATCCTGGGTATGGAAATGCACTACCAGCACGCACTGAGCCACAGCCACCCGCTCCTCACATTTCTTCCACCAGCCTTTAGAGGTCCTGTGTACATCCTCCACGGGCTTGGGACCTTCAATAGCATGCATTTCTACAACTACGGGCTTGGGACCTTCAATGGCATGTATTGGTACAACCTTTTGAGGTTTAGAGAGTTCCACTTGTGATTCCCTTCCCCAAACGCAATCCCTTAGGAAATGTTTTCTCTCCTCGTGATCTATAGCATCCACCTTTTGGTTCCTTAAGTTCCTTCCGCCGCAGCTTTAATTTGACTTCCCTCCTCTCGCTTCCTTTCGAACCACAAGCATTATTTCCTCTTAGGAACTTTGGAAGATTCCATACCTCGCTTTTTCTTTGCCAATTTTTTGCTCCTCTTGGTCTCAAGTTTTCCTCATCATCCCAGAGAATAAAACTTCCTAGACTTTGATCTAGCTTCCGCCCACTCAGCAGATGTTGGGGTTTTATAGCCTATTTAAATCTTTGGGAAAAATATTTCCATTCGCATAAATATCATCCCTACATCCACACATATTTCCTTAGGAGTGCTCTTTTCCTATCCAAATTTCTATTAGTGCCGCTAAATGAGTGAATTTGATGTATAGGACCTGGTTACTCTCGGGGCCTCGCTTCAAAGTGTATCCCATTCTCATGTAGAATCTCATCAGAATAGTGTTAGAGTGGGTAAATAGTGCGCCCAAAAGCCGCTTTGAAACCTTCCCAATTAATGACCTGGATCACATTCTCACCGCCTTGCCAACACCATGCGTTTGAGCTTCCTCGATCTTTCAAATAAGTGTCCATGGTTTGCAAATTCTTTCCACATCTCAAGGTTCGCACTGCTCAAAGAACTTTTCCCATTGGTCATAAAAGCTACAACCTTGACAAAGCTTTGCACTTTGAAAGATTCGCATATCCGCTTTCTCCAACCATTTTCTCAGCTAGGTGGCTGCGGGAGGATTTACCTGAGGAGACTATTAGGCAAAAGGAGGTTGCCGAGCAACACGAAGGAAGCGGTAGAAATGGCCAACAGCCTAATTTGCCTGGCCATACTCTTTGCCGGCTGGCAGTATACAGTAATGCCGACCGAGATGCAATGTAAATCCGGCCATAGACAAGGCTTTACGACATCAAGGCTTTCCTAAGAATATTGAAGTTGCTAGCCATTGATCGATCCGGAGGATGAACCCGCTCGATACTCACTTCTGATAATGCTTTTAGGGAAAAGCTTAAAGGCTTAGGCTACTTGCAACGACAATTGTATAGACAATTCAAGAAGAGACAATCTTTAGATATACCAAATGTTTTGTTTCACAACCAATGGATTTGGGCATCCAATTCCACCCAACCGATCTAGAAAAGAACGTAAGGCAATTTCCAAGGGAAGAATGAAAGGAATTGATCACAGCCTATTTCCCTTCTACTATGATCAAACTACACCTTACAATCACAATGGGTTCAGAGTAGGCTCACCCAACCACCAAGGACAAGGAATAGAATTCACTAATCTCAAGCTATCAAAGAGGCCCCAAGTCACCGCAGCATCCGTAGCCCCTCGCTTAGAATTCCACCTGCCTCGCTAATGTGAAAACAAATGATTTTGCACCCGTGAGGCCCTCACAGAAAATCTTCTGACCAATCAGAGATACAGACGCTTTAAGCAGCCAGCCTACCGGAGTTCGACATATGCCGAGCCGCTTCAAGGTGTGCAGTGTCGCCTGATTCCGCAGACAAGAAACCCAAGTCCTAGATTCCGCCTGTCCCCCCTAATGACCAAGTTGCTATAAGCTGCTAGCCGGGCCTTTTTGTTCATAAAAAGGTATCCCCGCTATTTCCATCAAGAATCTATCTTTGCCTTTTAAGGTAACTTAATTTACACAAATCTATTTGTTGACGTTGCCCCTTAATAGAAGATATTTCCCTTATCTTTTGCTTTGAAGATATTCCCTTTCCTGGCGCTATTGGTCGTGTAAAATAACCTTGCCCCTTTTTTTTCCCATGCCTTGTAAACTATTGACTTTCAAAATGCCCCATTGCCTTAATTCTTTCTTCCCGACCACACCCCCTAGCATGCCCCTCATATCAACTTTATTGATCTCTACTACTTGGTTTCCCATTCATAAAAAATTATACATTGTTTTGTCCATCCTGAGGATCGTGACAATTTGATGCAAACCACTTACCACATTCGCACATTCAACATCAAGCTTCATCTTTATTTGCCTTGCGCTATTCCTACTGCTCTCAGGAACGCATCGCTAAAGAATGTAAGTCTGCTTTCACTCATCCTGCTTATTTATGCAGGTGAAAGGAGCGGAGAAGCAGGGGATTAAGGTCCCTTTGGGAGGAGGAGGAGGAGGAGGAGGAGGGGATTGCTGAGATGTCCCTTGAGGAAGAGCAGAGGAGATTACCGCTAGAAGGGACATATCGTATGGCTTCTGGCTTTTAATCACGGACTATTATAACAAGATGGGCAAGAAGATTGGAGGAGGAGAAGGAGGAGGAGGAGGAGGCGAGACAATCAAGTATTAAGGGATCTTGTACTTATAAAGTGGATGTAGGTTAGGTTAGGTTAGGTTAGGTTAGGTTAGGTTAGGTTAGGTTATAGTTAGAGGAAAAGAGAGGTTGACATGACAACTAGTATGGAAGTACAGTGCCATTATTAATTTGGATTTGGATATAAATGCTGGCTTGTTCTATTTGTGTTTTGTCAAGACCCAACCTATATAGGTTTGTACTGCTTGTGTTCATGTTCACCCACTGTGATATCTATTCGAGACCTGGGCTTCTAAGAACCATGTCTTATCTCGATGCGCTTCCAGCTGGCATGGAGGAGCCGCCCCTCGCCGCTTGGTTTACGTAGAGCGGGCGCCGTCTTCCCGGACGACGGCAGAGGGGCATTGTAGAATGGTACCAACTCATACGGTCTTAACCCGCTAGGTTTGTGTTGTGTGTTTGTTAACCGATTTGTTTTGTGGCGTGGAATACCATGGCATTTGGTGCCTCGTCCGCAGGTCACGCCGGGTTGAGAGCGGCCGGGCCCCAACCGCGCTAGCCGCAGGGATTTGCACAGCACTGGGTGCACCTACTATGTCGCATTGGGGATACGCCGTGACCCGGGATTTCCTGTCCGACGCTGCATCTGGAGCATGGGGCCACTCACCGCAGCTACCACCCGCATCTATGGTGGCCCAATCGACAGTATTATCTCGAATACGTCCGCTGGCTAATCGCGAACGTAACTGCGTGACAGAGTGGTGTCCGAAAGGGAGAGGGCGTTTAAACGCCGAAGTTATCCCGCCAAAGCCGCTACGTATGTTGGAAGCCGCTGCCGTATTACGAGAAGCGAGGAGGCAAGGCGCACAACAATGCGCCTACAAAGATGTCCTAATCCCGTGAGGCCGCCTTTGATGCCTTTCCCCGAGGGCCCTGACAACCATGTTCCACGGAAAGCACGTGCTGGAGCGCCGAGAGGATGCAAAATTCTTTATGAAGGTTGCATAGAGCTGAAGCAGCTACATGTGGCGCCCGGAGGAGGACCGGATCGCGACATGCCCTTCTCAATGATCGGGCCATTGCACGCAGGATGGATGGTCATTGCCCACAGCAGAGCCGCTAGCCGAAGCCTCAGATACGGAGTCTCAACAAAGTTACTTAAGAGGGTCCATTCGCTTTACCGCTTTGTGAATGGGCAAAGCCGTCTTCAATACCCTCTACCGCTCCCTCATTCGGCTTCCGAGGAGAGTGAATTGCATGCCGACATGGACGAAGTTCCAAATGAGGTAGGGCTAGGTCGACGTTGTGCTCTTCTATGGGACACATTCGCTGTTCTACCGGATTGTGATATGGCCACCCTCTCCTTCCATATGCCATAGACAGCGGCTGCACTTAGGGGCCGCTTTTGTGTCTCGACGCACATAGTGAGGACTACAATGGCGTGCACTCCGGCATGGCACACACTTTGGATTCCTCGCCTATTTCAATCAAGTAGGAACCAGGCATGGATGAGACCGAGCACGCCGCTTCTTCCATGTACCACACCTTTTGAGAGTTGACAGCACACCCATCTAGAGCTACTCGTGTGTACATTCGAGGTTGGTCCCAAAATTTCACGTAAGGTTGTCGGCACGGGGCCCCCCAGCACTTCGCGCATCCCTACCAAAGTTGCAGCCACCTCTTCCGAGTGAGAAAATAGGGTTCACCCACTTCTACGCCAGATTACCGAAAGCATCCGCCGCTGGCCGCTGGCGCGGTGCCTGGATAGCTGGCTACCCGGTGCCGCAGTAGGGCGCCGGGCCAGCATGCGGGCGCATAACTCACTCTTCTGACCTCATCGCAGGCCTCGCACACCTGGCGGGATGCTGCGAGGGACACATTCGAAAGTGGCCGGCGAGGCACGGTCCGCGTAATTTGTATGTATCGGCCACGACATCTAACCACCGGAGTTCCATGTATGTAGTGCCTTGCGACACATGCTACCCGGGCCGGAAGGCCAAGGAAGTTGTTAATACGGTGGACCCTTCAGCAAGCCCGCTCACGCATTACGCTCACGGAGACACACAACGCAGCCCCCGAGAGTGCATCTCCTACTTTCTTTCCCCGCCAGCATCCCCATTGGGGTACACTGCCCGTCTCATAGCCCACGGGCCACAAAGTAAATACACGCTTCTTGCTTTAGTTTCACTGGTGCAATATAGCATTGTTAAAAATCGGTTACATCCTTGCCGCAGCTGGGCTATTGATGCTTCCTACCCTCATACGGTGACGCCGTGTGACTCCGCGCCGCCGCCTCGGGCCTTGGAGAGATGGCATTCATCATGTGGGTCCATATCATCAGAGTTCGTGAGCCCGTTTCAACCTCTCGCCGCTTCACTCGGTGAGTGTTTCTTGTGCTCGGCTTCATGCGCAGATGTGATCTCACCGCAGCAGCCTTTGTACAACAACGGCCATTCTTTGAGCGCATTGGGGCACCAGCGGGTACATCCTCATATGGGTGCCTGGGGGTTGGGAGGCGACAGTATATCGGTATGCAAGGCTCTCGCTACGTATCGCTAACAACACCGCCATAGCCGTCCGCGTCACCCGTCGCCGCGCCAAAATGCCATTGCGCCGTACGCGAATTGTGCTAATTAGCGTTTGGTAAGCAATGCAGATGTTGTCGAATGGAAAATGCGTCGCGTAGTGGTGAATGGAAACAAAACTTTATGTCAAGCCCAAACCACGAATCTGTTCGTAGTCCGTCCGCATGTTGGTCTTCGGCGGCCTTGGCTACCCTGACTCCACCGGTATACCCTCGCCGCCTATTCGACTCTAAGCGGTGGATGCGAATAAAGGGCCGCTGCGCCTTTACTTCAACTTGGATCAGCCTCGCAACTTGGAAATTTGCACAATGCACTTCATTGGCTGGGTGAGCATCAAAGATTTTGCATGAGTGTCGCTTTTTCTTACTCGCTGGCAAATCACGCACGCCATCATACCGCACCGCCCGCCAACAATGTGGGCCCCGGCTTAATATCTCCTGATAGCCCTCGCCTTCTACACCCATTCTTCCACCATACTTCGACCAGCCTGACAAAGCCCTAAACCGCTCAAACAAGACGAAAGGCCTGCGCCAGCCCCGTCACGCCGTGATCCGTATCCCACACTTCGCATCGGTACAATGGTTCAGAGCGCTGTAAATCTCCACAGATTTGGTACGCGAAGGTTGAATCCATGGCTCCAACCACCGCCGGGCGCCTCCATCTTACAGTTAGCCTTCAACATCCGGGTCATTCTGGATGACATTCACAGATCCATGGCCGTCCAATGGGTCGCCAAGATAGGATTCCGTGTGGCTGGTGAAAAATCACCTTCCCGGAGGCTTCAATCGCTATCCCGCCGAGGCTTTCCCACCCCATCTAAACCGGCCACCAACAGGTGTGTAATGTGGTGAGATTGAATGACAAAATATTGAAACAAAAGTATGGACAACATCATTGAACAAAATTATGGACAGCATCACAAAGATGTAGTTCACTTAATGCAACATCAATGCTTCCATGGGATCTTAATTTTTAGGGATTCATCGAAAGTACCGGCCGTATGCCGCTGGGCCACACATCCTCTCATATCGCGAATCGTATATATGACTCATCAACTGGCTTACGGGCCAAGGTCGATGGCGGCCCCCGTGTTTTTATGTATGTCCTTAATGAAAGCACGTGGTCATTCCCAATTTCTTCACTTCTAAGTTCTCAGCGGGTAGCCGCGAAGTGTATCAGGATGCACAGTATGGACTAATCCTCTCGCGATTTGTGAAAGCGTTACGGCTGCAGGTGTTCTCCGGCGACGATAATTCGCGGCACCGCCGATGCAACACCATTTTATCTTACTAATCAACCGCTAAACCAACAAGCATCCTCAAGGTAATAATCGCCTCGATTTGCTCATATCCCCTGGGAAGTTCTCCTTCGCGGGTTGTTCCCCATCGGTGGCAGTGCATAGTCATCCACAACTCACCTGCTGCAACAAGACGCAGTGATGCCTATGGACCAAATCTGACATCTATGAGTAGTTTGTAGGCTCAACTACCCTTGCTCTAGGTTGTCCATGGTGGTCTCTTCTGGTTGTAGTTGGAAGTTTCACGTTCTTCATGGTGCGTTGACCGCATCGCACACTTCTATGCACGCCATTATGTATTTCATGGACGCCAGAGGCCTAATTTCCCAATCCTGAAATCTTGAAAAGTGGGCGCGGGGAGCCGTATGGCGTTTCCACCGTGACCCTAGCAAACTAGCTGCCTCTAGAACTCAATGCAGGACTAACTTGTGAGGCCCACACGCCGTACAACCAACTCTACTGATTCACTGGACTCATCGCCAACTGCAGAAGTTTCTAATAATATGCAGCCCATCGCGCACTGAAGGAACATGGTTCTCGGGATGTTCTCCCGCTTCTCCGCCACAAGGGACCAGTAAGTAGGCGGGATCGCAGTTGTTCTATTTCTGACGGATGGGGAACATAGTGTTGTTGGTGGCACAACCCTCATCAACCCATACAATGCGTAACCACCAACCTCGAGGTGCACCACGGCCATTGTACTAGGTCCGTAGAGACCGCACTCAATTCGCGAACAAATTCTTCTGATCTTGGTGGGAGGTAATTTATGGATAGCCAGGGCGGTTCCCAATCGCATCACGCCCCAGACATTCCTCAGTTTCTCCCTCCGACATTGTGTCATCCTGTCATGAAGGTCATAATCACTTACTATTTATCCAAATCGACTATTGAGTCGCTTCTGCGGCTCACCGCCATTCTCCTCCTATTAATTTACTTGGAAGACAGTCCAATATAGACTATCACAAACATCTAACCCGGCACAAGACGTAAAACATAATCTATAATTCAATTGAAGAAACAACTGAAGCCTTTGATTGAAGAATACCACAAAATTTACCTATGGTAAACTCATGGTTAAAAAAAGCCTATGGCAAAAAAGGGCCTGCGGTAAAAATAACCTATGGTAAATGCCTATGGTAAAAATAGCCTAGGTAAATGCCTATGGTAAAAAAGGACTACTGGTGAAAAATAACATATGGTAAAATGCTCATGGCAAAAATAGCCTTGCAAAAATAGCCTATGGTAAAAAAAAATATTAGTCATGGTAAAAAATAACCCATGGTTAAAAATAAAGTATATGGTAAATACCTATGGTAAAGAAAAAAGGCCTATGCTAAAAAATAGCCTTTATAAAAATAAAGCCTATGCACTCAAGGCTACCGCTACCTCCACACAAAAGCAATCTCATGGCCTCCCACAAAGCTTATGAGAAGGGATACAACGCCTTGGTGCTCATAACAGCTCCTTAGTTCATAAGGATTTGCCCAAAGGAATCCTTACACGGGCCAAAGATGTGGGCTAAAGATCCCGTTCGACAATAACCCTTCTTTCAATGCCGGGTCGAAGTCACCGAAACCGCCACCGCCCTCGGCCGGCGACCTCGCCACATGGCCTCGCCGGTGCGACCCCGTGACGACCCTACCACCCGCGGACTCCGCCACTGCCCCCTCGCCGGCGACCCCCATCACCCGCCCCTCGCCACGCTTCCTGCTCGGGCCTAAGTTTAACCCGGGCAGGGGCCAATTGTTTAAACACCGCGTGAGCTAAAGCCGGTGGACCTCACACTGGCCGCCACGCCGCGGGGTTCTAAGCCAACCCGGGCGGGGCACGTGATTTGCCATTAATGCGCCGCTCGCCGATCCTAACGCGACCGCACTGGGCAGCTCGCCGACTACCTGGCCCGCCCAGCGCACCGGTTCGCAGTCGCATTCGCCGCAATTACCATCCGCCAGCCACAGCATCGGGTACCGCTTAATCAGGTTCGGTTCGCTGTTTAACCCGGGTAGTGTTACGCAAATACCATCGCCGACGCGGGCGGTTCGTCAAGCACTCGGTTCGCTTAAGCGTAACCCGGGCCGCTCCCGGTTAATTTCGACGATCAAGCACCGCCTTTGTTTTGTTACAAGAGCCAAAGGCTCCGCTTAAGGAAGGTGTAATTCGCCAATCTCGAATTTCGCCGAATCTCGAAAGTGCGATTCCCCGCCACGCCACCGAAATTTCAGCGTAAATTTCGAGGTCGCCGAAATTCACCGACGGAAAAAATAGACCCTGAAATTTTGTCCTTGCTTTTCTCGCATTTATCCGCCGGAAATATTGGCGGCGCCGTTAGAAGGGGACAGTGCAAAATGATGGAAGCAGGGATCTGAGGCAGGGGCTTCATCGATTGAATCGGGATCAATCTCGACCGCGGGTTTTTGCATTGAAAAACCTCGCTTGTTTTACCCTATAATTTCGTGGTCCCTTTTTTGGGACTAAGGATTCTAGGCCCTGCAATCTAAGTTCATAAGATGTTAAGATGCTTAGATGTAGATGTGCGACGACACCAAGATTCACATGATGCTTCACCTTATTTTTTCAAAAAAAAAATTTTTGCCAAAACATTTGGATTAGGTTGCCTGATATCGATGACCCTAAAATAGGTGCAGTTTGTTGCCTCTAGCTAGTAATGTTTGTTAAAACCAGCCCATACAGATCTAGGGTTGCCTGCTTTTGCCATGCATTCACCAACCAAAGAATCGGCTTTGTTTCATGGAGGAGGGGTTTGATTGCTCCAGATGTGTTTTTTGCATGTGCATTCTTAGAAGTGCATAACAACCTATGACGTGATGCTACATATAATCAAGTTTTACAATATATATTTTTGGGCACGAGAATGTAAGTTGAATTGACATAGAGGTCTCTCCAGCATACACATGGTGGAGACCCCTGCCATCCATTGGAAAATTGAACCTCTAACCCGCTTCCGTACCCCATAACACTGACCCCAATTTTGGTCCATCTACAGTTTTTCAAAGGTTGTTTTATGCCAAATACCACACCAAAAATGGCCCAAAAAAGTCCACGTGCGGACTCCATTTATCTAGATATTTGCACAAAAAGAATAGAATAGAATAGAAGTTTTTAACGTCCAATAGGTCATGGGATTCCATACAATGGCTACAATCATTACTAATAGCCTACCTAAATTTCCCACGATGAGTCTTCCTCAAGGTAAAAATCCACGCCAGAGAAAAAATTTACATATAGTTTTTGTGAATTTTGTCAACGGTACTTTTTCCTTCAGAAGTTTTTTATGGAACCATGCATTGTTTATCTTTAAAATAGGACGCTAAGTTTTAATTTTACTACACCAAAAAACTAAAATTACAATACGAAATAAAGGGCTACAAAGAAAAAGAACACGAAATAGAAAATGATGTTTTCTGCTATTTTTTTCTCAATATGGACATCGCCGCTTCAAGTGTTAGAGTTTTGGGTAAAATTAAAAATCATGCGATGACCTTTTAATTTACTTAAAACACTACATGTATTATTGAAATCTAGCTATTGTTTTTCTAAAATAAGGACATGTAAAAAGTATATTATAACACGTAGAAAGAATGTGAGTTCCTAATGTGGTTATTTAACTAATGAGATATTGACACGTGGCATAGTTTTTTAATAAAGAAACAATATTCTAGATAATCAAATATGGACACGTGGCATACTTTTGAAATAAAAAAGCATTATTATTACACGTAGAAAAAACAAGATATTGTTTCTAATATATCTTCTACAACCAAATGTTGACACGCGGCAATGGGCCTCTAACAAGATGCTAACGCGATCAATGGTTGTCCTTAGAGAGCTTACAGACATGCACAATTGTATGCATCATTGTGATTACCATGTAGGTGACAATGGTCGCCGTGTTTATTGACTCTTGTTCAATATTTTGTATTTGTTGACGGTTAGCATCTTGTAAATGATAACATTCGATGTTGTACTTTCTGACAAATAGAAGCACAAAGTTTCTTTTGTTTCGATTATGTATTCACCGTTTATGTTGTTTAGTGGAGGGTTGCTTGGCATGAATGTTTGCATATTTTATAGAACATTAGCTTTCTAATTGTTTGTATTTCCACTATTGCGGTTTGTCTTATAGTTGTTTCTTTCAATAATAAGTACATCGAGGACTAGTATTGTCCTATAGCGATTGCCTTGAAGTTTTTAAAGGGAATGGTGATCTTCCGTTTGATTAGATTTTTTAGTCCTACTGTCCGACATAACTTTCTAAAGTTGGTTGTTGTTTAAGAAATTCCTGTAGTTTTAGCATTAGCCATAAGCATATGTTTGAGTTTGTATAAAGACACTCTGAAAAAGCTTCTGCTTTTAATGCATTTCTTTTTCCACCTCCTAAAGATAAGAATTGGAAGATCTTTACATCAATTTAAAACATATGTTTCAATTCATAATGGCAAATTGTGTAGATAGCAAGACAATATGTAGAAACCGTATCATGACACTTGGCTAATCAGAGAACCAATTCTATATGCTGTGTCAGGAATACTCATTAGTGTAAGGGATACTAATTTGTGTCAGGAAGATAGCCGTTGTTATCCAAACAAATCAACTAGCAAACTGCATTACTAGATTGCTCGGTGAAGAGCATATTAAACTTTGATGCTGGTTTATAGACAACAACGAATTTCTAGTATGAGGGGTAATCGTTGATCTCCTTCCTTACTAGTTTATAAGGGCTTGCACTTCTGGCTTATAATGACATAAATTTATAGAAGTAAAAGAGAAGCAAATTTGGGCAAGTATGATTATCTTATTAGAATTAAGACTGCCAAGCTTACATGAACTACGAGCACTGAAGTATTAATTTGCTTGCTATTTTTGCTTTCGTATGTTTGAATTAAATTCATGTAACCATTTATGGAATAAACTTCATTTGGTGGAAGATGTATTGTATTTTTTGATCTGTAAATGTAGATTTCTTTTGGTAACGTGAAATCATCCATACATGGATGATCAATTCTCCCATTCTATGCTTTTAATTGTGATGTGGAAACGCCATAATCTTGTACTATTTTTCATGTTAAAAAATATTAAGCAGGCAAATATAAGGTAGTTGACAAGGCAATCATAATTTATAGTAACACTATAAATGATTGTATTCTTATGTTTCTGTCTACCTCTTACCTCAAGAGTGAATTATCAACTCTCAAAGATTGAAGCAGCCACAAAAGAAGCACAATAAATTGCATATTTGCTTTCTCAGGTTGGATTGTAATGTCCAAATTTGTTAGTGAAGGTTTTGTTGCTATGAAATGCCTTAACTATACATCCTAAGATTGTTAGGATGTGCTTTTGCAATGTGCGCTCTCACTGTACTATGAATTTATTGTAACCCCAACATCATAATTTTTAGTATTTAAGTCATGTTTTTGTAGTCATTCCATGTAGATCATATTCCATTTACAATTAAATGTTTACATCATATTCTATAGCTCTTCATTACATCATATTTCCATAGCTCTTCATATGTGCAGCCGTGGACTGATTTGTATGGAACTCAAGATCACAGAGTATATACAACTTCTTCATATTTTAATTGCTTTGAAAATTAATCACAATCATTACAGATGCAGCTGGCTATTTGAGGCTTCCCAAAACAAGGCATTCTTTAGGCGGGAGGGGTAGTAGGATTAGTATTACACCAGGAAGAAGAAACCCTTCTAAAGAGTTGAGAATTGTAAAAACCCTTCTCAACCAATCGGGCAAAGACTTGTTGTCGATCATACAGTGGGAGGGATTCCACCACGCTCTCAAGCCAATCACCACAGTTAAAATTGCCGAATCGATCATAAATCGTAGCAAAAACAGGGAACCATGAAGTAACTAAAGCAATTCTAACTGTTCTACAAGCCACCACTTTCCCGTTCTGAAGCCCTCCAAACAAACCATTCAAAACTTCAGTAACAAAGGGGCGGCACTCATGCGACAAATTACAGCCCTTCACATGTTCCCAAACAAGTTTACATAATTCGCTTTCCTCACCTAAAATTGACAAATTTTATCAAAGAACCTTAAGTCTCCTCTATTACCCACATCAACTTAGAGTATCGTCCAGCATAATAATATCCTTTGTAGTCCGCCTTCAATTCTCTAACAGTTATCGCTAGATCCTCCAACAACGTGCTTTCGATTAAACCGCATGGCGGAGGCGATAACCTGAGATCCAAATCTGCAGATGGTTTTAAATTTAGAGAAATACAAGACCTAAATCGTCGTTTGCCGGAAGTCCAAGGCACGCCTCCAAATACTTCATAACTATCAATCGTCTTGACAGAGTAACTGGGCTAAGTTACTCTTAAGATGCCAAGAGCTTCTTCAACGTACTGAGAAATGGCGCCTTGCTCGAAATCATATAGCAACCAAAGTATCCGAGGTGGGTCCTTACAATCTTTCACAACGATTTCAAAGAAGTTTTTCGTTTGATCCAGGGTCCATGTTTCCAAGAGCCGAAGTTTTGAAAAAACTGACTTGCAAAGCACATTGAATGAAGACGAGTGACCAAGCACTCGAGGCCAGCCAAGGTGACTCCACACATCCGCCAGCTTCGCATCTCCGAGCCCATTTTGCCTATAGAGAGGAGAGGAGGACCCCATTTATGGAGTTCGGCCCATATTACACCTAAGAGTCAATTTGATTAAACGCTATGCATGCCGTACCGCTTCCTCGACAGGCTAAGGAGGCCGTGGATTGTATAACCGTGCCCGCTTCTAGAGGTAAAGTTATTCATTGCTAGGGTGTGAATGACGCGTCTCGGCAGATCAATGCATAAATCCAGTATACTCGTTCAAAAAGGCCTGTTGAGTGAGCTTTTAAGACGTCACATATCCACCATTGTTTACTTGTGCGGACAAGGGATTCTGGGATTCTAAGCCCATCCCGGTAAATGTCGGACGTAGGGCATCTTATAGCCAGCATTAATGACTCCCGTATGTCGGACGTAGGGCATCTTATAGCCTTTAATCGGCCCACAAAACGCTGCGGTAATTTTTGGCGGGCTAAATATGTCGAAGACAATTTAATATACTCACCTGGAGGTTCTGCCATAACATGATCTGCTCGATATATATGGCGCTCCTAGGCTAGGCCGACAATCCATCCATCGAAAAAGGTCCATCTTTTAAAATATTGTAATGGGATTTCCCGGTGCCTAGAACCAAATCCCATGACTTATATGGATTCCGGGCCCAAATTTAAGTGGAATCTATGGATTCTCAAAATGAATCCAAGTTGTCCCTATATGTCATTAGGGGAACCAATAGAGTGTAGCGATCGCTGCTTTCTCCCAAAGACAAAAGTATTTCTATCAGTGGGATCACAAATCTTTTTGTGAGTAGGTTGCGCAAACACAATTTCATGCAATGAAACCCCTTGTAGTGTATTTTATGAGTAGGTTGCGCAATCATGGTTTTATGCTTGTTGCCATTTTTTCCCCCAAAAATTGGTGGGTCGTTTGGTTTGACATGAGTCAAGTGCTGCTTTCTCTTTTCCTATTTATTCTGGAGCAGTATGGTGGACAACGAAGGATCTGTAGCAGGCAGTGCAGGTATGTATTAGCTCTCCTTCACGTTGACACAATTTGCTAGAGGAATTGATAGGTCGCAAGGTGGTGGGTCTAGTACTGTGGATGAGAAAGGCAAACCTCATGAGAGCAGTGCCGCTGCAGCTGCTAGAAGCATTAGTACTACCCAATATTAACAATTGTCAACTCCCTGATTCCCATGCCTTTTTTAATCGGAGTATTTCAGTGAAAGTCCCTTCTGAGGTGTTGCACCTCACTACAAAGAGAGCCGAGAGAATTTAAGTCTTTTTGCCAAGGCAGTAATATGTCTGTCCCTACAAATAAAAGGGGGAGACTAAGGAAGGATGGCAGCCTTGTTGTTCGTGAACAGGTGAACGAAGCAAGCATAGAAGGATATGAAACAAAATTGGCAGTATGATAGGGATGTGAGAAGAAGAAAGCAAGCATAGAAGAATAGGAAGCAAAGGGAGACGAAAGAAGAGCGCGACAAATTGAAGAGGAAAAAAGAGGAGAGAGGAGGTACATCAACTACATCAACAAAAAATAGAAAGAAAAGAAAAATAGCAATGAAGGTGGCAAGAAGAGCAATGCTCTTGATGTTAGCGTTACAATCACTATCAATGGCAAATGTACAAGTGGCAGCCATGAATGAATTACATTCACATTACGAAACAACTTTGCTTCACATTAATATCAAGCGGCTCTGCTCTTTGATGACTATTTCATGCGAAGTTCTAAGGCAAAACCTAGGCACTAGATGAAATAAACTTGCCACTCCTCAACATCCTTATAATGGTATAATATAAACTGGTTATTTTCTGTCATCTTCTATGATAGAAGACAAAATGCCATGCACGCCTCAACAAGTTTCTATTGTCTAACAGCCTAATTCTTCACTTTGCCTGCCCCATACAATGTATATAGATTTTTCCCTCGCTCAAATTGCTCAGCACTAACATCCTTTATATGGCTCTTGTAATGCACCTTTTTGTATCTTTTAAATAGTATCCTGGCATTACCTTAAAAGAGTGCAAACGAGTATCCTTCAGTGCCGATGGTTGTCCAATTTAAGATTTGATTCACAAGAACATTCATTGTGCTGGCGTAGTTGCAAAAACTCGAAAACACATTGTAAGTGAAATTGATCAAGCTCTGATCCCCGCTCCACAACCAATATGTAGCATAATAACAGGGGGTTTCTTTTGTATTTTTATACACTTTTTACTAAGGTTTTTATATGATTTGATGACTGTATTTTGTGAGATGTACTAATCGGCATTAATCTAGAGTGCACATACCTTCACATTAATTTTGATGGCGTTTATTCAATGTTATGCCTATGATTTCTAAAAATATCACAATCTGGGCACATGCAAACATCAACAAAGGTATTTGTGTTACTTAATTGCCTCGAGGGTTATGCTTCTACATGTTCTTTTCCTCTCACCTGACATTGGCAACTTTGTTGAGCAAATTCCTAGTACATTCTCGTATGGTTTCATTCTTTCTCGTATGAAGCACCCATAAATCCTCTTTTCTTTAGTAATCGAGATGCATGGAACAACTCTCTTTTTGTATTTCTGCCAGCCTTCTCGCTACGCGAGGTGCGAAGGGCGTAGTCCGTGGGATTTTAAGAACGATAATTTATCTTCTTATCCATTTTATGCTTCGTCCGACCTAATGCTATTTTTCTTAAGTCGCTTACTATGCTAGCCGCAATTGAAATCTGCAATCAAAATGGAGACAAAAGCTCGACGAAAATCACTTTAGAACTATTAGTCAAAGTCTCAGAAATTTAACCGAGGTAAACTCCGTCAATGTATTTGAGGATGCATCACATATAATCTTTATCTTACTGGATAATTTTGTATTTGAACAGCATACCAAGCAAATTTCTAGTTGGCGTAAAGTTGTATACATATTGTGGGGATATGTGATGAAAAGGAAAGATTGACGATACAAATTGATGTAGACATAGTCTAGAAAAATGGACCGGCAGAGGAATGTCAACTCTTTTACTCAGCTGAAAATGTCAATTGCCCCATATCTTTTGCCAACATCACCGCATCCGGGTCCGAAACGGTCACATGCTCTAATCGCGGACTTCACTCAACTATCCGTGTGTTTACTACTCTAAGTTGAAATTGGGTGATCTTGCATCTTTTTTGCCGAAAATCAGATCGCTTAGGGTTAAGGTTGAAATGAACAAGGCCAAAAATAGTTATAGCAAGAAACAAGCCATGGAAGCATTTTCCGGAGCCAATGCATTCTAAACTTTTCAGCAAGGATGTTCCAAATTTTCTGTGTTATTTGACAAAAAGAGATGATTAATAATGTAAGTCGAGCATTTATATTTATGTTCCTTGATCCAAAGAGATTTTAACCATATAATTTGTGGATGCATGTAGCTTTGAGTTTCGGCTTTGATCTTCTCCCCAGATCGCATTTAGTAAAAGGTTGGAGAGTATATAGCACCAAAGAAATTCCCCGAAAATACAAATAGTCAGCAAAGAATGATACTTCTGAAAGTATAGCTTGTCAGAGAGGAGGCTATCCACTTGAAACTGGGCATACATTGTCATGCATGCTTTGGAAGTCAGAAAGTGTGCTCTCCTAAATATTTTGCCCGCCTTTACCTACATGTTACATAATTCATGTACCATTGTAAAATTACAAAGGCCAAGATATGCGAAATTTCCCCTGTGATTTCATGCATACATAGTGGACCCACTCGCACGTATGCCTTGCCCTAATGTGGCCACGTGTGTCCCTTGAGGCTTCCCCGGGTTGTGTCCTTGAGGCTTCGGGTTGTCCCGATGGAGGAAGCAACTCATATCTCAAAGATGGATGTGCACCATTCAAGCATTTCAAGTAGATGTGGATATTGGGAACTTCAACCTACCTATAGAAGGGAGAGATAAACTTACGTGAGAGCCTTGAATTAGTAGTTACCTTTTCTTAGTGCCGCAGCCTCCACGCCTATATGCTTCATTAGCTGCATTTTTCTATTTTAGCTTATATTTTTGTTAAGGTTTTGGAGATAATCCTAGAAAATCCCCCTCACACGCCTATCTCAAGACCTTCCTCCTCGGACATACGATGTCTATTCTAAATACCATACCACCAAGTATGAAAATACTTGGTGATTGTAGCTTTGTGCAAAAAGAAGATGGATATCAGTCATTTTTGTCCAAATTTTTGGTTTACATCGCGATATATTGATGTCAGAATCAGGAGTGTCGGTTTCACCGTCTTGGGAATACAAGGCTCTTCCCGCACTTTGTTTTTGGCAAGGAATACATCTAGCCATTATCTCGAGATATCAAGTATTCGGCCAAATCATCTCAAAAGTGTTCTTAGCGCCTTGGATATTTTGCTCCATCAAATATTGCAAAGGGGAAGGTCTAAAATTCGCAGAGCGTAAGAAATAAAAGAAAACCAAAGGATCCGAAGTTATTGCCGAATGGAGAAAACCTATGTTGTGCTTTGGGATAGTATAATGCGATCTTGTATTCAATCTAAAAATTTCTATGCAGACTTCTATTTGTTTATTTGCAAAGTGCGTAAGCCAGCTTCTATGTTTCTTTTGCCTAGTAATGGCGATTACCTGATATAATCAACTCACGTCTTGAGCCGAAGCACAGTAGAATATCGCTATCTACAACCTCACAAGCAGCACTTCAATTCATGATATGATATGCAGACATAACAAATTACTAGCTTTTATAATGGAGTAAAGCATTAGATCTCACGCGGCAATATATGCTAGATATTATCGAGCATAAAATGGCTATTATAATACAAATGCTATTATATATTAGACCTTTTTAATATGGTGGATGTCAAAGGATCAATGCAAGTTCTTTGATACATTCAATCGACAGGAAACATATCGAGGTAATGAAAAAGATTATATTGTGTGCAAGAGCATATCTAGATATTGAACTATTCAATATCCTTGTAACATATGCTTGAAATAGATGTTGAAGTTTTTATTTTCCTCTTTGAAGTCTTTATTTTCCCCTCGCTTGCTCAAATCTTTTGATAAATATAAATCACACAATCTTCAACAACTTTAATTATATTCCCCTTAATAATACAACTCAAGATCTTGAGTTTTATTCACGCTTATGGATTTTTAGCTTAAATTTCTTATATTCGTAATATCAACTTCATCCAAGTGTCATGTAACGTTGTTTGTTTTGCTCATGTATAAATTTTTTTTTTTAAGCTATACCACAAACCATTACATTACACGATAAAAATTAAACCCCCTTAAACCCCTTTGTTTGGGTGCATATTCACACGGGGTGATGTAGGGCAGCGAGAGCTCCTTATAATTATGTTTTGCATGTACAAAATCAACACCATATAGTATATTGCCTCGAACCTTATAGTATTTTTGCAAATCTTGTTATACAAGATAACAAATTTGCATATCCAGACCCCACAAACGAGGAACTTTGTGTACCTATGTAGATTACTTTAATAAGTGGGTGAATATGCCTATCCAACAAATTTCCGTTGTTCTGGAAATACCCCCGTAGTGAATACATATACCCAAACAAAAGGGGGTTTAAGGGGGTTTAATTTTACGCGCGGTAATGTAATGGTTTGTGTTATAGCTTAAAAAACCACTATACATTTTGAATCTAAGAACTGACACACTCTCGCATAATGTTCTTTCAAGATATTAGTGCTACTGACGGTGATTGTCACATTGACATTACTCTTCGTGCCACCTTCTTTGCTCTTTTTCTCCTCATTTTGTATCTTCTTCCTACACCTCCTTTCTTGTTTCTCCCTCTTCAAATTCTCACTCTTTTCTCTTTTCTCCCTTCGTGATATATTTAAAAGATAAGAAAACCATATATTGATACATAAGGTTTGGGTGTTAGTACACGGCAATGTTGTTAAGCACGCTAAAAACTGCATCGCTTGTAAACGCTTTTTACATTTTGAGATTTTAAGATTTTTGAAAAATTTTAAAAACGATTTCATATAAAAATAATGCTAAAAATCTTTAAAATCTTAAAATCCTAAAAATCTTAAAAATCCTTAAAGATCCTTAGATTGTGATTTTTTATCCAAATAGATATATTCTTGAACTTATTTATACTTGTATATAAGATTCCTATATCTCTTAACCTCTATAATTATGTTTTTCCTAACTTTCTTAAGAGTTGCATGGCAAAAAAGTTGTGATATCTTCGCATTTGAACTTAATAATTTCTAATAGCAAAGATAATCTTCCATTTACTTGTTGGCATGCTGCTGTTATAACTTGTAGCACAAATGAGCATTTTGTAATCAAAGAGTAAAATATATCCACAAAGTAGTGCACAAATGTGCATCTTTTCATTTTTATTTTTGGTTATACATATCATAAAAATCCTTTAAAAACTTGAGGATTTTTTATGTAGGTATTTCTAAAAATAAAAACGGGTTTTTAACAACATTGGTACACGGTGGATTAGTTTGTTGATGATGGACATGCTATTCTGGAACTGGATGAGCGAAGATAGGAGAGGTTTGAGAATGGAAATTTTCTTGGGTTGCATATCAAGGTATGCAATAGATTGGATTTCTTGTTGTCTTATTTGGAGCTTTGTTACAAGATTCTGGAGTTGGTGGCCATCGACCAAGTAAGTAAAATGCTTTAAGAGGCAGTCAAGTAAAAAGGAAAGGGAAGGAAGGGGAAGGTAGGGTATAACTTAGTTGCTCTACTTGAGAAATTAATGAAAGTGGATGGGGAGGCTGGGGCACTGTAAAGGCTAGGGAGAAAGGAAAAGTTATGGAGGAAGGATTTGGGCTTCTTGACTTTGCACTTTTAGTAATTATAGAATCTATTCTATTTTATTTTGTCTCAATTCCCCGAAACAAAATAGAAATTAAAGAATTTTAAATTTCAAGATATGCTAGAATGGATATCCCAGAGCATAGGTATGACGGTATAGTTGGTTTTTACTGTTGCAGGGATAGACAGAAGCAGAATAATTAGACAACATGTTTATTTGCTTTTTGCTAGTAATCGATATGTCTCAACTCATGTTCAGTTAGCTCTATAGTTGTGAGACTCAAGGACCTTGCTTTTTTGAACACTTCTGAGATGGTGGTGAACACTTCTTGGTTTCATCTTCAATGATAAAAAATCGAATGACTATTGAAAGAAAATTTTCTATATTTATTTATTGCCGTACCTTAAGATTCCTAACCTCATCTCTAGCTTGCAGCTGAAAATATGCAACTCAAGAACCAAGGTTCCTATGCTAACTACGCTAGAACTTGTCACAAAAGTATTACATAACGAATCCCAAGTTAGTTCCTCATGCATAGTAAAATGTTCATAATAAAGTTTGGCCTTCCCTTCATGGATTTCCTAAAGATAGAATTTTTATCTTTTCTCCTCCTGCCATATAATTCGCAGTAACCTTTAAACTCGTGCAAGAACTCAGTTGGATTCTAAGAAGCATCAAAAGCTGGAGGAGCTGATGCAAAGGGAGCTAACAACATTCCAAGTCTAGGAAAACAAAGCACTTCATTTTCTTACCTTACATCTTCTGGCGGTGGACCTTGATTGATGGCAGATTGATGGTCTGCCACTTCTTCAACCCTTCTTACCATTCTTCATCTTTGAGCAAATACAATAATACAATAATATTCCAAGATGTATCCTGACAGGACCTCCAAAATAATGGGCTCTAGCCTAGATCTCGAGGCAATCACTAGTTTTGGAGATGATGATTTGGACCTCCAAGTCACTATTTGGCAGTGACTACCCCAAAATCATCCTTTGAAGCAGGTAATGACTATGGTAGCATGCCAATTTAGATGGTGATAGAAGTTGATGCCAAGAAAATTGATAGAAAGTGGGGTAAATTAGGATAAGGACTCTCTCCTTTTTGTGAAAATAGTAGAAGGAAAATGCTGCACAAAAAAGGCTGCATTCTTTCGTGATAATAGTAGAAGGACAACGTTGATAAAAGATACAGTATGTAGGTAAGCTTATGTGATGGATAAATCCAAACATCACACATGTAGGTACAACAGTGGATAATAGGTTTTTTCTGAAGAACATATGGATAGAACATTAACTTTTTTTTTCACATTTCTGAGTAAAGTATGCAGCAATAACAAGTATATTTGATACTTCACTTTTGTGAGCAAGGCAATCCCGCAAATACTACAATAGAATTCAGAAAGAACTCTTAAGCAATAACAAGTATTCTTGCATTAATTGGCCATCTCGATCAATCAATCAAATCATGGAAGCTACTCAAATATAACCAAATTATTATCTTACAATAGCAAATTGTCTTTTATGAGGATCAAATAGACACAAGTTATGGACTTAAATAGATAATACCAGCTCCATTTTCCTTGTAAAAATGGAATAAGAGTGCTGAAGGACGATTTTTCACAAATCTAAAGTGGCAATTATAGTTTTCGGCAAGAAATACGGGTTTGGTCTAGTCAACGGCATGGTGTAGTCCCTTTTTTTTCGTTGGGCTCTATGTCGTTGATGGATTTGGCATCCATTATCCATACGTGGCAAATCATGAAATTCCCATGTATTCAAATGATTCTTTTAGTTCTTTTCCCTCCAGCCTAATTCTTCCTGCCCGGTTCTTTGTCATCATAAGTTTATATCAAACATGCAATGATGAGGATGGAATGGTGGAACAGAAGTCTTGGACTAGTGATAGAAACAAGAATGATGAATGCAATTTCAAAAGATGGATATTTTCCTTTGCCTATTATCCCCCCAACAAGACCCCAAATTTTTCAATTCACCTAAAGGAATCCCCCCAAAAGACATGTACGTAAATGGAAGGGGTTCAACTTCAATGGGTTTTCGTTTTTATGTGCCTAACAATAGAGAACAGATGTTTTTTGAGATTTTGGTACATGCACAAAAGGGAGTCTATGGTTGCAAGAGGGGAAGGCGTATGGCACAGTATAATACATGCATGAAATCAACACCATTGAGTATATTGCCTCAAACCTTATAGTGTTTCTCAAGTAAACTCTCACTATACAAGATAAATAAAACTTCTACGCAGCATGGCTCCCACAAACGCAGGATCGCGCCATTCCCAAGGTCCAAATCAAAGAATAAGTCGTGAATATGCCCATCCAATAGCTCTCGTTGCTCGAAGCTACCCCCCGTGTGAATATGCACCCAAACCAAAGGGGGTTTTATGGGGAATTTAATTTAAAGTGTTGGGTCTAATGGTTTGTGTTAACTAACAATTTTTTTGGCCCCTTCGGAGCCTTGGGGAGGGTGTAGAGATAGATGAAGAGTTGATGTATCCAAACAACCATAATAACAACACATCAATAGGGTCTTCGCCATGTGCAGGTGGTGGTTGCGCTGATTCATTTATTGGATTCTCTGGTATAGTAATGATGTTTGGATCAACATCATGTTGCCAATGTCATGTGGAATTGATGGATTGGGAGATTCTATAGTCTGCATGAACATAAAGGAAAGAAATTGGTTAGATTGATATTAATTTAGAAAATAGAATTTTACTAGTGAAATAAAATTGAATCAATAAAAGCTTTTGACACTGATATGCTCTATAATAATGTTTTATTCACAAACCTTTAGTAACGAAATAAAATTGAACAAAGCTTTTACGTACTATGCCTTACCTATAATGTTTGCCCACAAAGCAGCACAACTACTCAGCAGAATACCGGTAGAGTTCTACAAAGCAAACCTATTGTTCTCTTCACGTGTTGCCCGCCAATGTTAAAGTAACGCCAAGATGTTGTTTTTGTAAAGTTTCTAAAGAAACCATGATCAGCATTCCCACCCTGTCCAAACTGCACGCCCCCAAACCCCAACAAATGCACCTGCATCATCAGTCTGTGTTTTTCCTTTTCTAATGTCCCCACAACTTGCCTCAATGATTCCAAGCTAGTTATCGCTTTCTACAGGAATAATCCAAAGAAAAGGGTTAGAATATCCAAGAAGTTGGAAGCTAAAAGAGAAAGCCTAAACTCTAAACTCCTTTTGTAGAAATCAGAGTAAATCTTAGAACAAACAAATGGAAGGAAACAGCATGACACTTTAAAAGCCTTTTGCAATATATAGAACTAGAAAACCAATATCTTGTGAAAAACCATTATACTAACTCTAAGAAACATTAAAAAAAAACAAACATCTTTTGTAAATGTGAGCAAAAAATCCACCTCGATAAATCTCTCATCAAAAGAAAATCCACTCCCAAGCAACAAGAATCCAAGAGGGGTGCGCTTAATATGCACATGCACAAGCATACATGCACATGCATACACATGCTCAAAGTGGCACTCAGGGTTACTACTTAGTACACCCCCCAAATGAATACAAATAACGTAAATCATAGAAAACTTATGTGAAAAACGATAAAAAAATCAAAAGTAACCCCCTGTTATTATGCTAGATATTGTCTCGGCATAGGTATATAGGATTCAGAGCATCGTATTGCTCCATTAAGTTTCAGGATTTCAAGGGTAATCATTTAGTTTAGAGAATGATTTTAGGTCTCCGTATTGTGATCGATGATTTTCATCCAACAGCAACGTGAATATTTCCCAGCCACAACATGTTTATAAGTTGCACATTACATAGGGTTATTCAAAATAGTAGCTGCCACTGTTGGTGTTATTTATTGTTTAAGCTATTTTTGTTTGATTTCAATTGGATTGCAAAAACGTCAATTGTTAATTGATCTATTAAAATTTGCACTATGTACATTAATTTGGTCCATAATTCAAACTGCTATAGATAAATTGCCACAATGTGTTTCTCATATACTAAGTGAGAACATATTTAATATATTATGTTGCCAATCATAAAAAAATATTAACTTGGATGTAAAGTGATGATAAATGGCTATTCTTTTGGAGTGTATGCAAGGGCATAAACTTCTTTCCTTGTCACCTTCGTAAAGATTGCTAGCTTTGCAGATGTTTTGCAATTTCCAAGGATAGTAAGTAAGACAATCACCACTAAAAAAGAACTAGTCAAAAGCATGTTTGATTACTTCACATCACAAATTGTAGTATGTGGTGTGGGTGGTGTTTTGTAATATAATACTGAAGTTGAATCAGGACAGTAGATAGTATAGTTTTTGCAAGAAATCGACGATAATGGTTGAAACTCACATCCTTAGTCCACATGAAAGCTATTCAACTTTATAGAGAAATGCCATGTTGAATTCTAATCAACTTCTTAGGTAAATATACACTATAATAATTAATTGAAAGCATGTATGGGAAGAATTGTCTTTTATTCAATCAATTTTAATCTTGACACGTTTTGGTTAGGATTGATTTTCCTGGTTGTTACGATCTCTGGATCACTGACTAATTTTTCTAGCATTGTTGTTCTAATTGACAATGCACTTTTCAGTAGCCTATGTTTGGCTCTTCTCAATGATGTTTTACCTGCTCTTTTTTTATTTAAGATTGGTGGTCAAGCACCTAATTTCATCATTTTACCAAGAATTCCTTTGAAGGCTTTGTGAACTTTGTCTATGGCCTGCTCCATTTCCGCATGCAACTGAATAATTTAAAGGCCATTTCGAAAGAAATGTTCATGTTATATTCAGTGAAAGTCATGTGAGAAAATGTCTAGAGATCTATTCCTTAAGAAGATCTTACCACATACATGAATCTAAGTAAGGGCTGATTTATTAAATGATGTAGCATGCACAAATATAAGGTAAATATACATGGGGCTAGGCCAATGGTTTATAAGACTATCTTAAAAAAAGGAAAAGGGCTATACGATTTATGGAAATGCTACAGTGGCATAATGAGATTTTAATACAGCCAAAACTGTAAATAGCAGGTTGAAATCTCGGTTTCTTAAATAAAATAAGCAAGATCAATCAGTATTGGAATATATAGATAGGATTGAATTCGGAAGCGCTGCCCGGGATCGCCATGTATATAAACAATCGTGAATAGTAATTTGATTATTAGCAATTGAATAGTGTTGGTATTGGACCTTTGAAGATTAACTGGTGAGCATAATTCTTTTGTTGGTGTATTCTTTGTTTATTGACACTAGACATTGAAAGAAGATAGTTCAATAGTTGAATATTGTCTTGTACCCTTTCCATTGGTATCAATGCTACAAAATTTCATCAACACACTCAGCGTGATGGTGCTCGCCAATTGTATTGAAGTCTACAAAGGAAGTGCAGGATTTCAAAGAAGAACAAGTAACTGTGGTTATATCCTCTTCAGAGGGAGCTGCTAGTCCAACAATGTGAGAAACACCTCAAGTGTAAGTTTAGGGACTAAGAATACATCTTCAACATCCTTGAGCCCAGATAGAATAAAATTTAAGCAAGCTTAGGGTATTATTACTAGCAAAGTTAGAGACGCTATTCTTCTGAGGATAAGAGGCAAACATCCAAGAGATATGTAGAAGTATCTGATTAATTTCAAAGTTCATTTGGAGACTCCTGAATGGTGAGGATGACTCTCCTGGTTCACGTTTCTGCATGCTCTTGGTCATCAGGTCCCTCTAGGCAAGAAGACCGCCAAACCAGTCCTACCTTTGGCTTATATCGACTCGTTCTTTCCAAGCACTATTAAGGGCTTGTTGGCAAAGATGGGAGGCCGTGACATCTTTTCTCGCCATGCCCCTCTATCCACACCCTATTGGAGACTCCATGGTGGTGGGCACCAACGCCTCCGCACTCTCAAAGACTCCACATTGGCACCCCGCCCATCCCCTTTACACAGAGACGCATGGGTTCTTGCAGGTGTTGTCTCTATTCAAGCATGGTATGAGGAGGGTCGCCACTGCCTCGGGCCCTTCCCACTCTCAAAAAAGTTCCCGCTTCCTCGCTGGGATGTATTCCCATGGGAGAAGGTCGCAGTAAAATTTGCCCTGCCATAGTGCAAGTTGGTGTCACGAAGGGTGCCATGGGACTGTCATGAAAAATATCTGCAAGTAATTTGGTCGACAAGATATCGCCTTCTTAGCACCACAACCCTCCAGCTGCTGTATGGTGGCACCTACATGTTCCACGTACCCCACTTTTGTGTCGCATATGGCATGGCTTTGGGATAGGTTGCTCCACCCCAAAAGTCTCGCATCGCGGTATGTGTTATCCAATGTGTGCTCGGCGCTAATGCCTTTCTACATTGCTATGATCCTCGTGATATCCGCAGATGCCCTCGGCTTCCTCGCTTCTGACGCTGAGACTCTTGAGCATTGTCTCTTTGATTGTCCCGAGGTTCAAACTACCGCGGTCCGCTACAAGGTTTGTTTAATGCCATACTGACCGCCGATGCATCCTACGCCCTATCCCAACGCATGGCCTCCAAATAAACAAAGGGCATTTCATCTTGGTTCCTAAGCAATTCTATGGTCGATATGGGGAGCCGCCGCAGACACCACATCTTTCGCAGATGACTATCCGCATACGCTGTTATTACAAAGGTCTTAAAAAGATATTGACAGCCTGGCAAGTGTTCTTCCCTGACTGTAATCGTGGAACGATTCGATTCAAATTCGTAATTGATTCTTATCATTGGTCTCCTATTCTCGAGTAGTACATTGTGCTCCTGTGCTCGTGCTCCTCAGGGCATCTCCGTGCTTACACAGTTAGATGAGACATGTAAATTTTGTACTTTTCTCTGATTAATAAACTTTTTGGCTTTCAATTCTTCCAAAGAATCAGATACTCTTTTTGCAGAAGACGTATGTCTGGAGGGAAATCTTGAAAATAGTACAAGGCAACAAAATGATTATAATAAAAGTTAAAATCTGTCCTTGCTATAGTTGTGATATGTATGGCCATTTAAAGGCTGACTGCCTGAAAATTAGGGAGGAGTTGAATGCTTCAATTGTGGAGGAAAAGGGCACTATGCTAATAAATGCGCTAGCCCAAAAATGAACAATAGAGGAAGAAGTAAAACTGTTAGTTTTTGCTCAAAAAGAGGTTATAGAGGAAGGGGCCGAGGATCAACCAGAAGAACACCCTCGGTTAATTGCATGGAAGATGCAAATGAAGAAAAATAAGACATAGAAAGATGCAAAGGTAAGATGCCAAAGGAAATTTTGTCTTTTTCTAGGTTGAATAGCAAAACTGATAATGGCATGCTAATCATAGATAGTGGAGCAGAGAAAAGTGTGATTAACTCCAAGAAATTTCTAAAGGAATGCAATGGAAAATCTAGAGGACAAGTGAAGCTTGGAAATGGAGATCTGCAACTAGTGGAAGACGGAGTTTTGGAACTTTATGACTTAAGTGGCAAAGCAGTAAACTTGAAAGAAGTTTTATGTGTATCGACCTTAAAGTTAGAAATCTTATTTCAGTTATAGCCAGTTAGCGGACCTTTGTTATAAAATTGTCTTTGATAAGATCCAATATACTCTTTCTCTTGGCAATGAAGTCAAATTTATTAACAAGCATGTTGGTAATTTGTATGGACTCAATTGTAAAAGTTTATCTTCAATAAATGCCACAGCCCTTCAATGAAGTACGGTACTGAGACTATGCCATATAAAAGAAAAATTACAGCTTGGGCGTGGTAAAGTTGTGGATTGGATTTCATTTCCATGAAGAACCAAGTGATACCATATGTATTGGACGTATGCTTGGGAAGCATACACGACTTCCATTCAAGAAGTCTGATACAAGAGCAAAGAATCTTTTGGATTTAGTACCTAATAGATTTCCCAACAAACCCAACAAACTTCAGTTTATTATCAAAAAACACCTTACATTGCAATCTTTCAAATAGGACCTTGTACCCAAGGTCTACTAATTGGCGACTGGAATTGCTTCTAACTAGCTCCCCGATATAAAGTACTTCTCCTAATCCTCATACCTCTTTCCTTCTCAAGTCAGTCAGCTTCCAGATTCCAAAGGTTCATTTCTTGTAATTCACCATTTCCCAACCGCATATGACTCCTTTCAATTCTCCGCAACTTTTAGCAAGTGTGAAGAAGAGTCACCGCCCTCTCACCAATCTATAATCATCATATCAAGCGGTTATTTACATCATGCATAAGTGCCACGCCAGACACATTACCTCATCATCTTCTTATTTTGTTCATCTTCATCTCCTCGAAGCTCGGGCCGTGATGGCGTTGATGGATTATTCTTTTGACCTGCCTTTTCCTCTCGTAGCCGGGTCCCTCTCGGGACAGTTCTTCCTCTCCCTTTATAGTTTAGGGGACCTTAGGCTAGAGCAATTAGAAGCAAGATGCCCTTTTCCTCTTCACAATTATAAAGATATAGTGTCCTTTCTTGTTTTAGGGCACAAATTCTTCAAATGTCCATAATATCAGTAGCTTATAACATGTGACCAATCCTCTATCCTTTTGTCATTTTTCTTACCTTTTATATTTTCCAAAAGATACGTAACTCCAAAGGTCTACTCCATCATCTTCCTATCCCATTTGTTCTTAGTCCAAACTCGGCCCTTATCATTGGAATAGCATGCTCTTGATTTTGCAATATTTTAACAATGTATCAAGATAGGTATCAGGTGAAACCGCCTAGAGATAGCCAATAGTCGTATATTGTCTTCATTTTAATATTACACCGCCTTCTAGATCAGCAATAATGAATCAAATTTCTCTACTTTAAAAATTTATGTTTCTTTGTCATGCAACTTCAACTTCCTTAATTGTTTTTTCTGTAATATCTTATTTGTGAAGATGTTTTTAGCTTCATGTTTTTAATCATATATATAGCTACATCTCTGTGACTTAATCCTTCTTAGTCGCTTTAATCATCGGACTAACTCTTATGTGGTAAAAGTATGTTAGGTATCCTTTAAAAGTATTATTTAGTGATTGGGTAGTACCCAAAAAGGCAGCCGTGATCGGTACCGGTACCGTGATAATGTCTCAATATAAGGTATGTTTTATAACTTTTATATATATATTGGTTCCTCATAGCATTATCTTTATCTTTAACTTTGAATATTACTAAGGTCCTTGACTTTATTTTGGATTTTTGTATTAGCTTTTAATGAAAAGAAAATGAGTAGCAATTCCAATCAAGTACCTAGTGTATGTACTTTGCAGTTCCAAAAGTGGTACACCCTAACATGCTTTTACCCTACAAAGAAATAACAATTGCTTGTGCTTCCATGATTTTTAGCCGCTCATCCACTCTTCAACACTAGTTGCAGATGTTGCTTCAGGGTAAAGATTGTTGCTCCTCAAGAATTCCTCGCACTCCACCAATAAGAGAACCTTTCTCCATTTGAGACAGAACTAGTTCCCCCGTGACTTATGACAACATTAGTACCATGACGCTTACTTGCATTGGTCTAACTCAAGTACCACAAATTTTCAAATTTAGAACTCCATGCTTGCTTCCAGATTTGAAGACCACTTCAAATTTTAAACACCTCTATAGCATTAAGCAAGTTAGCACTAAAACCCCGCTTGACATGTTAACTTGCCTCGGGAGTACTAAATGAAGAAAAAATTATGCTATAGATCAAATTTTACTAGACAATTTAAGCTCAAATCTATGTCCTCAACTTTATTGATTCACAATCCAAATATTTGATTCAAATGTCTTAATAGCTTATGAATTAACCTTAGACTAAACCTTAAACACTAGAACGCGGACTTGCCATGCCGCATTAGTCGTGGACGCAGGAATACATTTATGGTAAATATATGCTCTAAAAAGTATTAGAATGGTTATAGATAAAGAACAAATATTATCTTGATTTTTGGTTTAACAATTGCCAAGTATATGATAAATTGTCTTCAAACACATATATTTGGTCCATAGAAATACAAAATATTTTGCGCAATCTAAAACCGTGAGTTAATGCTCCATCACCCCTCGGGTTCCCTATTATAAAGAACCCATCCCAAAGAACTTTTAAATTTGCAATGCTTCTATTGTGTATTGAAAAGCTCCTTCGCAGCGCCTATAGTAGAAGAAATGACTTATTAAGAAGCATAGACGAATTGCTATCATTACTAACAAATCACACCAAAGTATTCTATGATGTAATGCGAGCCATCGCCTCTTTGGCTTAGGGATTTTTAAGTCAATGTAATGAAGGATATGTAGTGCCTATGATCTCGCAACAATCAGAAGGCCAATAGGGTCCAGAAATATGAGAAGCCTTAATAAAGACATATATATACATGCACTAAGTAGACGTGATAAACATTTGTCGCAGGACTGGCTACTTACCTCCATCACAACGATTTGTGTAAACCATTTCTCGCGGAATCTTAAATCGCATTAGAGCCTCTTATGGCATGGATGGTGGGTCTTTAATAACAACCCTAATTCCTCGTTGACTTTGCACCCTTAAGAGAATGCCACATATGGTTCTCCATACTAAAGATATTCTTCGTATATTTACCTACCCCTCAGGTAATTGTATCATCATTGTAAAAGTCACCGCAGAGGGAATTGCACACTTCCAAACTAATGAAATGGCAGTTTAAATTGCCCAAGACAATTGAATGTATGATAGGAGCAAATGTCACAAACATTTCTTCCACTCTACTATCTCTCGCAGACGTATAATCCTTCTTGTATAATCGCTTGTGTTCCATCAGATAGGTTGTTCTCGCTGATGTAGACCTCAACAATATGATAATCATTCCTCCTTCCAAATTTAGCTCATGAGTGGTACATCGATTGAAGTTAAAGTAAGGGAAAAGGTAGTAGTGATAAATATTGATGCATGTAAAGGATGTGATCAATGTTGGATTTGTTGCTGCTAAATTTCTTTTTGAAGACTTATCATTTTTCTTCTAGATATATACTCGCTGGCGTCGCATTGGGCATTAGTCAGAGACACTAGTAATAAAAATGTACGAAATGCATATGGAATGGAAATATATGTTGTATAATGTAATAGTTAGGATAGAGGGAATGGAAGGAATGGAACAAATAGGTGAGTATTGCATGTCGAGCATAATCTAGAAAACATGCAAAAACTTATGTACAATTTATATAGGTTCATTTATTCAAGTCATTTGAAACTAAAACAAAATGCCTGCAAACACGTTATCGTAAATGTTATGTTCAACATATATATACACATGTCATTCGAGCTTGGAATTAAATAACCAAGGATATACTTTTCAAATTAAAGAATGTAATTCATATATATTAGTAGATCTTTGATCCACTGTGATCTAATGATCCAAAGACCTAGCTCCAACATTTTTTGTATAGAAAAACCTTTCCTTCCAAAATTTCCGAACATCTTCAATTGGCATAATCATTTCACATCTTTAACAATGCATAAAGATATTCTGCAATGGAAATGTTTCTATGTAAGAGGGCTATTTCAGAAGATGGTATGTTCTCGCCTCCCTCATGTAATATGAAGAGTATAAATAAAGTGAAGACATGTCCGCTAAATAATAAAAATTTTTACAATTGGTAGCACTACCTAAAAGCTAAAGCTACGTAATTATTGTAAACTACTTTTCCTCATATAATGTTTAGATCCCACATGTCCTCTATCACCAAAGAACTCATCACTTCATTGCACCAAATATGTGATAAATCAAACCAAGCAGTAAACCAAAGAAAATTTAACCTAACAAATCATGATAATCGAAGTTCCCCTAAATGGTATCAATGGTATATTATACCTTGAATAGATGGCCGTATATATTATTAAGTCATTCTTCTTGCTTCACTTATGGCCCCCAACGTGACATTTAAACTAAAATGCATTATCAAGTTATATAGAGAACAATGAACTGCTCATATAGAAATATATGATCACTTCATTCTTTTGAAGCACAATCGACACAGGCCAAAGTGTTAATCATATTGCACCATGTACATCAATGTACAAATTCAAGATCAAACGATAACAAATCATGTACGACGTCAGCCAAACATACAACAAAGATCGAATTTGTTTCTTCTGGACAAGTCCATGATACCAATGAGTCCTTATTTCTTGTTGCAACTCTAGAAAGATGAAATAAGAGATGTAACTGGTAATAAAAAATCATTGTAGAGTTTAATCGCTAGCCTCAGCGCCACAATGCATAGGGGCACAAAGCATTGCTCATCATGTTTAAATAAACATACTATTCTATTCTATTCTATTAACCATAAAAAACTATTCTATTCTATCTATTAAACCATAAGATCAGATCCTTTCTTATATTGAAATTGAGAAACATATATACCTTGGAGTAAAATCTGGCTCCTTTCCTCAAGCCTCATATCAAAAGACTCCTTCCCACTATCCACTGCCTCAACACATTGATCCGCAGATCTAAGAGCAAATGGAATGTATATGTGGCAAAAAAATGGATAAAATCTGAAAGAATATGCTACACAAACTAACGCCTAATGTGCCCGCCTCAATGCTTTTGCAAGGTATAGAATCTCTAACACAAAGACAACAACAATATCATAGATTACTTATATGCCCAATATATCCCAATATCTCCCAAGATATGCCTAATATCCTTTTTTAATATAACCGCAAGGAAGCCTCACATGTTGAATTTCAATTGTCCCCATGATCTAACCCCTTTCAATCATACCCATGTCCAACCTCTAAACATATGGTAGTTTCTAGCATCCAGATAGTAGATCCCAATCCAAAACCATTTGATTGCTCCTTTAAAGATGAATGACTTGCTCCATCCTGTGCTATACATCTCCCGGTGCTCAATCCTGCATGCTTCCGCAATTAAGACAAAAACGCGGCCCGCAATAAAGATAGAGAAAAATTAAATACCGACAGACATCATTAAGAAATGATTTTGGACACATAAATACGCTATTAATGCATAACATATTATAGAATTTCATTATTCTCAGAAAGTAATGATTACCCTCGCATATCTAAGAAACCTAAAATATATAAAAGAAAGATGGTATTATGGTTGTTGCACAATGCATTAGATTTTAGCACCATCTATCCTTTGTTCCTATCTCTGCAAACTGATTCTCAAAGCCTCTTTTATTTGAACTTGAGCAAAAAGGAAATGTCATCTAAAACTATATGGGCAGAGCATTATATTTGGATCCCTAGATTTTTAGATATAAACAGCACAAAGAGAAATTTTGGCTTCTGAGATTTCCAAAGCTAGATCAAAATATTGGCTATACCATCAAGTGAAGTTATGTTATGAGCAAGTGAATCACATATGAAGAAAGTTAGAGAATACAAAACATATGTAAGTTGAGAATATGTGGCTACTACTAAATTTAGAGGTCTACTTCATAGCCACCCATCCTCGTGCATGCAAATCTAGCTTTGTGGATAGAGAAAGTAGAGGAGAAATCGACCAGACATCGGTTCATTCTCCTTCTGGAATATGTGAAAGCTCAAGTAGCCAAATGCAAAGTGTAATCACACTTAGTTGCATTTCCATTTAGATATATACAATGCATCAAAAGTTTAAGACAAAGTAAAAGAGTACCTTTAGAACTCCCCTGAATGCAAATTCCATTGCAAATATAAGCATTTTTCAAAGCAGAAGGATTTTGTGAATGTTGTAAAATAGTAAAAAGATAATGTAAGCTTGAACTCGATGCAAAGACAACAATGTCATATAGATTGCGATATGCCCACATGTTCCAATATCTCCCAAGGTATGCCTAAATCCTTTTAAGATATGCAACCATTAAAAGGATAAAGTGCATTAATAATGCAAAAGAAAAGAAGATGAATGATGCCTTCCGATCGTGATTCTAGCAAATAAAAGGTCACCTATCAATACTTAACTATTCGGAGCAGAAGAAAAGGTTGTTTTGAACTAAGCCAACTCTGTGCTGTATTTTCATTCAAATAACTAATAGACTTTGCATGACGTAATAGTTTTAAATTTTACATCACTATTCAAAAGCATAGAGCCTGGAATAGTTTTTAACGACATGGCAAGATTTCCTCGAATTGAGTTATTTTGGTAGAGGTTCTGAGTCCCTATATTACATATTCTAAAAATTTAAGCAAAACCGATAGAGATTCGACATTCCCTCAAACCTTAGGTGTGATCGCCTCTTCTCGCCAGATACCTATGCCCCAGACCGTGATACAAATGTGAGTTCTTCTTCCCCATACCACCTTCATGTCACTCCCAAGGAAGCCAGAAGTTTCATTAAAGTTGAATTCTCAAGACAAGTTGAACACTTTATATAGTATACCTTGGAGGGTTATGTATACTCTCAATACTTATAGTATGGTTATGTGTATTACAAAAGGTTATGTATGCAATTGCTGTAATACTAGTATACCTCAATATATATAGTATGGTTATGTGTATTACAAAAGGTTATATACCGATAACAATAAGAGATTACAATAAGATAACAATAAGAGTACAAACTGTGACATAATAATAAGATAACAAGTACTATTATTTTACTTCATTACTTATATTACTTGCTATGTGTATTACAAAGGTTATGTGTACCTCTGTATACTAACACAACCGTGACAGCAATAAGATAACAAGTATCATTATTCTTCTACTATTACCTCAATGATCGAATCCAGCGTAAGGCGCCCCTGCAGATCCTCTTCTCGACGGCGAACATTTGATACTCCCTATTCCACAGTGAGATGGATGATAACATCACCTGATCGATAATGGCGAGGATTGAGAGCACCGCAGGAGCCAGCCAAGCGCAGATATCTCGGCCATGCACTTGAAGTCTCATGATTCATCTTGCAAGTGATAGAATCACGCTCAAGACCGTAATACGCCATAGCGACGGGAGGCCAATGTTGCCGTGACTCTAAGCAATGATGTATATTTATACCCACCAAAATTATTGATGGTATATACCTACCAAAATTATTGATGGTATATACTCACCAAAAATTATTGATAGTATATACATAGAAATTATTGATCATATACATGTATGGTACTCGTGAGCAAAGGCAATGAACACCAATAATTCATCAATAATCTTACTTCACTATAAAAGCAACCTCCATCCTGGTAGAGCCTATGGCCTATCTCCCCATGGCTTCCTCATTCCTGATCGGGTCTTAAGAGAACATCCCATCCTTTCCGTGTGCTACCTTAGCTATACTGACCGTGTGAATGCTACGTAAATGGTATCAAACTTGATCCACGCAGGTCAGCAAATTCAAAAGCAGTATGGTCCCGCGAAAGCTCGCAAGAAGCCCACCGTTAAGGTCCACCTTTATCATTTCCCCGGGACGTGAGATCTACGAAATGTAATAGCATCAATGCAGTTTTGATGTTGATGATGAGTGAATCAGATTCCGCTAAGGATATACAATGACATGAGTACCTAACTATGCAAGCCGCCTTTTAATTTCAATCACACCTATATTACCAAGCAAAGAATGACGCAGTGAATCCATCGATGATATGTATACCCGGCGTATGATATAATAATATAAGCACTTATGATTGGTGCATCCATGATATATATAATATAAGCATAAAGGAATATTAGTTGATGTATAGAATCCGAAAGTACATGATAGAATCGCGACTCGTGACGAGTACATGATACTTTGGTTTCATACGAAAGTACATGATACTTGTATACGCCAATGATGGCGCCATGTACCACCCCAATAATTCTACATCAATAATTTTATCACTATAAAAAATGTACCATTCTAGGCTAGAGGTCATTCGTCTCCCATGGATTATTTTCCTCTTCTATTCACTACATCGAGTATGACTAAGTGCCCAATGAGCCACCATCTTGTTGGTTGCCTAGATAGGCATCTTCTTCTTTGATCCCTACTCAAGAAAAGCTTGGGCTACCAGATTCATTGCCCCTCACAATTCGTGTTTTTGCGATCCATCCGGGAGTATATGGCTTCCCCGAAAGATGAGCTATGAGATATCGTGGATCACTTCTACTACAGACTCAAGATGATCAATCAATTGCTCAACATATAAGCACTGACCATCTTATCTATGAATCATGTATGCATTTATATATTAAAGACGTATAGCTATATATGATCAAATATAAGAATATGTATTAAGATGAAAGATATGTATTACAAGTACAAGATCTCATGTATTAAGATGAACAATGTGCTATGTCTTTCCACATGTCTACAATATATTTCGAATTTGGACTGCTACTTGCCATTGGCATCCCAAGCATAATGAATGGCATCTAAATTCTCTTTCGCATCTTTGAAGGATCTAAGGATTAGTCAGCTAACGCTTTAAATAAGCAGCCTTTGTAGTCCCTCCAAAGAGGGTTTCCAAATTAATATACAAAAAATATGTCCAAAATATGTGCATTCGATCAAGAACAGCGATTCTCTTCACATATCCTAAATCCGTATGGCAAGTATATCATCTCCGTGTCCCACTAGAACAAACATACCCTTTGTCACATGTAATGGAGGATCAAACTCAAGAGGCAGACCGACTCCGGCCATCCGACGCGCCACAATAAGATGGTAAAGGTCAGACCAATGCATATCACGACCTCCGGAACAAATGCCGCTTGCTCTAGAGGAACTTGTCTTGTTTGTGGCCAAAATGCATCATTTTGAGTGGACGCCCCGAGCACACATCTCCAAAGAGATAAGAAGTCGGGTTCCACACTCAACACTGGGCTGCGGTATTGCCTTGGGTAAACAAGCTAGTTTCTGATTCTACATATGTCCTTCCATAGTATGGCTTTGTTGGATGCCAGTCCTTCAACCCTCGGGAAGATCTTTCAATGTTGGTCTAGGAGGAATATTTTTGTGGTACACCACTTGGTATCATCATCAGTCGTAATTCATGTTCATCCTCTTTCCACATTCTAACTCCCGAGAATCACTGAAGCCAAATTTCGCGTGCAGGGACGATTTTGTATCGCATAATGTGCCACCCTCCCCATCTTAAATTTGAAGAGCAATGGTTCAAGATGCCCAACCAGCGTTATTCTTATCGTGATGAGATCCCTTCTACAAAATCCTTCCAATTTGGAACTTACCAATAAAGTATGGAATTGGGGATTTTGCATTGCATTTGGCAAACAAGTAAAGTAGCTCCGTAGCTGTCAGCAACCACCTAACTCATCAAGGTTGAAAATTTCCAAACAAAGCATCAATATCATCATGGGTGTGGCCGACCATCATATAAAGCCCACTTGATCTCATCAAAGACCTTAAGCCAAGTCAAATAAGATAAGTAAGGAAAAGACATACCTATTTTGTTTTGTCTCACGTGACA
>JAJEKV010000022.1:3660829-4121323 GCA_021234155.1 Isoetes taiwanensis | reverse complement strand
TTATCAAGTTGCAGTAAATAGAGATTTCGGGAAGAGGGTTGAACACCTCAGATTCGCTAGAAGTTGAAGTATTTGGCAATACTTCCCATGGAAGCAAGTTTGTTCTTCAAAGGATTGATGTCCTTGACGCCAGATCCATTTGTAATTGTAGTTTACTTCCCACATAAGTCACCTATCTTGTCCTCTTGCACCAATTCCAAGTTATGCACATTCTAGAAAGTGAACCAATGTGGAAGTTTGAATCATCTTTCCATAAATCAAGTGAAAAATGACCATAGGCACCCACTCACCATGCCCATGAGTCAAAGCTCTGTCAACCGCCTCTTCAAGCCATCACCTCTCCATACGATTTTGCTAGATGATGACTTCTAGGCACTACAAAAGTCTTAACCGATCCATCTTATCATGTATTATACATAGATGATTTCAGGGAGACCATTGTGACAATGCTCTCCAATGCCAATATTGACTTGCAAGAGCTGCTCTTTCAGCATATGAGCCCCACGCTGAATTGCAAGAAGCATCTCTCTCTTGTATCTTTGTTTTTTCCAGCTTTTGCTTAATTACGCCGGATGTTGCATTTAGAGAAGGCTATCAGATTTTTTTGCAATGCTAACATCCGAAATTCCCTTTCCATATACTATAAAAGAGTTCAAGGCTACAGTTGTTCGTGGAAGCTCTTCAACGTACTCCAACTTCTTTATGTATGTTTTATTAAGAATGGAAGGAAGCTTATGCATTTCTCTTTTACATCATCTCTATATTCTTTGTTCTATGGGGAATACTTTCAAAGATTCTCCGAATGAATCTGTCTAAGACACATTCTATGGCTGTAGTGGATCCGGGCTTTAGAGCCAAGATACTATGTTCACCTACCTTTGCACTTGCACCTGCTTCAAATCAAGCTTTCTCCACTGTAAAATGTTGGATCGGGATACACTTAAAGCCATGCCACCCAAAATGCATGTAATTCCATCCCCTTTGAGCACTATCCCCGTCCTCTCTCCTTCTCCTGTAAGTCACACCTCAAAGACGTTAAAAAAATACGTGAACTTTGTATTGTATGGTTGAGATAAAAATTCTTTTCTTAATTCACATACTTGATGCTTCGTAAGTTTCCTTGTTGCAAAGTATTTTGCAAAAGCCTTTGTCTTTCATGAACTTATATTGATTGAAGTTGTGGAGCATAGCCTTCCTCTTTGCTCTTTCCCTTTGGGTTGTCTTGGAATCCTATGCGGTGTAAGTATACTTCCTTTTTCGCTTGAATTTGAACGTTGTCCTCAAAAAGATTCTTCTATACCCATATCCTACTTTCTTTATTTTCTCGAGCCATAGATGTTGTGAGATGGGCCTCTTCCATCCCAAGTAAAGATCACATCGCTATTTTCCCATTGTACAAGGTAATTTTCTCACTGGCCTTCTGCAAGCATGACATTTGAGATCCTCTCAGAATTAGTGCAGGAAGGATCTTTCCCATTAACGTGAGCCCCACCTTGAGTCTCCTAAAATTCATCACACAAAAAGATCCCGGGATCACACCAAGACAATTATGGCCTCTGATATTTACTTCGGTCACATGCATGAAGAATGTGGCAATGCTTATCCAAGAGATCTTCTTGAGAAACTAGGTGGTGGTTCATCATCATCCTGATGCTATCAGCGCGAGAAAACGCGGTACCTAGATCCAATCGGGAGGGATCAATTTCTTCATCTCAGACCCATTACCCATTTTGGGCCGCATTCTACATTCGAGGTCGCTGATGGAGTAGTTAAATCAATGGCATGATATCTTATATATCCCCGAGGCCATTCATAAACGCGCCTATACAAAATTCTCTCAATGCTGTCACGCACCGCCATCACATGGAATCTGGCGATGGCTAGGCACCTCTAAGAACTTGCACGCTACGCTTGAGGGCGCCAACATTCTTCCCATGGATGCAAAGTTCTATTCACCCATACCCTTTACCAACCACGCGATATTGTATCGGCAAGGTTTACCATATTCTCTCGGCCAGCATCGCTTTGAAGGAGCGGTATACCGAAGAACCGAACTGATGATGTTGTGGAGGGACTACTAGGCAAGCCCTGGCTCAAAGATCGTGACGCCCCGATGAGTAAGTTGGGGCTCCTTCCACAAGATTTCACTTGGATTTCTCGAGGCCATTCGATAAATGTCCCCACTGGCCAAAGAATGTTATTCAAGCCCCTCACACCTGAATGGGAAGCACATGGTGGGCACTATGGCTTCTAAGTGACTTCCACCCACCACACATTACTCATGGAATGTTCCCCGCGCGCGATGGCCTCTATGCAATTCATGTCCCCCGGCAACTACCACATCCCCATCGGCTGCTGCTACGCAGGGCCTTTTTCCCAGAAGAATCAATACACATATATATGTACTTGTTAAGGACATGCAACCCCTCGGCGACATATACTTAGTAAAAATAGCTAAAAATGTGAATGATATTATATCAATATGAGATTGGGAAATACAATGGCTCCATTTACTTAAATGAAGCAAGCCAGCCATTTACCTTTAAATGAATAAGTTATTATTTCCGCCAATGGGTTACTGTTAAATGGAGTACAAATTACAACATTTTCCTTTAAATGGAGCAATGTCCCAGATTTAAAATGGCGAAATACCGCCCATTTAAAGAAAATGCATGAAATGGCTCCATTTAAATCTAAAGTGGCCCATTGACAGTAAATGGCACCTTTAATCTAAATGCTATATCTAATAAATAGAAGAGTTATGGATTCTATTACTACAAGATTCAAACAAGACATCAATTTGTTGAGAACTGGCCTTACCGAATAAGATAGGAGAAGATCTTACCCTAAACATATTAAAACATTTGACATCCTACGGCCCCTACATTTAACATATTAAAACATTTAATATACTAGAACCAATAGCCTCTAACCTCGAGGGCAATGGGATTCCTTGATCGGCAATAATCGAATGCTCTAAAGAATTTGGACAAGCTATCAATAACTGGACAAGTCCGATGTTACCAAGAATCCGGATGTGTCACTGAATAACTGGACAAAGTCCGGACAAGCTACCGAAGAACTGATAAGCTACCGGAAAATGAAGACGAATACCACTAGAATGAAGCAAGTCACCAAGAATGAAGCCGAAGAAAAGAAAGGCAAGCGTTACCAAGTTTGGCGCTCTCGCCATCGACCGAATCCAATGTCTAAGACTAATAGATCGCCTTCTGAGAAGCCGCCCCTCGCTTTGTTTCCACTAAGAGATCTAAGGCTAAATAATCTTTAATATTGAAACGAGGACGAGGTGCATAAAATCAAACATAATGAGCCGACGATAGCGCCTTTCTATCGACCATGTTCCGCCTCCCGACAGCCAGAGATAAAGGTAGTTCATTATGAAGTGGACAAAGGCAAATTTAAAGTTCAAAATACTTCCAAGGGTAAATTCAAATTTCAAATTTGATGGGCAAAGCGGGGACAAGGGCGTATGGACCTAATGACTCAAACTAAAATTTATAATGAGGAACGCATGGAGAGATCGGACTATGAAAATTAAATTTTTAAAATTTGAGAGATCTGATTTGCTGAAGGAAAATTCAAAAATTTTCAAAATTTCAACAGAGACTGGACGCAAGAATTTGAAGAGACGGGCGGCGTAAAATGGCTCTTAATTTTCTTTCTTTTCCATTTTTCTTTTTCTTTCTTTTCTTTCTTCCGGCCCAATTTTCATTTTCACTTCTATTGTTTTTCCCGTGATCCGCCTTTCCGCTTTTCCGCCAGCTTAGCTTAGCCTAGCCTTTGCACACTTTCTCCTATTCAAACATTTTTCTCTCTACAAGCTGATCCCGAGCTTCTGAAAAAAGTGGAGTAGGATTTATACCCGCCCCTGCATTTTACACGCTATACAATGGCGCTAATCTTCATCAAAATCCGTGCCCAAAGTTAGTATCCGTTGTTTCATTCTTTATCGCATTTGTAGTGTCTTAGGTAATCAGAATGGCGCTGGACGCCGCCATTTCTTAGGAGAGGTGGGCTTGTATACCTTTCCTCCTATAGTTTATGAAATGGCGCAGTGCCTATTTCCATAATGTCTTAATTTTTCTTGTAGAAGGACCCATAGAAGAGTAAACCGGGATTAGGCCATTGCTTTTAGAAGGGATCCATAATAGACTAAATGGCTAGGTAAAGTTATTTGCTCTACTATATAAAGTTAAAATTACAGTGCCATTTAGTTTAAAATGGCAAAGCAGGTGTTTATTTAGTGTAAATGGCTTGTGGCGTTTATTTATGTAAACGCGACCCGCCCATTTAACTTTTTATATAGTAATGAAAAGCACCGCTACCATTTAGGACTAAATGAGCGTAAGCGTTTATTTAGTCTAAATGCAGCAAAGCCCATTTAGTCTAAATGCCGTCGGCCGCTTTAACTTTCTAGCACATGCCATTTCTTCTCACCACGTTTACCTCAAGAAATGCGCTTAGTCAAGAAATGGAACGCGGGTGACTTCGAGGACCATAATCCCTCACCGGAAGGTCTTGGTGTATGGAGATTGTTAGAGCCATACCCTTGATCGAAAGCGAGACCCGAACGGAAGGGAGACAAGAGGCAGAACTTTGCCTCCTTTGTCAAATCGTGTAGAGGTGAAGAAGGAGCCTCATCCCGCGGCCCGATGGGCATCATTGTCAACATGAGGGAAACCAAGAAACAAGGAAGACTTGACTTTCTTGGTTGCACAAAGGGGAGGATCCCACAACAAGATTGATCTCTCATTGCATGGATCGAAGTGCTACGAGCCCCGCAATGATGGAATCCAAAGATAGCGACCGAAGGCCTGCCGTCTAAGAAGAAAGGTTGGTCACCGCATCTTATGAGTCCAGTGAGCAAGGTATTATCCAAGGCACGATAGAGATCCTCAAAGGATTCTGTATTCTCATGAGCTGCAATGGACATGTCCAAAACTCCCGCGGTCCTACATTGTAAGAGCAAAGATCTCGTGCAACATGCCAGAATAATGGATAGCAGATGGTCATGGAGAGATGCAAAGAAAAAGGTGGAAAAGGTAAACCAACCACCGTGAGTTTGCAAAGTATCAAAACAACGGGAGGTGATGAATTACAAAGGGATACGCAACAAGAAGGAGGACGAGAAGATGAAAGGAGAGATGAGGCCGATGATCATCCGGACGAGAAGAGGGATGAGGAGGGATGCATCACAAACATGATTCTCCCGGAAGTCCACGGAAGCCCGGCCGATGAGAAGCCCGGCCGATAATGACCGCACTATTAGTGACAATAAGGAGGCTACAAAGCACATAAGAAATGTAGCATCAACAAAGCAGATAAGTACCCCACCAAAGAGAAAGTTTAGAAACAAAAAGCAATGTAAAATGGAAATTACAAAAGATTGCGATCTTGAAGTGCCCGAGGAACTAAAAATGGACCCGTGGACGCCAAGAAGAAATGGCGTAGAGGAAACACTACTTAAAAATACAAAAGACGGCCACATGTTCCCCTTGAGTCACATACACCAAGAATATCTATCCTGGGATCTAGAAGAGGCCCCCACCTAATATGACCGCCGTGGTTATCAACCCCGAAGATGTTAGGCTCAGAAATCATTTCACGAGGATCCACACCCTGTGATTCACTCCCAGATGTGGTGCCCTTCGATCCCATACAAAGGAGTTGGCCGAAATGGGTCAAAGAATGATCTAATTCGGAGAAGATTTTATATTATCAATGGTAATCATTCTGGTCGGCCGCTTCTACCGCGGTGCGCGAAGTTGGGGACGAGGATGCTAGGAGGCCGAGCCCAAGAAGATCTATGCCAATAGAATATGCGTAGTTCTTTCCGAGAGATCAGTGACCGGACCTTCTTCAGCTCGTGTGGATGTGAATGATATAGTAGCAAAGACCTGCCTTCAAGGAACCATATGTGATCGATCCACCATCTTCGCAAAGCGCATCAGAACGCGAAGACCAAAGACCGGCCGTAAAGGACAAATAAGAAGTGACGAAAGTACAAGGTACGCTTACATCTCCTTAGCCATGTTATTTATCGAAGAGAAGAGAAGTCGAAAGCATGCGGGCGCATTTTCAAATGGCGCAAATGCGCCATTTGAGTTGAAATAGCGCAACCGCCATTTGAGGGAAAATAGCGCAAATGCTACCATTTGAGTTGAAACAATTGAAATTTAACATCGCCGCCTTCAGCAAAGACTACCTTGAAATGGCGTGCGACAAGATTCTCGAGGGCAAACACCAAGGATGTCAATCGGTTTGTCTTCATGCCCGGATGATATATATGCACTCTTCCGTGATGTGGAACAAATGGAGGAAGGGAGAACTTAAGGACAATAGGGGTCAAGCTATAGTAATCAATTTTGCTAAAGACAAAGATTACTTAAAGGACAACTACCTTAGATGCATGAGGGGCTTGGACTATGATGATTGTAGAAAGGTCTTGAAGAAGCTTTTTTGCCGGGATATATACGTCAAAGTCACCTCGACACAAAGGCAGAATTTCTTCAAGACGAGGGTGAGAACTTAAGAATACTTGCTTACTTGAAGAAGGAGATAATGCGACTTCATTGCAGATCAAATTGGCACTAAGTACAAGAAATTGAGGACCTACCAAGGCCACGCACCCACTTCTCGGATAATACACCGGCTTGGGGAGTATGCCACCATAAGTGGGTACAGGAAGGAATACTCAAAGGGGGTTCATGGTAACATGCCATTCTCCTTGGCCGATCCATTCAAAAATCCTTCACCAAAAGAGAGAAGGACCTGCCAAGATGGCTTGTGGAGCATGTCACTGCCGGGGGGATTCCGCAAGAACATGCAGTTATACCTGCCAGCATGATATGTTTAGATGCAAGGCAGCTTACTCCAGTTTGGAATAGTGAGACTGTAAGCGTGTTCTTCAATTACGTCTCACAGATGACAGATGTAGAGACATACTCGATTCTATGTTTCGTCAGCCGAGCATAACTTACTATTTGCCGCCATGCTTGAAAGACTAGAATCCGTGTCAAGAGTGTTTGTAGGAATCTATGAAGAGGAGACCGAGCTCTGTGTGGTTTCAGAATCAAAGAGCCACAAGCTCCTCGTGATTTGCTATGGAGGATTTCGGCCTGACGGGAGAGCCTGACGTAAGACCCGGACCTCGTGCTATATGGCTTACCATCCTAGAAAGTTCCAAGAATTCCTCCTATTCCTAAGGAAGCAAATGGAAGTGAGGGCGATGTTATGGCTAAAAACTCATGCAAGATGTGTTTTAAGTGGAGTTAAGGTGGTATGGAGGGAGAATATCCGGGTGCATAAACTGATTGGTCCCGCGACTGTTTCTACCTTGTTGATAAGCTCTGCCCCTCAAGGTAACATCGCACTAGATTTTTTCTCCGGTGGAGCCTTCTCTAGGGCATCCCTTCATGTAGGAAGAATCGTGTCATACGAGCATGACTTAGGAAAGTTGAAAATGCGAGCGGGCATTCCGGTAGGGTCGAACGCCATGTACCCCGCTTGACCTAAAGGCCATTGACCAACGCCAACGGGAAGTCTTGACTTTGCAAGATGGTCAATCTCTAAAGGGGCGACGAAGAAGCTTCTCATGAGAAAGGTGAGACGTCGGGCCAAGGTGGAGCAGAGCAGACCAAATTGACCGTAAAGAAAATTAACCTCACGGGACTATGAGCAAGTCGATGATGAACACTTCGACAAAGACTATTAAAAATTGCTTTGAAAAATTGTATCTTACATAATATTTCTATTAATATATATCTACATGGCCTCCTCGAAAATGTGTTATCTATAGCAAAATGGCGAGAGCACTATTTGCTTAGTCTTCGACGTTCATGCAAATAGCTACCGCACTATTTGCTCGCTTCTACACCTTGAAGTAAATAGCGCCGTCAAGACTATTTGCTTGCTTTTCCGCGTTCAAGCAAATAGCTGGCCGCACCATTTGTTTTCCTTTCCGTTATAGCAAATAGCTGCTTTTCGCTATTTGCTTTGTGGTTATTTCTAAGCTAAAAGGCTGGCCGCCATTTTGTTTGCTTGCTGGGCGCTTTTTGGCAATTTAATATCTGCTTTTGTGGTTCTCGGGCCGCTTTTCCTCATACTTTCCAGGTAAATGGCGCCATACTTCTCTTCCTGACAACTAAAACCGCGCTGTTTTATATTAAATGTAGCGGTTTTTGCATGATAACTGGTTTCTTTTTAAGTAAATAGTGCCATATCTAGCCATAAATGTGTGATAAAACAGGTAAGAAACTGATTTCACGAGAAATTGGAATCACGAAATTTCCAACTTTAATGAAACTCTGCTTGTGGGAAGAGTGAAGGGGTCATTTTACCCCGTCTCCCTCAGGGCCTACCTAGCTGCGGAAGCGTAAACATACATGTCAGTATACAACATAATCATATATCCACCTCGAAGGGTGGTGCATCAACATCTGCATAGACAATGATCAGCATCATACACAGGGGTCCTACCCAAGGCTCAGACTCGAAGGGATGACTAACGGCTTGGGTCTCCAGAGTTCATTGCAGACAGAATTCATGGCAATGGATTTGGCTGGCATAAGAACATAGCATAGGGTTGTCCACTCCATCCGCCCCTCCTGTGCACACTTTGCAGAGTAGGTTGAAAAGTGTCGGGACCTGACTGTAGCCCGCCGGATGCATAGCCAAAGGGGCTATTCCTGGGTCTCATCCTCCCAGTTCCGATGGGGCAGGAAGGGATCACTCCCTCCAGAGATCTACATGCTGACTCAAGGTGACTAGAGGGCCACTGCCCGTATTGACCGAACCCACCGGAAAGTGTACACCACTTCACGGGCCGTCGAGTCCATGCCTTACCCGCTTTTCGGTGGTAAGCCATTAGACCTAGTCACAATGATCCCTGGTAGGCCTTACACACCAGAGGGATCGTTCAAGAGTCAGAACATGAACCTCCTTCTTAGCCAGTCTGGCCCCTTCACCCACAACCTGGTGTGGTTCTTGTACACAGGCCGAATCTATAGTGTGCTAGAGAGGCTAATCTAGGAGCATCTACTACCAAGCTTTTAGGTCTCTACCCCCTTCCCAATACAAGGAGTTCATAGAGATATATCATCCATATACATCAGGAAGAACTAAAGAACTATATCTAATCTATATCATAGAGTTAGGTTCTTTAGTTAGAGTCTGGGTATCTAGAGATCTAGAGGACGCTATGGGCAATTTAATAGGCTAAACCCTCATGGGATTCTATGGTGAAATATGGTTTAAGCTATTAAATTGCCTAAATACCCCGATCCTTGAGTTGCTCCTCCGACTGGTTCGACCATCTGTTGAACTGCTCGAATCAAGGAAAACTAATGGTGTAATTCTCTCGCATGAAGTTAAGGGAGTTTTTTGGCTCTTGGAGCAGCCAAAACAGAGCTCTAAAACCCTAGGAACGAAAAATGGGCAAATTAGGGTTTCCCCTCCTAAATAGACAAGGGTTGGGGCTAGGTTTTCCAATTATCCCTTTAGGCATGTGGGATAATTGGAAATGGGCCCACTTGCCTTTAATGGCTAGGTGGCAAAATGGGCCCACATGGAAAGGTGTGCCCACATTAATGTGCACATTGGTAAATGTACACATTAATAATAAATGCACATACCTAGCAAGTTGCCCCCTAGGGGCTACCCACCGCTACACGCCATTAATGCCGTCGCCCCGGAGTGGCGGTAATGCGGCGTGTGACGAGCGATAAAGATTATGATATCGCCCCGGGACCGTTATATACGTCTTTGGGAACGCCACATTCTCCCCACCTTTGAAATGATCTTCGTCCCGCAAACATCGTGGGTCTCCCCACCTTGGAATCTTCCTAACCTGCAATCAACCTGATGCATACAATATACTACTATAATACTTACACATTTATTAAGATTACTTTAAGGTAATATTTTTAAATCATTATTACGCCATTACATTATCAAATAACTTGTCAATTCGTAACTTCTATTAAAACAAGGTACTTATTAGTCTCCGTTATTACAACATTTAGTTTATCACAATTTAACACTTTCATATACAATTATTATTTAAGGTACTCTTCATTCCTTGCAACACATTCCAACAAAATTTGTGTTGCAAGTCTTGACCTTAAAATCCTCGCATTAATTTTTACAATATCTATAATTACATACTTACTATCTTAATTATTAGAATTACTCTAAGGTAATGTTTAAGACATTACTGTACTATTTCATTATCCAATTAACTTATCACTTCATAACTTAATCCACGCAAGGTAATTATTAACCTTACTTAATACAACATTTAAGTTTATCAAAGTTTATCAATTTCATACAAAATTTACACTTCTAAGGTACTCTTCATCCCTTGCAACGCATTATAACAAAATTTGTGTTGCAAGTCTTCGTAGCTCGACCTCCTTGCCCTCTTGAGCGCTCTATTGGCCTGCAGGTCGACACTACGTTATTACCATTTTAATTATTAATAAAATTTTGGTTATATGGTGACCACCCCACCTATCTACATGAATGCATGGCTAATCTCCCGGCGTAGGAAAAGGATGCTTCTTCCATCGTGGCCGTGGAGACAACGCCCTATAATGCCTATATGCCGCTCATGCCTACACCTTTAGTTGCCCAACGTGGAGGATAGGTCCTTCCCGTATATGGGGCATGAAGGACAGATTCCTCCTATAAATGCATATATGGGGCTAGAGGTGCTTTTCCTATCAATGCATTCCTGAATGACCTCTTATCTCTCGAGGTCGTCTACTTCCGTGGGACGGAAGTAGACTTTTTAATCTACCTTCCACTCATCCAAGCGGAACCGCGGTCATGCCTACATTGACATTACACCACGTCCCAGAGATCACCGTAGTGGTCCCATCATCGGTAAATACGCATGCAACCCATACCTGGCATAGGTTGCATGCGTAGATTAATCTTAACTACACATGAAACTAATCTAAACACAAATCGACATGCCTGAGCCGATTTTTTTGCTGGCTCCTTTACCCTAAGGTAATATTTATGAATTAACATTATCATAGTATCGGATACATTACTTCCGATAGTACAATTATATTTACTCAAAGCTTTGCAATATTTAACGACTTTTAGATCGCGATTATTTAAACAATAACCCTGATTTAGACCTATTGTATCATAGACAAGGTTTTAATTATCATACACAAGAATTAGATGTGCTTCTTATTCTCTTCCTTGGGTCCTGCATTACCCTTGGAAGTATATCCCTAAGATGCACTTAAGTATATCCGAATTCTATTTTCTATTTATATTTATAAGGACCCCGAGGTCATATAGCTATTCTTGGAAGGAATTGCATCCTTGCGAAGGATTAATTAACATGCTACCTCACATTATCAATATTTGTTATTTAACTTATTTCCCTATGATACATACATATGACGCCAAATTCTATGCGCTTATTAGGATCTATATTTAACTTATCAATAAGACACATTAAAGCTTATAATACATATGCGACGCTTTACCAAGGCTAGAGAACGATCCACCCATTGAGCCCGGCGTACGAAAGTAATTTGGAGATGACTTGGTCGTTGCATTGCTCCCATAATTTTGCTCCACTTCATTGGTGTAGTTAGCTACTACGCCGGGCCTCAAGACGTTGAAGGCCTCCCCGAGCACTAAGATATTTATCTATCTTACGCTCTATTCGGGCCGCCATTGCCGGAGTGAACTCTATTCTCTGGTCTGGTCAATTCGATGCAAGTACGCTCAATCATAAGATTGAGCCCTCCCACTTTCTTGAAAAGAAAATGGTCCTGCACCCCTTCAATGACGTTGTACACAACGTCATATCTATTCTCTCCGTTAGCGCATTACTTTACTAGCCTTAGCTAACATATATAACCATCTAAGATGGATGCACATATTATGTTATCATTTATTTCAATATAGTTATGGGTTACCTACTTAGTTAGAACGATTCTAAATCACAAGGTTTTGTCATGACGACAATTCCTTTTGTCTCAAAAGACTATTTGATTACTATAATTCTTATTTTAGATGTACCTTACATGTATTATTCTTTTATATTCTAGAGATTCCCCCTTTCTTAGTTATTTAAACTCTTGGAATATTCCTACCAATCGAATTGATGCCATCGTAACAAGTTGGTCGGACTTGTTGGATTACTTCTTTTCTTTCGGTTGGATTATTCTTTGGAGGTACTAGAATTATACGTGGTCAACAATTATCCTAGCAATGAATCCTTCTTAGCGAGGAGATCAATCTCACCAAGTGGTTTCAATATGTTGGATGTCTGTTAACAATCGTTTATAATTTTAGTTACTCCTATGCATTTCCTTCCCAATCCTTGACGCTTAACCCAATCTTGGGGCAATCCTTTCAACGAGAATATCTGGAAATGCCTTCTAATCCCAATATGGATGTTACCGTCCATACATTTAACCTACTAGGCCCCATGGCCTTAGATCCTTGAGCTTGCTAGAAGCTCATCCACTCGTTGCCTGCTTGAAGTAGCAAGGTAACGTTCTTCCGAGTCGCTCGATACTTCAGTCTCCTTGACGGTGGCTCCCCTTGGATGTAGAGGTTGACTTTGTTCGCTAGAAGCCTCTCATTGCTGGTGGCTTGATGGTGTAGTTGATCACTTGAAATCTTCCATGCCGCTTTTCAAAAGCCTGAAGGTGGCGCCGTTGAAGAAGATCTTTCATCTTGAACTCTTTGTCTTGGCAGCTAAAGGACGACTCTGTATCCGATATTGTTTCTTCGACTCCATCGATGTCTCATACGTCGAGTCCTCTTGTCGTTATCGTGTTGCCCGAAGAGTGTTGAGGATGTTGATTGCTTCACCCCTGCAATTTGCCTGACATCTCTTCCTTTGATCTGTTATGCTATGGGAGGAAAGGAATAACAAGGGAACTATACATGCAAGACATATAGCTTACATAATTACAATTACTACTAGAGCTATTAGGTCCCCCTTGTGCCTCCCTTCGAGTTGCACGCCTACTCCTTGGCAATGTCATCGGTGTTCCTCCCGGTGCAATGGTGTTGACGATCTATATCCTCCTATTTGTACGCCAGTCAGCAAGGGGTACTTGTTGATATACTTGGGCCCTCGATGTTTGTTCGGCTATGGCACAACATGCTTTGCATCACATTCTAACTAAAGGTGTGTCGGTCGTTGATGCTTCGACATTTCGGTTACGCTTCGATGATCTGTTTTCGGTGGTAATTGTTCCCCCTTCATGATACTTGAAGCTATTTGAAGGCGTCTCTTGAGGTTTGTGCGCGATTCCTTTGGCTATACTCCTCCGGGAGTTGTTCTCTCTCAGATTGTTTTTAATCGTCTATCCTTGGGTTCACCAAGTTGCATGCAAGTCCGCGTGCAAGTCATCGGCTCGCCTCGCCTAGTTGCTTTTCCATCGAGCTTTCAAACTTCCTTGTTTGATCCCCTCGATCACATGGCTTGGACGTTGTCACGTTCCACAGTGCTATGCCGTCTTCTTGTCTTGAGGTACCTTCCGGTGGCTTTGATTGTGCTCGTCAGTTTTGATCCTCATGTTGTCTCTAGGGAGCTCGTGGAAGAAGTCGGTTGCTAGCACTTCTCCAGCTTTCAGTTCCTAACCTTTGTCCCTCTATGCATGTCAGTCTCTCTGGCAAGTAAAGCATCATGGTTCTCCTCCCTGCTGGCTATGTTGTCGGGGTGATGGATCCTTATATCTGCGCAGCTTGACCCTTGAGTTGAAGAGTACTTGCCTTAGATATACTCTTGTCGTTGAATAGCCTGGCTATTATCTTGAACTCTCTTTTTTTTGCCGAAGCTGCTTCAGTTGCTATCCTTGTCGTTAAGGTGTCGAATGCTTCTACCTTGGGCGTTTGATGTCCCACATCTGAGATACGATCGGCTTCTTCTCTTCTAACCATTGGTAGGGGGTACCGGCGGAAGCCATCACATAGTTGTTGAAGGCATATCTCCTCGCCGCAGTTGCCTTTTCGTAAGTGCATCTCCATCTAATACGCGTGTCATAGCGCATCACCCTATATTACCACAAGGTAGAATTATGGTCGCCGAGATGTTGCCTTCTTAGTTGGCTCGTTGATGTCGGGCGTTCCTCCTTCTATTGTTGAGGCCACTCGTGTCATAAGTTCGTCAAGTGTTGTCGCGCCACAAGATGTAGTGTTGGCGTCGACGATGTCCCCGTGCGGCTACTGATGATCTTGACATGACCGGTGTTGTCTCTTATTCCGACATTGGGTGGACGAGTGGTCTTCTACTTGAGGCCACTTCCAGAAAGTGTTTGGAGTCGACGGTTTGCTTGGGCTCTGGGTGGATTTCTCCCTCATTACTTGCTCTTCCATTTTGATCTTGAGCTATAGTTGTGCTTCCTTGCTTCCTCATTTGGTAGTCGGTGAAGGAGCTTCCGGATCTAAGCTAAAACCCAAAACATGACTCTAAACTTATGTTTCCCCACTATATCTGTGAACACCCGAGATATACAATAGACATATACGCATTTACATTGGGATTTTAATTCATCCACTTTTTCAAAACAACTACGAAGATCTACTTAAATGTTTATACTCCTTTAGGGTTTCCCCTCCTCCTATCGCGTTTGATCCTTCGGTTTTGCTGCATCTTCTTCGTTCTGGTTGACTCCGAGATTCCTTCAGATGCTGCTACTATTGTTGAGCTTCATGTCTGATCCGAGCTCGTCACCCCAAGTTGCGAAGAGTGTTCATCGATGTGATCCCTTGAAAAAGATGCTCCTCCTTAATGTGTATGTCCGTCGTAAGGAATGCAATGACTGCTCAACGTCCCTATATGCGGTGTGTCGTTGCAAGATTGCTGATGTGCGGTGCCATTAATCGCTTGAGTAGGGTCACCTGGCTGTTGCAGTCGGGCGTTCTTGAATGTCTTCGAAGCTCTGAGATCGTGGTCGGTAGGCAGGCATTGTCATTCCTCCGCAGGTTGAATTTCTGAGTGCAACTCCTGTTGCTTGGGCTTTGCTTCATTCCGAGGTGCCTCTCCTGTGCCTGGAAGTGTGGTCATCTCCATTGCACCTACCATAGCTCCTTCTGGTTGCCTTTGCGTGATTTGTACCTGCTGGCTAGGTCGTCTCCTCCGTCCTTTGGATCCTATCCATTCGAGTCTCGCACTCCTTGGCTGACGTAGTAAGGTCGTCCTTCCTTTGGTTCTAGGTGTTCCTGGGTCCCGAATTCTTGTTCGAGCAGAATATTCTCCTCCTTGATCCTGCCCCTAATGCTGATATAGGCCTTCAAGTTGGAGATGTTCCTTCCCTGATATGTGTCTCCTTCCTCTCATGGTCTCCTACTTTTTGGAACCGATGAAAGTTCTCCTGCTGGTGCAAGGGAGCTGGAAGCTCGTCCTGGTCATCCTTAGGTGCTTTGTGGTTGCCTAGCTTGGTTGCTCCTTTTGTTGACGTTGCATGACATTCGCTTGAGCTGCTGGGCTGCAAGGTCGTGGTGGTCTTCCCTCCGGTTTCTATACGCTCCTGTGTCGCCATGACTTCTCTCGTCGACGAAAGATTATGCCCTCTGGCCCTAGCTCGTGATGCTAACGCGGCATCGATGTCTAATGTCTTCTTGCACTTGTATTTTGCTGCCTTACGTTCTTCCATTTGAAACTCATGTACGTCGAGTTGGTGAAGGCGTCGAGATCCTCCTTCTGATGTGAGCTCATGGACGTGGTAGCCGGGAGGTTGACATCTAGAAAAATTCTTGATGCCGTTGGTTACCAATATTCTTCCCATTTGATGAAGATTGATGCTAGTCCGGTGGTGTCCTGTTCTACTCGTTTGTCGATTGAGGTGTTTGTCGTTGTGCTTCCCTCTCTTGGGTCTGCCTTTTCGGTCTCCTCTCTTTATCTGTCTGTACATCGGCTGGGACCTTGATGTCTTCAAGAAGTTGCGCCTCTAGCTCTTCGGTGGCTCCGGCCTCGTACTTCAAAGCGGCGGCTTCAGATATTCTAGAGTCTAAGGGTCCACTTGAAGGGCTCTCCTACAACATTTTGGGCTCTATAAGCAAGCAAGATGGCTCGAGCAGCATTACTGAAGACATATCTATAACCTACAAGTCTATGGACATTAGGACATGTGGTATGGCATGACATGAGGGTTGTTTTGCAAAACCTCCATGATGTTTGAGACATACTTTAAGGTCCTAGCAAAGTTGGTTTGGGGAAGTCCAATCTCTACACATGGAGTGACTTGGGCAGCTCTAGACTCTAGCTCCTTTCTAGGTGTCCTGGCAATAGGGAGTGTCAATGTGGCGGATATATAAGTCAAACTCTATTAGAACGACACAGAATTAGGTCAAGGTTTATGCCTTTGGCATGAGCAGAGGTGATGTAGCAACAGTTGGACTTGGGTTGCTATGCCGAGGTCTAGATGACTATAACAAAGGGGTGTTCTTGGGCACTTCTATCTAGGAGTAAGGCATCAGCTTCGAGCCGAGATCAATACTTGCGAGCTACTAATGGGGTATGCTTCTATTTACAAACAAGCCACAGTTTGGAAAAACAATTCAAGGGTTTGAGCAATTTTGGTCATTTTGAGCTGGGGTTTGACATTTCTAGCCTAATTTGAGGTCATAAATGGATTCTAGGCTATCTAACGGTCCTATTGCAACAAATTTCAGGCAATTTGGAGCTCTGTAGCTCAAGTTATGGAGGTTCAAAGTTGGGAGGTCTCACACATTGCGCCTAGACCAATAATGAACTTTTCATTTTCTGTCCTGGCGCGACGTGTGAGACATTGGCTCTAAATGGGTTAAACTTGTCTAATTTGGGTGATATAAGGGTCTAATTCTGCTGGACTCATCGAGTTAGGCGGAATTGACCCCCTATTTGGTCGATTTGGAGCTGTTTTGGGCACTTTTGGGGCATGGTCTCACAGCATGGTCTCACACGTTGCGCCCAGACCAATAATGAACTTTTCATTTTCTGCCCTGGCGCGACGTGTGAGACATCCTCTCGAATTGGCCTATGATGTCTGTTTTGACTAAAACAAAAGCTAAAACTTACTAACTCAACTTAATTAAGTAACTTTATACACTTATAATTTACTCTAAAACACTTTATACTAAACAAAATTTTATCATTTACGAAATTAATAAGGCTCTCCTTTGATATGACTGGCTAAGGGCATATCTTTCTTCATTAGAGTTACTCTCTTGGCGTGTCTTGTCGCGGTACATTTGAGTCTTCAAAATGTTGGACCAGCACGCTCACGCTTCTTGAACCTTGGCCTCCCGCTCTCGTTCTGCCCTCTCTTCTTCTTGTTTCCTTCGGCCTCCTTGGCCTCTGGCTGTTTCGCCTTATCGAGGAAGTCGAGCGGTCTGTTTGGTGCGCGTCATGTCGATCGAAGGCTTGGTGTCTATCAAGATGCTGTCTCTATCTAGCTTAAGGGTCTTAGTTCTAAGTCTAAGGCTTGGCCATTAATATTATCTAACATTATTAAAGCTTAAATCTAATTAAGAATCATGTTTTAAACATAAACGATGCCCGCCCTCAGTGGTTGGCACGGGGGGGTTTGGGGGGTTCAACCCTGTGGGTGGGAGGTTTGATTCCCGCTACTGTGGGAATTCTTTTAAGATGAGGTTCAAATAAATCAAATAAATTGAAAATCTAGACGAATCTAGTTAATTCTTAGCTTAAAGTTCGAATTACTAAGTTACTTTTCTAAAATTTATCACTCTGAGATCAATGTCTCACACGTTGCGCCCATTACTAAGTTACTTTTCTAAAATTTATCGCTCCATTACTAAGTTACTTTTCTAAAATTTATCGCTCCATTACTAAGTTACTTTTCTAAAATTTATCGCTCTGAGATCAATGTCTCACACGTTGTGCCCATTACTAAGTTACTTTTCTAAAATTTATCACTGAGATCAATGTCTCACACGTTAAGCCCATTACTAAGTTACTTTTCTAAAATTTATCACTCGAGATCAATGTCTCACACGCGTTAAGCCCATTACCACGTTGCGCCCATTACTAAGTTACTTTTCTAAAATTTATCACTCTGAGATCAATGTCTCACACGTTGCGCCCATTACTAAGTTACTTTTCTAAAATTTATCACTCTGAGATCAATGTCTCACACGTTGCGCCCAGGCTGAAAATGAGATTCTCATTATCTGTCCTGGCGCGACGTGTGAGACCAGCCTACTTTTTGCGGTTTGGCTCACTAATTTTAAGTCTTTTTATGTTTCAATTCTCCTAACTGTTACAATTCTCCTAACTGTTACTAGCTTAGCATATACTACAAAAATGGAAAAAAAAATTCCCACTTTTCGAGGTTTGAGAATCCTATCAAGTTAGTACTACTGGGAGCATGGCCAGTGCTTTGCTCTTGGTCTCCAAGAACATTGCTCTGATACCGCCAGGGCGCCCCTCGCCAGTATAACGATGCCCGCGACCGTATACAAACGGGGAGTTCTTCCCCATACCAGCTTCATGCTGATCTGGGGACCCTCCACCTATCGCGGACCGTCTTTGGGTCTCGGTGGGAAGAGTGAAGGGGTCATTTTACCCCGTCTCCCTCAGGGCCTACCTAGCTGCGGAAGCGTAAACATACATGTCAGTATACAACATAATCATATATCCACCTCAAAGGGTGGTGCATCAACATCTGCATAGACAATGATCAGCATCATACACAGGGGTCCTACCCAAGGCTCAGACTCGAAGGGATGACTGACGGCTTGGGTCTCCAGAGTTCATTGCAGACAGAATTCATGGCAATGGATTTGGCTGGCATAATTAGAGTCTGGTATCTAGAGATCTAGAGGGCTGCTATGGGCAATTTAATAGGCTAAACCTACTGATTCTATGACTGAAATATGGTTTAAGCTATTAAATTGCCTAAATACCTGATCCTTGAGTTGCTCCTCCTGACCTGAGTTCGACCATCCTGCTGAACTGCTCGAATCAAGGAAAACTAATTGTGTAATTCTCTCAGACAGAGTCTGGGAGGCGGTTTTGGCTCTTGGAGCAGCCAAAACAGAGCTCTAAAACCCTAGGAACGAAAAATGGGCAAGTTAGGGTTTCCCCTCCTAAATAGACAAGGGTTGGGGCTAGGGTTTCCAATTATCCCTTTAGGCATGTGGGATAATTGGGAATGGGCCCACTTGCCTTTAAAGAACCTAACTCTATGATATAGATTAGATATAGTTCTTTAGTTCTTCTGTGATGTATATGGATGATGTATCTCTATGAACTCCTTGTATTGGGAAGGGGGGTAGAGACCTAAAGCTTGGTAGTAGATGCTCCTAGATTAGCCTCTCTAGCACACTATAGATTCGGCCTGTGTACAAGAACCACACCTGGTTGTGGGTGAAGGGGCCAGACTGGCTAAGAAGGAGGTTCATGTTCTGACTCTTGAACGAACCCTCTGGTGTGTAAGGCCTACCGGGGATCATTGTGACTAGGTCTAATGGCTTACCACTGAGTGCGGGAAAGGCATGGACTCGACACCCGTGAAGTGGTATACACTTTCCAGTGGGTTCAGTCGAATACGGGCAGTGGCCCTCTAGTCACCTTGAGTCAGCATGTAGATCTCTGGAGGGAGTGATCCCTTCCTGCCCCATCGGAACTGGGAGGATGAGACCCAGGAATAGCCCCTTTGGCTATGCATCCGGCGGGCTACAGTCAGGTCTCGACACTTTTCAGCCTACTCTGCAAAGTGTGCACAGGAGGGGCGGATGGAGTGGACAACCCTATGCTATGTTCTTATACACTAGAGTTGTCCCTTGATGGACCATAAATGGTTCATTTGTACAGTTCGCTTTAAAATTCATATAAAATCAATGGCATAAAATTCAGTTAAACCCCTTCTACATGTTAATATATGGCAGTCATGTTGCATAGGAAAAATAGTTAAAATTGCATATACCCCTAAAATTGAAAGTTATGCTTAGGTGAATCAAGGGGGGTCAGGTCCAGTTTGCTTCATGTTTACATAATGTAAAACTGTCTCAACAAATGGATTTTTTTAATTTTTTTCATTATAATGATATTTTTCTATACAAGATAAGGATGAATACACAAAAAACCTTGTTCCATTCTGAAGTCTAGAAAGGAAGATATAGTCAGTCAAACATGATAGGGTCAAAACAGTTTTCTGTCTTCTGTGGACCAATAATGGTTCCCAGAAGGCTGTTTCAATTAAAATTCTACAACTTTTGCATGAAAATGATTTCTTACTTCAAATTTGGTATATAAATAGTTGACTAACTGCTTCATGCATAAAAAATATTTGTTGGCCTGTAATTTGAAGGTTCAGCTTGGACATATAGTAACAATTTTAAGTGACTTTTTATTGATGTTTATTTTGTTATATTTCAAGGAAATTTATTGAAATTGTATGTCATTGAAAAAATCATATATGAATGCTTGTATGGACATGAAACTAATGAAAAAACAAGTAAAGAAAAAGAGCAAAAGGCATGGTCATGATAAATCAATAAAGGTTTCTGTACCTAAGACCATTACTGGTCCACAGGTTTATTTTAAATCAATAACTTCTTTACCTTAGTTGATCTCAAGCTGAATTTTAGGATATCAGTATTTCATGAGCTCCTCTATCAATAAAAAATATCTATTGCTAGATTTGGGCTAAAACTTTTAGTATTAGTTCCAAGTTATCATCAAATGTTTTCCATGTTTGATCTCTAAATTTATACCTTGAAAATGAACTTCAAACACCATATTTTAAAGCTTCCCAAAGGTAGAAAGCAATGCAAGATGAACCAAGGCAAAAATATGAAAAGGTATGACTAAAGAAGATCAAGATAGACTGTTATGCCGATGCCAATTATTGGTCCACATGACCTCTCATTTAAAAGTCAAGAGCATCATCATCTTAATCAATTCTTTAGAATATAGTTTATACCACAGTATATATGATAACATTAGTTGATTAGGAAGGATTGTATATCTAAAAGATAATATCGAAGCACAAAAATTAAGTAGTTAAGGGCTACTTTGAATGTATGAGAATGTCTACTTACACCTTTCAAAGATTATCTTATAGACGATGAGAAATCATAATATCATTGTAGGGGACAAAATGAATAGAGTGAGCGCAAATAAATAGAGAAATTTTCTCAATCCAGTTGGTTTAATTCTGGATCTATAAATAGTCCATGCTTATGTATATTCAAATCTTGTATATAATATATTATTCTAACATGAAATTTGAGATTTATATTGCCAACAAAGGTTCAAATGTTATAAAAGTTATGGCCTATCATAAAAGTTTATCTACATGTACTATGGTCCTACTTAGATTACAACACTTTGGAGCAGCCACACATTGACTAACTTTATAATAGTGGAAAGTAAGTAGGTTTCTTCATTGTTTTTTCTAATAAGACCATACCAAGGACCTCAATATCCATTTTTATTATATATTGTGTCATTTAAAAGGCTTATGGGAGAAATGTAGTGCAATAAGTTAATATTTTAGATAAACTAGAAAAATAGGTACAGAAAGTCTTTTGATCTATTTATTTATAGTCATGGCTAAACTTCGTGATATTGTCCTCCATTCATCAATAATCATCACTACCTACATCATTGTTGAGTTTTAGACCTATAAGGGTATAATCAACGCACTTTGGAACCTTTCTTTGTGTTCATCCTGTTATATTAGATCTTGTTTAGATCTAGATAATACATGGTTATACCCTAGTTATACTATAATTATGTTGATAAAATAAATTCCTATATAGAGTTAATTAGAATGCATCATTTACTATCCTTATGAGACCTATAGATGGGGTTTATTGGAGCACTTTAACCTATATTTTTATTTTGAATTTTGTACGATAATTTCTTTAGTTAATAACGATACTAATATCCTATATTATAATGTTATTCAGTAAGTGTTGGACCCAGCCCTAGATCCAACGGCTCAGATCTAGAGCTGCAGATCCTACGGTCACCGAAGAAGAGGGCATCGATTTGCCTTATTCTTGCAGAGCCGGATCTTGCTCCTCCTGTTTGCTGGCCGAACATCAGTTCCAAGTACATCAGTTCCATCCAAAGCCCAATTAGTTTGAGCGCTTCAACTTCAGTTTCTCTTAATGGTTTGCTGATCCGGCGACATAATGGGCCTCTGTGCAAAGTCGTTTTTATAAGCTCGCAAACAAGGAGAGCCTACTTTCTAAGGATGATTTTGGCGTATGCATAGGTGGTTCAATGAAGATTTAAAGTAGCAATCTGTAAATTTTGTATTAGATTCTTGAAACTTACAGTCAGTTTTATGTTCAGGCATGGATGGTAGTACAGAGTTTGCTCGGGAGCTATTTGATGCCCTTGCACGCAGAAGGATGCAACGAGTAGATCTTTATGGGAAAAGAATGGTTGCTTTCTGTAGGAACAAAGTGATTGCATATATTCGAACAGGTTTTTCAAATGTTTCATGGAAGCAACCTCCGTCTCAATGTTCTGGCCAATATTATACTTCTTCAAGCTTGGAAAGCGATTTTAACAGGTTCGAGAATGCTAAATCTCGAGATCATAATACCGGCCATTGGTTTATTTTATCATACAGCTTCTGACTGTTAATCCTGTTAATCCTGCTCTATGTGGATGTTGCTAGAGGTACATCAAGATTTGGCTTTACTTGAATCTTAATATTTTCTTCTTTGTAATAGAATATTTGCTTATCCTTTTCTCTTTAATCCAGGAGTTCTATGTGTTTGCAAGGGTTTACAGGTTTTCATGTAAGCTGCAGTTTACTTAATTTGTTTCTGAATTTTGCAATATTGCAATATAAGGACTTTAGTATTCATAGCAATCCTATATGAGCCATTAATTCTGTCCCTGGAATTGCTCAAAAGGAAAATGGTGGTGTAATTGTGGTTTGTTGAAAAAGCTTGATTGGTAGATAGGTAGAGTGTCTATTTGCTTGGGGACATTTTCTTGAATATTTCAAGCCTTTTTAATGTCTGCGGTCTTTGATGGCTGTGTAGCTTTAGGGTAGCATTCTTCTTGACTTTGATGACTGTGTACTTTAGTGTAGCTTTTTTAAGATGGTAGTTCCTGATGCTTTTTAAATTGTCTTGCAGCATATAAAAAGTTGAATTACAATATGGGATTTTGGCCTGTAGCAGAATTCAAGCTGAAGATACAGAAGCTCATGTATCGTTGTTTACGATGAGGTGCCAGAGACCTGCAAATTCTTTTGGGTAGTGACTTATTGCTTTTCAGCAATGACAAGCATGTAGCTGTGAGTTTACACTTGGTGGAGATAGAACAACAGGTAAAGATTTATAATTATCTCTTCGAGCTCCTTGAAAGCCCATTCTTACTGCATTAACTGCAGAGATAACATTACTGCAGGTGACACCTCTAATGTGGCTGGATGCATGGGATGTAAGCAATTCCGTTTCTTTAATTATTAAATTTCATCTCATGACATAGAATAAATGTTAACTGCAGTATGTGTCAAGTCAGAGCTCACTGGACACTCGACATTCAAAGGAAATCAATTTAACTAGAAGAAACTGCTGCAAGCGGAATTCTAAACCCAGAACAGAATAACGGAAAATGGCATACTTAAATACTTATATTCGAAGTTTGAAGCAACTTGAAGGAGCCAATAAAGCACCAGAGAGTGGGAAGCCAAGAAAGCACCAAGTCGCAACTAAGACAATCTATATGCACTGCCTGCAGCAAATGCCTGTGCTACTGCTGCCCTGTACATGGCATGATTGGTTAATAGTAGAGATGTCACATATCTCTTGAGTTTCCAAATATAGCATGTGTTCAGACAAGCTTGATTGTTGACAAATTCAATATATATAGGGTCATGCCATATCACGCGATGGCATCCTAGCCAGTGTGAGGCAGCTTGTATTAACAAGGTAGAGGCATCACATCCCTGTTCATGTAGACAACCTTTTAATCCCTGTGCATGTGTAAGCCAAGGACAAGCTACCAACCTCAGACATACAACTTGTTAGGCGATCTTTTCTTCCGTGTTACAGCATTCCCAGAGCTCAGTAGACTTTTGAAGCTGTTTATACTTACTTTCATAAAACATTGACAGGATAGCCACCTGCAGTGTATAAAACATGACTAAGAAGATTATATTATCTATAAATACAATGCAAACATTTATTCAGCATATGTCATATCTGGAACAAGTACATATGTGCAATATCATATCCTGGAACTAATGGCAGTTTTAGCAAGAGCAACCACAAGTAAGAGTATCAAGTCTTATGAACTAGGCCTCAATTGGTGGACCATCCAAGGTGGCAGAATTCTAAGGTTGATGCAGCATAGAACACAATTTTAAACACGTGTTTCTCTAAATGGAATTATTACTAATTACTACACCTGAAACGGATTCATGTGGAATTAGCACAAAAGGTCTCAAATGTAGCAAAACCTGTTGTAATATAAGTGCAAAACTAAATATTATGAGGTAACAGAATTCTATGAGCGTGTGTATTATCTAGGTATCATAGTCATACTTGATGCAAGCTAATGTAATAGCTATTCTAGTCAACATTTCTTTTCGAATACTAGTTTTGAAACTACCATTTGACATTATCAAATAATTACAATAAGGGAAAAACAACAACATACCCTTATGTTTTGATGAATTTCATGACATACTCTTGAGTTTTCCCAAATTTTTGTAATGCCCTTGGCTCTGTAGAATTTTGTATATTATTAAGGGAAAAACAACAAAATACCCTTATGTTTTGATGAATTTCACGACATACCCATTTATTTATGTCATTATGACTTTTGCGCACATTTGCTTCATGCAAAGTGGTCTCAGTTCTGCAAAGAAAACGCATGCATCAACTCTCAGACCATATCCACTCCAAATAGATCTGCACTCTATTGAACATCAACAGCATAATTCATGATGTAAATAGTTATCTACCTAACTAGATAATATTTTTTCTTGCAATTATTAATCCTTGCTCGTGCATTCGAAAAGGAAAAAGTTTCCCTGCAAATAATGTTTGGGTGCAACTAGATGTGTAGATGACACATGACATTTGTGGACCTAGTACAATTGGATATTCAAAAAGATAAGATAAGGTAAGATGAATTTTTACGTCCACGGGTACAGGTTATGGGACTGCACATGCAAGGGCAACAGCCCATCTAAAACCTGGGGACTAGGCCCCACCACCAAACACACTAACCAAATATTAAAAGACTACCAAGAAGAAGATAATGCTAATGCTAGTGGTAATTTTGTGCTTCAAAAATTATCTAGACATAGCCAATCCAGAGATTGGAAGGCCATTGATCTAGAATAATTGTTGCGCCTCCCCTGTACACTACCCATTTCTTTTGCAGGCGGGCTGCCCTCACCTTGCAGAGCTCCTCCTTAGGTTAGACAATTGAAGAGGGGAGAGGTCCTCCTGTACCGAGAAACTAGTCCCTCTGAGATGGTTTCCATGCTGAAGAACATGTAAGCGGCTAAGAGTATCTTGAAACTGAACCAAGAGATGGCGAGGACGATCAGGTCTTGCCGCTTCCACCCTAGTAGCAGAGACAACTCCACCAACCTTCACATGCATGACATCAGTGAAAAAATGCAAAGCTGCATCCATATTAGAATGGGCTCCTGGTAACAGAAGATACTAAGGCAGTCTGCTCGTGACTGCTAGCTCGACACTGCGACTCCTGGTGTGGCTGTACTCCCACCTCAACATGTTCCCTTTCCAGGGTTTGCATTCCCGCTTCAACACAATGTTTCTACTGGGGCTGTAATTCGGTATCTAGCATAACTTGTGACCACATACTGGGAGGGTAGGCATGTACTAACTGTAATAAGTGTGTCCATCTCTTAATAGACACGATCATAGATGTAGCCGTCATTCCTCCCTCAGAATGAATGAGTCATACTTGGTCACGAAGTGTATATGTAGGCGGCAAACACTGAACTTGCAGGTCTAGAGCACTTTGGAGATCCTCCCGATCTTGGAAGGTAAATGTACCAACCTGCTTGTGCCGATATGAAGAAGTCGTTAGGGGATCTATTAAAAAAATCCCCTACCAGTCATGGTGTTGTGCAATACGGGATGAAAATAGAACAACGGGTAGAAGGGAAAATGTGGAAGTAATTATTATAAAATTTTAGTGTAAGTGTTGGACCCAACCCTAAATCCAAAGGCTGAGATTTAGGGTTGAGAGTTAATGGTTGAGATTTGGACACCTAAAAACCCAAGAATAAACAAAAGGATCATTAGATTTTTCTTGGCGGCCCTGGAACAAACGGGATCGTGCTCATTCCGACACAAATCCAGAATCTCAGAATGCTGAATCCGGAATGCTGGGCGATGGCAGTCTCGGAATGGCTATGGGGATTCTGCCTCCTCTTCATTCTCAGCCTCTTCAGCCCACTTCTCAACTCTAGCTTCAAATCCAAAACGACAAACCCCAAATGGAATCCCTTGCAAGTGGAGCTGTGGAAGATAGCGGAGTTTCAACCCCTATTCTTTACGGTAGTGATGGACAGAGAAAAGAGGACCGTTTGCCTCAGTGGGGTTATCATGAAACGAAAGAGCTGATCTCTATTAGGGCAGAACTCGAGTTGAGTTTTACCCAGAAACAAAACTCTCTGGGAGCTCATCTCTAGAAAGATGAAGGAAAAAGGGTTTGCTTTAGCGATTAATGGTTCATCGCCATATCGACGTCTAACACCAGATCTTTTTCCTTCATCAAATCCATGGTAAGCAAGGGGCTTTTGCTTTCGATAGCCACAGCGACACCAATCATTGTTTCTGAGTTGGCTTTTTCAGTTCACGCCCGACTTCTTTCTTAGCTCTCGCCCATGGCAGATCAGCACGCCTAAGTCTGAGTATGCAGATCTTTGTGAGCTCACAGCCATTTATGCAATGGTTTTGGCACTCAGGCTATGTTATATCCAAACTTGCATTTAGGGATATTTCATCCCTAATAGGAAGCTGTGGTTTTGGTTATGGTTTTCGCAGTTAACCTTTCGTCAGGCTTGGCTACGGCTTGCAAACCCTAGAGGAACTTTGCCTCCCAGCATAGCCATTTCGATAGAGACGCATCTACTTCTGGACATGGGATAGATGGAAGCATAAACCAGAATGCATCTACTTCTAAAACACGAGATAGATGGAAGCATAAACCCAGAAATTGATATGGCAGAAGGTGATGCCAGAGGTTTGTCCTCAAAAGATCTCAAAGATGCAGTATTCAAGGAATTGGTGAGCAAAATCAGTGCCACATTCTGTTCAAGTGAGCTGCTATTTTTCTTTCATGGTAGCTCGCTTTTTTCCCACAATCTACTTGCCTTCCTCTAGGAACATTCGATTCATAGGCAACTTTCTTTGGCTTCTTATTTTTGTATTATCGGCGACTTCTTTCTACAGATCTATATTCAGCCAAGTTCAGGATATTTTAACTGGGACTTTTTATTATTCTTGCAGGTTGATTGGTGGCATAAGGACAGGTTGAGCATATAGGCTTCAATTATACACAGCCAAGGGTGGACGTGCGACCATGTGGATGGAGAATCAGGAAGTTAGATGCACATTTTTCTCCAGGTGAATACATCTTGCTTCTCAATTTTTGGCAAATCTTTAGAAGAAGAGTGCTGGAAAATAAAACACCAGGACCCTTTGGCATCCCAGAATAGAATACACAACTACCATTGACATTATTAACACAAACCATTGCATTTAACACATTTTAATTAAAATCCCCCTTAAACCCCCTTTGGTTTGGGTGCATATTCACACGGGGGGTTACTCCGGGCATCGAGAGCTGTCGGATGGGCATATTTGCCCTTTATTCCTTGATCTGGACCGTACATAGCGATCCTCGTTTGTGGGGTATGCATGTACAAGTTTTTGTATATTGTATATTGAGATTGTAAAATACTATAAGGAGAGAATGTACTTAATGGTGTTAACTTTGTACATGTATTGTAATATATTTTTGGGGCATACATGGCTGGAGCCAAACCCACCCCAATGCCCATAAACCCAAAATCAAGCTAATGAAAATTTTTTTACCAGCCGAGATGTGGGGGGTGTAAATATGGTAATGCTACCCAAAAAGCACTATCCGGACAAGTGCTTTAGGTGCTTTACCCTCGAGTGCTTTTTCATTCAACGACCTCGGGGGGTTGTTACTCCAGAAATAGGATGGATCATTCCGTGGAGGTAAGGATCGATGAGATGGATGATCCCGCGGTGGGAGATCTCCGAAATGGTAAGGATCGCTGACGAGGATCTTCAAGGGCGGGAACTCCATTGGCGGGAACTCCATTGGCGGGACAAGATTGATGGAGTTTCTCTTTTTCAATGCAGTATAAGAACACAAATTAGAGTTCAAATCGGCATAGAAATCATAGGTGAATTAACAATGTTTTATTGCAATTTGATTTAGATTGATAATTCAATCTCATTTGCATTGGAGATTGAATTGTGGGCAGCTCTCTTGAAAGCATCCATTTGCTTAGGAAGAAGCTTTTTAGGATTCAAATCAAGTGAGAAGAGACAATCTGATTACTCTTTGTTTTTCTTAAGAGTATTTTTGTTCCATTCTTTCAATGTATTATGCATCTCTAATGTTGTATCCTAGATCTACGTTATTTTTTTTTCCCCAAATGGGAAAATTGACGAGCACTCAGACATTGATATCTTGAGTTCTACCAATCTATTTGGAGCGATTTCATTTTGATCTAGAAGTATACTTCGGTCTCTTTCTTTTGCAATCAAAATCACACAAATCCGATCTCTGAGGAGTGAGAAATAGCCTCTCAAACTTGGCTGATTTTCTGTTACAGTGGGTGCAGAAATTGATGTCACAAGAATATACAAAATTCAGACTTTAATATCTTGAGTGGTGCTGATCGGTTTTGAGTGATCTCACATGTATTTAAAACTAGACACTTAGCACTTTCTCTTGCAATTTAAATCACTCAAATCTGAGCTATGAGGAGTGAGAAACAGTCTCTCAAAGTTCTGATTTTTTGTTACTGAGTTCTGATTTTTGTCACAGAAATATACCAAAACTCAGAATTTGATATCTTGAGTTTTAATGAATAATTTTTGATGATTTTACCTGCATCTAAAAGTAGACACTATGGCCTTTCTCTTGCAGTTTAAATCAATTAAATCTGAGCTTGGATGCGGGAGAAATGACCTCTCAAAGTTGGTCAATTTCCACTAATAGTGGGTTAACATTGTCTTTTATATGATCATTGTTGTTCTATATTGTTGTGAGTAGTCTTGCGTGCATTCACATTTCGTCATTTACATTATTGATCAAGCTTTGTTAATCAGAGTTTTGAGATCCTTTTGTATCAAAGCAATCTTAAAATACATTCTTGCAATTCCGTCTCTGTATTAAAACAATCTTAATACTATTCATGCAATTCCATTACTTCTGAGTTTTATCCTTGCAATTCCATTACTTCTTTTTGAACAGACAACCAGTCTTCTTTGTTTGTTATTTTCTCTCTAACTTTCTCCATACTCTATTGAAACCAATCCAACATCGAAACTGCCATGTAATGTATCTCAGCAAAAAAAAAATTTGACATTACACGGCATCAAAATGCAAAGATTGGAGAGTATCAGAGGATAATTATTAATCTAACTTAGCCGAGAACAAAGTACAGGCAGGAAGCATTTACGGCATGACTTTTGGCCGTGCGCAGCCAAGTGCTTTAAGTGCTTTAAGTGCTAAGTGCTTTCGCGTTTTTTTGGGTAGCATTACCATATTTACACCCTGGGGTAGAGAGGGTCAGGGGCAGAGAGAACATACCGTATAGATCTTCTGGGTGTACTGGGGTTGCTGCTAGCCTCCTCTGTTCTTCTAGAGATTGCACCTGGATCAATTTTTGCAGTTAGTTCAGGATGAGACGTAAATTTCATTTGTAATTTTGGGATATGCAGAACCATCTCGACCAGATCAATATGCTGATCATTGGAAAATCTTGTCCCAATTAACAAAATCCTCCAAACGCAGCGGGACAATTTCCTAGAATATATTACTTTGTTCAACCCTAATAATCACAAAGCTTTCTTGGAAAGTAATAGGAAATGTACCTCTTAGATTCAGGGCGCCTGAGTCTAACGTATATGCTCGGCACAAGGTGTTTCTGTGCTGTAATGCATTGCATAGGTTGCAGCTTCACCTCCACACCAGACCTCCATTATAAGACAAAAGGAATCACTGCCGAATTTATTGACATGTTTCTTTTGTTTATCAGCACCACCGGCAATTTCTTTGGGATGATCAATGCCGCCCGGACTTTCATCTGCGTTTTCACATAAAACTTGGTATCCAAAACTAAAGCAGGTCCAAAACTCAGATGAGTCAGACATTGGCTATGGAAGCAGAAAGTAGAATCCTTCATCAGGCATAAAAATCCGCCATAGAACAGAATCCACCATGCCCTAAATCTGTAGTGGCAGAGATACTTCTGTCTGTAAGCAGGGAAGGTGGGATTTTGATGGAAGGCTCTGGCAAATTTTGGACGAATATGTTTTTGCCAGACCTATTTTTCATGGCCAAACCCCATTGCCGGATCTAAAGATCGAATCCGCCATGAGCTTTACATGGACGGATGCACAGGGCTTTTTATATGTTCAAATACTGTCCTAGATGTTTCAAACGAACTGCAAGAGGCCGAACATAGCAGATACAGACGGAAGCTGCATAAACAACACCCATAGACCTCCTTTGGCACCCATATTTTCCACAGATGCTCCATCGCCTCCATTGCTATCTGCGTTCGTGTCAACAACAACAGGTAGATTAGGGTTAGTCGTAATCTGAAAACAAAAAACAAATCTTAGCCGTCCAATGTTAGGGTCCAAAATTTTAAGTGAAATCTGGGCCGTCGAACGTTTTAGGGTTTTATACACGACATACACTAAAAATTTATAATAAAGGATTGAGGTATTGGTAAGGCCTCAGATTTGTTAGCCAAAGGTTAGGGGTTCAAATCCACGAAAAAACATTTTGGGCACACGTATATGTACGTCTTAGCAACACATGAGCGACGTTTGTAAAACGTCATACAAACGTCATAAGGACATATTTTATACGTATTTGGGACGTCCATGACGTCGCTAATACATTGCTTATGCGACGTGACGTCGCACATGCGACGTGACGTCGTCCTGCGACGAATCCACGGCGACGTCATTTGCGACGAGCGGGAAACGTTATTAAAGCGTGTGCATGCGATGTTTGATGTTCTCGTTACGTCGCTAAGACGTCGCAAACGACGTCGCAAACTGCCTATTCTGTAGTAGTGATTGATCTTATAGAAAAGTGCCCAAGATTTGCAGACATAGCTTCAGCTCCTACATCGTCATTTGCAACCCTAAAACAAACTAGTAATAGTGCCCAGCATTGCTGGGCAAAGGCTGGGAACCTGTAAATGACATGGGAAAGTACAATATTATACTTTGCCCTGAATTTATACTTCATAAATGAAATCCAGTTTCTTGCCGTCAATGTGTTAAGTTTGTTTTTCTTTTTAGTACATTTTTCTTCTTTCTTTTGTTTGTTATATCTATGATTTGAACATGACACGGGGGCATTTGTTTGTTTTAACTATGATTCGAATATGACATAGGGTGGATATGTGCATGACCATCTGATATTGAATAGAATTAAAAGCACTAAATATGGCATTTTAATACGTTATACACAAAGTGATAGCAAAGTAAAAGGGTTTCTTGGTAGGAAATCGTCAAAGAAAAAAAGGATTCATGGATATTGGTATGTTGTAAGATCAAACTAATAGTCCACATTAAAGCATCATGTTATCCTATCAAACAATGTAAACAATGTTGGACATCTTGTGGGGACTTGTAAATGTTGGAAACCCGAGCGTCGTGTGGGACTTGTACAATGCCTGTTGGGCGTCATATTGGGACTTGTAAATGTTGGGAACATGTGAATCATTTAAGGACCTGTGGCCATCATGTGAAGACTTGTAAAGAATGTTCAGTATCATGTGGAAACCTATAAATGTTGTGTTTGGGAGTGGAGGGAGCACAATGTAGTATATCGTGTGTATATCTCTTGTTTATATGATGTTGTTATGCTATGTAAATAAAATGTCTTGGGATTTTATCCATTTAAGCCATTGAATGTCTTTTTGATTTGCTTACAATTGACTGACCTATGATAATCCTTGTGTACGCCGTTTTGCAATTGAATGTCTTTTTGAGTTGCTTACAATTGACTGACCTATGATAATCCTTGTGTACGCCGTTTTGCTTTTTATTGCAATTTCACAATTTATAGCTTGTACCCACACTTAAATGTTAGAGATCAGAAAGTCCTTTGTTATGTAAACAAATGACTCGTATATTAATGGCTAAGGCATCTACTTTTTATCAGGCCACTGCAGACTATCCAGAAAACACTAAGCCTATCTAGATGCATTCTAAGCATCTAAATAAGTAATTCTAGCTTACATACAATCAGTATCTAGCTATCATACCGAATACCATGACAAATCTATGGGTTAATCCAGCACGCAATTACGCCAGCATAATGGACATTGCACTTAGCCTACAAAACTAACAAACTAACAAACAACAATATCTCTAGCAAGCCTATATTTGTCAAGCACTTGCATGTTTCCTACCAGCATGAAAACAACAGCTCGTCCCTACAACTATTTGTGTATCTGTCAGCAAGAACATATTAAGCACCAATAGCTGTATAAAGCCAGTGCAGTCTGCTACACAATTCTTACAGAGCAAGCATTTACAGATCATACCATTTATAGGGCAGATAAATGGATCAAAGCTGAAGTATGATGAGATAAACAATTAAACCACGTGCATAATATTTTCAGTTCTTAGATATTGTGCGGACTCCTAAAATAAGAAGTTCCAAATCAATCTCAATATGCAAAGCTGATTAGATTCGCTCCATAGAATTGTTTGCCCGCTTCCTTTTATGGCTGTTTTTCCAAAGTTTTTATGAGGCAAATTGCCCCCATCCTGCGCCTTGCTCTTGTTACCAAACCAAAGGCTCTTCTCTTAGGCATAATCACAAACATAACAAAAGCTTATGGAGTATTGCTATCAGAATACCTTCTTGCCAATCTGTATTCTTATATATGCCAAATGTCATTTGCTTCTCCCACTGATCTACCATAATTGCTTTGGGGAGCTCGTGGAGGATAAGAAAGGTAGAACTTTGGGGCCCTAAGCAGCTCCGCTGCGCTTTTAGGGTTTCATTGACATAGAAACTACAGTACATCCTACTTAGTTCTATCGAAAGAGAAAGCTCCTCTGCCCTTTTTTTTTGAACTGATCTGATGGTAGAACCTAGCAATACAAATATAGTCATGCCCTTATGCTTGCCAAAATCGGCCCATGACAGCTCCCGACATAGTGGTATTTATAGATTGAAGCAAGAACCAAATATTTTTATTATGATCTAGCATGGTAGAAACTTGGATAAATCATTTGCTTAATTGAAAAATGAACGAAACATGCAACAAACTCTACATCCTCCAAAACACTTACCAAATAATATGTCCAATCATCAAAGTTTGTTGCTGAAGCTACCTTCCTGACTCCTCCGGAGCTGCCTCTTGGTATTTCACTTAAAAAGCTCTTCTTCTACCTTACTTCTGGTATATCCAGCACTGCCATCAAGCATTTATATACTGCCGCAATTTTTTATGGTACCTTCGAAAGAGCTTTTACTGTAAGCCTACCGGAGCTGGAGGTCTCTGCCTTAGTGCACTGCTAGGACATTACCGAAAATGCTCTCAAGATCATCAGCCTTTTGATGAGCCTCTCTTTCCCTTGCAGCTCTCTGCTGCAGCTTTTTCTGATCTTGAAGCAGCCACCCTCTTTAGTGCATATGCTATTGCTCTGGCAAGGTGCTTCAGGATTCCATAGCCAGATTGCACATGGCTATCAAAGAGCTTTTTCTATAAGAGTCGGTGCCATAGACCTAAACCTATACCCACTGCAAAAAACGTAAAGACATCAGCCAAAATCACAGAACACATTAAACAAAACGGAAGAAACTATGTGGCAAAAAACACTCAATGTAGATACCGCTGGCTCTAAAAATTGTTGAGGCTTCCTTAGAAATACCATACATTTCTCCATAAACCAGAGAGTCACGATTTGGTAGTCTTTCCAGAGTAAAAGCCGGTAAGTTGGGAACCCCAAATGGTATTGCCGATTCTAAAATCGTAGGCAACAGAAAATCGGGAAACATTCATGAGCAGATATTGTTTGGAAATCGGGAAACATTCAGCAAGGGTCTTAGGAAATGGAAATAGCAAGCTATGCTTCTCATGAGCAGATCCGGTGAGCTGATCGCGACCTCCAAATCCGCTGCCAAAACGGATGTTGAATCGTAGATCCGCCATAGCCGAGGAAACCCTAAATCGCCAAACCAGAAGATGAAAAAATATCATAGGCATCTCGACCGTTAATCCTTTAACTCAAAATCTGGGCCGTCGAAAGTTTTAGGGTTTTATGCACGACATACACTAAAACTTTATAATAAAGGATGTTTCATTCTGAAAGCCATATTTCTGTTTTGCTACTCTACTGCAACGAGCTTTGTAAATGCCGAGTTCCAGAGTTACACCATTGATCTGCTTCCTTCAAACATCACCTGCGCATTTTGGGTCTTTATCGGCTCAATGAAATCATGGAATAACCTGTACTTTCTTTGGTAGCGACCAAGCTTCATTAGAATCATCAACAAATCCGGCAAGCCTACATGCACATCTGCACAAAAAAACAGGGCCCAACTCCGACCAGCAAGGCAAAACAGCTCTATATACTTCTATTGTTACAGAAATTATTGAGGGAGCACACACAGGGATCTTTCTACTCTAACCGCTATATTCCTCAGAACACAAAACTTGAATTTCCACGGCCCTTTGGCGTGAAAAAATTTTCGTTCACGGCCTTCCACGGCCCAGAGTCCATGATCTTCAGCGTCCACGATCCATCACGGGCCACACTTCTCTGCGTGGAGGATCACATGGACCTTGGCCGAATCTATTGCACCATAACCACAAACCTAATATTTGAAACCTAAACTAAAAAATACTTGCAAACAATAAAAGCCCCACAACCACACGATTTTCCCTCTTCTTTAAAATCAATGGCTAACAAATGGGTGCACTCTAGAAATACCGTTTAGTATGTCCACGTGAATACGCCCGTGAAATCATATGAAAACCATGCCAAAAAGCGTATGAAATCACAAAAAAACCCCTGTTATAATGCTAGCTATTTCAGCCTGGGAAGATAGCGATTTTTTGTTGGCGGCTCCAGGCATAGCAAGCTCAATGACCTGGGCAAGTGATTACTAATGTATATGCTCCCTGGCATAGTATGTTTGAGAGACAGCCATGGTTGCAATAAACAAGGGACAAGGTCCCTAGTAAGCCTCCAGCCCGCTGCAAAATATCTTGTAAGTATGTAGTTGTGAAAGCATGCTGAGTAATAAGCAGCCTTGAGCTTCGTGGTACCTTAAGCTTCGTGGTATTTGCTTGGTAGCAAATATGTTGGCTAAATCAGTGCCACATTAAGTGAGCTGCTATTTTTCTTTCATGGTAGCTGGCATTTTTCCAACAAGCTACTCGCCTTCCTCCATGAACATTTCATTCATAGCCAGCTTTCCTTGGCTTATTATTTTTGTATTATCGGCAACTTCTTTCTACAGATCTATTCAGCCAAGTTCAGGGAAACTTAACTGGGACTTTTTATTATCCTTGCAAGTTGACTGGTGGCATATGGACATGTTCAGCATATAGACTTCAGTTATACACAAGCAAGGGTGGATGTGTGACCACATGGCTGCAGAATCAGGAAGTTAGATGCGTATCTTTTTCCAGCTGAATAAATCTTACTTCTCAATTTGTTTTGGCAAACCTTTAGATAGATAGATAGATAGATAGATAGATAGATAGATAGATAGATAGATAGATAGATAGATAGATAGATAGATAGATAGATAGATAGATAGATAGATAGATAGATAGATAGATAGATAGATAGATAGATAGATAGATAGATAGATAGGCGTATTTTTTTCCAGGTGAATAAATCTTACTTCTCAATTTGTTTTGGCAAACCTTTAGATAGATAGATAGATAGATAGATAGATAGATAGATAGATAGATAGATAGATAGATAGATAGATAGATAGATAGATAGATAGATAGATAGATAGAAGAAAAGTGCTATGCAAAAGCAGTAGCTTTGAGCAAGCAACCTATATATTCATGGATTTTAATAATTAGGCCTTACGAAATAGAGAACAAAATTATCCTGTGAAGCTTAATAAAGTAGGTAAGTTCTTTTCACGTTTTGTATTTATCGTTTCTAACAATTGGGTTTTTGTCTGAACTAGACTTCAATATGGTGGAAAACATGGTTTCACAGGAAATGCTCATCTGCCATCTGGTGCTAGAGAAAATCTGAGTATAAAGGGTGGAAAATACTACTTCTCATGTAAATGTAAATATGTTGCAATCATCCTGTTTTAATACACAATCCTTTAGTAGCCATAATTGTTATTTACCTTTGTAAATCAGTCCATATCTCTGTTTTCTGATAAGGTTGAGATCTTTTATACTTTCATAACATGCTGTACTGAATAGGAAAAGATGGCAACAAGGTTCTTGACATGCTTGGATGGTAGATTGATATGCCCAGCAATATAAAGAACTTATGCATGGCAAGGGCTTAGCAAAACATGAACGAAAATGAACGATTGTTGTCACTATATAAGCCACACATCATCTTAGCTTACGCATGGCATGGACTTAGCAAAAGAATCAGATGGTAGAAAATGAATGATTGTTGCCTACATGTAAGCCACCATCTTAGCTTACGTGTTCAACACCCAGATATAGCATGCTTGCTTTCTATTAGCAAATAAAACCGTCACCCCTTAGTTTGCACTATGGACATTTGTCTCACCATCATTGTCAAGTTTGACATATTTTTATGAGCTTTCAATGGAATCTTCATTTCACAATACCATCTACGTTAACTGTGTACACAGTAATTTAAAAATTGTGTATTGTTAAGATACATTATCTTAAATTGAAAGGCGAGTCTTAAGATGCATCATCACCTATAAAGATACCTCTACTTTGCTAGCTTGCATGTGACTTTCTATATGCATTTCATACATTATATTAAATATTTGCTAGATACACTTTGTGCTTAAGGGTGCTTTTTTGCTTAACCTACCCAACTTTTTGAAGTTATAGCACCTTACCAGCACCTAAATTAACGAGCACGGACGGGCTCGGACGGGCTCATGATGGGCTCGTGACGTGTTTGAAGGACGGACTGACGGGTTCTGACGGCTTCAATTCCGACGGTTATACTCTGACGGCCATCATCATAGAATTTTCGCGCGCAGCCACCTTACCTTGCATTCGAGCTCTTGAACAAACTTATCTCCCAAGCTTTGTGTATTTGTACTCTGTTTTTCTTCCTTTGCAATTCCGGCAGCTCTTTTGCAACTATACCATGAGTTCTCCCCAGGCGCCAGAGGTATCGCATTTTTTGCTATCTTTTTTTAGAAAATGTTTGTGCTTCAGCAAATTTATAACGCAAAGTACTCAAATGTAAAAGTGGTTTTTCTTGTTTTATTATATTTAAATTTGAAACCGGCAGAAGAACACTGATATGAATTCTTCGAGTTTCGAAAGTGGAGTCGTCTGGAAGAAAGCCAAGCCAAATCAAGGCAAAAGAAGTATCAAATCTTTGAATTTTTATCGTTTTTTGAAGTTCCTTTGAGGTCCGGAAGATCAACATCAAGGAAATCAAGCGCATTCGGCGGAAGTTCAATGAACTCCTTGAAAAGTATAAAATAATGGCCCTACCAACAATGAAGTGAGGATTTCGTTTTGCAAGAGCATTTGTATGGCGAGAACACCCTAAGGCTTTGGGTGACCGAAAATTACAAGGTAAATTGGGCATCTTTAGCAATGAGACTCCCACAGTTTTTACGTAGTTCATAAGAGTAAAGAGCATGAAGTAAATTGTTTTGAACAGGGATAGGTTAAATGACGTATGAAACTATTTTTTAGATGTATAAAGTGCAAAAAATACGTATTTTTGGGAAAAATACGTATTTTTTGTATTTAATACCGCCGTGGGAAAAAAGTTCGTAAAGCGAAAACGTAGTTTAAACTTCCGCCGAACTTTCTCTTCGCGTAAGCGAAGTCTAATTTTAAACTACCTGTGAATCCCGCGCCCGACTTTCGGCGTAAGCCGAAAGCCTTAATGTTAAAACGGCGAAACTCTTTCAGCGTGGCAGTATAAGGTTAAACTACCTTGAAACTTTTTTGTTAGCGTAAGCATTCTTTGCGTTTAAAACTACGAAGGGCGGTTCAGCGTAATGCGAAGTTTTTAAACTGCACGAAGTTTTCTATATATATTTCGGTAGCGTCCCAAAAATTTCGGCGTGCGAACCAATTTGTTTAAACTCTGGCGAAGATGTTTTCAGCGTAAAGTTTAAACGGTTCATTTCGTTCACAGCGAAACTATTTACGGTTCGGCGTGGCGAAAAATCTTGTTTAAAACGAGAACCGGACTTCAGCGTAAAGCGTTAAAGCAGTTATTTTAAACTACGCAGCGAAAGTTTTCGGCAATAGGAAATTTTTTAGCCCGTATTTTTGGCGTATTAAGCGTCAAATTTTGTCAGTATCAAGCGAAAAATATGTGCGTATAAAAGCATTATCACAGGTATTGAACCTATCCCTGGTTTTGAAGCTAACCTCAATGTGATTATCAATCACATTAGAAGCTTGTCGGACATGCAAAAGAAAGTGAAGAAGAAATTAAAGGAAAAAGGCGACTTTGTTGAAGAAGGTAGGTGCAATTACAATGTGTCGATGCTACTTGCACTTTATTGTACAAGCAAATTTCAGAGAAGAGAGAATCTATCAAACTTTACAAAAGGCAGATTTGCCTAACAACCAAGCTTTGGTTGCATACTTGAAGAAAGAAGAAGCAAGTTTAATGGATTTACTTTTCGAAACTATTGGGAGTGCTAATGTTGCCGATCGTGAAAAGTTGAAGGAAGAAATCAAATCCTTGGAAGTGAATATTGAAGCATATGGCCATAGGATGGAGTTTTGGAATGCAAAGTCAAACACATATCCGCTATGCGATTTCAGCCAAAGGTAAGAAGGAACCGAAAGTTCACATGGGTGTTTATGATCCGCCTCGAGATCAATTTCTTTGAAAGATGTGAAGGTTGTGGTTTGAGTTTTAGCTCACGATTACGTTTTCTTATCAAGTTATCATGTGATCATAAATTTCATGTTTCTTCGCTTTGGTTCTGTCTTGGATACTATGCATTGTCTGATGGCGGGTTGTGGGGTAGAAGTACCGACAAGCTTGAGCAAGAACTTGGTTACTTTAAAGCGAGATGAAGATGAAGTAACCGAGGAGTATGAAGAGTCTTCGATGAAGATGTGAAGGTGACAAAGGTCACAAAGGTGAAAGGAAAAGGTAAAGACATGGGTGAGGATTCCAACTCTGTTACAACCGAGTATGACAAACCTATTTCCAAAGATTTTGTTGCTAAGAGGAAAGGCAAGAAGAAGATTCTTAGAGAGCAACAAAGAAAGCAAGATCGTGAAGTCGGTCAAGTCCTAAGACCGTAACTAGTCTGAGAACGTGAGATCCCAACAACTCCTGTTACACCGGGTTCTCCACTTGCTTCTCCCTGTTACACATGCTTCTCTGTTACACCCGCTTCTCCGATTCATGGCCCAACACATGAAGAGCCTACTCCTTCAAAGTCACCATTCCACGGATATCCAATCGATGAGGAAGACCTCACTCTTTTTGCAGTGAGTGTTGTCTCTAAGATGAATATTCGCCAAAAGGCTTAATATTCCATTTAAAAAAAAAAAAAAAGCGAATCTTAGGTAGGCTTAAAAAAAAAAAATAAAAAATATTAGCCAAGAATTTTTTGGATCCTCCCACCGAGGTCACAATTCGCCTTGGGGGGAGTGTGTTGGAGGGACTTTAGCCAACTTTTCGACGCCCTTGAGGATCGCAGGTTTGGATTCGCCATTATCACTCTTCTATCATTCATTAGTTTTGTAGCTTTAGTTTTTGAAGTTTTTGAAAGCAAAATTGTATGCCTTTGAGGTTTTGAGCTATAAATTTGAAGCATTTTTATGTGTGTTTGAATACCGCATACATTTTATAAATGCCGGTACTAACTATAAAAGCGAATGCAGATCTAGCCATTCGTAATCCGATTCAAAATCTTAGAGTTATCTTAAAAATTATAGATTGTGGTGTTTCCCAAGCTAGAACAATTTCGCATGAAGCCACATCTTCGGTGATGCTAGACAACGGATGATTAGTGGGCTCCTCAAATCAGATTAGATTAAGTATGTATTTAATCTTGAAGAGTTTTGGTCTTATTGCATATTTCGGCCATGGCAAAGCTCTATATGGATGCTTGTTTAGGCTTTTTAGGGCCATTTCTGAGACATAAAAAAATGAAGCAGAATATAATATTCTTTTTAGATGAGATAATATATGAATCGTGTGTGCGGTGGCATGTTCCGGCTTTTGATATAGGGCTGCTACAAATGCTAAATTTGCTTGGTTTTGGAATTTGCTCTAGTGTTTTTAGGACTCCATGCTATTATTTGATGATTATTAATGGCCGAGCAAGTGCTAGTAGATGCTTAGGTTTTAGTGGCTTACTCCCTTGCTCTCTAGGATGCTTAGCATAACCTTGTTATGATAGTGCATAACATGCATCTTGCATATCTTTGTTTTGCATTGATTGATGCTTGTTGTGCAATAGAGATGTTTTATATTTGTACATTACTCTTGTTGGTTTTGCAATGCTCATTAATATGTGGCTAGATGTCTAGTGCTTATGGCATATTAAGTCGTTAAACCGGGGTTCCCGCCACTAACAGGGGGTTCTTTTGTTGCTTATTCAAAGTTCGTTTTTTATGCCACTAATGATTGGTACATCCTTTCAATCAAAAGAAACGTTTTATCTTGAAAGGTTGGTTGCTTTCCTTCATAAAGGTTGCTTTTTGTGTTTTGAACTTTAACGTATCGGGCGTGTTAATTGTACATGTTAATTGTATGCAAAATGTGGCTCACTTGTAGAGGCACATGAAGTTTTCAACAATTTGCCCTGTTAGGAACGTTGTGTCTTGGACAATGTTAATTGCGGGATATGTCGAACATGTGGTGGTCAAGAAGCTAATCGAAATGTCTAGGACAAATGCAACTAGAAGGCATATTGCCAAATCTTCGCTACATTTAAGTGCGGCTTGAAGGCATGTGGTACCATTGGGGCCATAGACAGACAATTGAGAAATCCACAAAGAGATTGCAGAAAGTGGATATGAGAAGGACCCTCATGTTGGCGGTGTTTTAGTGGACATGTATATGAAATGTGGTTCCTTTGCGAGGCACAAACTAGTCTTTGACAAAGTGCCATTTCGAGATGTTATATTATGGAATGTACTTATCATTGGGCACCAAGGCAAATTTGGTCGAAGCTAATCGAATTGTTTTGAACAGATGCGGTCGGGTCTGGTTTAATTCCTCGATGCTTTCATATTTGTTTGCATCCCGGAAAAGCGCAGTGGCAAAGATAAGATCCATCGGGAAGGGTAGAGAAATACATGCTGAAATTAGACTTAAGGAACTTCAAATGGACAACTATGTTGGCAGCACCTTTGTGGACATGTATGCAAAGTGTGGCTTGTTTGCAGAGGCACGCGGAAGTCCTTCATAATGTACCATTTCGAGACATCGTCTATTTGGATGAAGACTAATTACAAGTTACATGGAAAATGGACTTCATCAAGAAGCATTAGAATGTTTTAGACAAATGCAACAAGATGGTGTGCCCGGAGATGCTATCACATTTGTTTTGCGCTTAAAAGCTTGTGGTAGTAATCGAGCCATGGATGAGGGCCGGAAAATACATACCGAGATTGCACAAAAGGGTCTTAAAAATGATCCTTTAATTTGGCAGAGCTTGTTCCACATGTATGTTAATTGTGGTGCACCAACAGATGCACGTAAAGTGTTTGACAATCTGCAAGCTCGAGACGTTGTGTCATGGAATGCACTAATTGCGGGATATGCCGCAAATGGTCTTAATCAAGAAGCTAATCGCATTATTTCAACGGATGCAAGTGGAGGGTGTGATGTTGTGACATTTTTATGCACTTTGAAAGCATGTGGTAACATTCGAGCCTTAGAAACGTGTCGAGGAATACATAATTTAGTTGCTCAAAAGGGTCTGGTATGCTTTACATAAATGTCATCCATGGAAGTGATTCAGTTGACAATGCAAAAGGAAATATCAATATGGTTTTCGGGATGACGAGCCATTTGGCGATAAGTACACAATTTGGATCTATGAGTCGATGACGTAGCCATTTGGCGTAAGTACACAATTTGGATCTATGAGTCCCTTTATCTTTGGGCATGTAAAATGAGCATTTTTTGTATACATGAAAGGCTTAACCTAGTGAGATCTATTAATGAGCTTAAAATTGTTGGTTCCAACCTAAATTAATGGTGATTTATCTATGAATTTTGTTGTTAGTTTTCAGGATGTGAAAAGATTGTATGAGAAAAAGGTTCCAACCCCTTTGTAATAGCTCCGTGTAGCTTGAATGTTAAATCTACAGAAGTTTGGACATGTGTTTTAAAATTTTGAATGACGAGCTTGCAGAACATACGCATGTTATGAAGCCCATTTGCGGAAAAAAGAAAAAAACATACAAATTTGTTAAATGATAAATATAAACAATGTGGAAGCATATTGTTATCCTTGGTTGCCAATCCATCCTTTGCATGTTTTCTTAGCCCTTTGGCTGCTATTTTAGGTGCTTTTATGGGCAATATCTAGGGGAATCATTGTATTTACATGCATAAATAAGGAGCAAAGAAACACAAAGTTTTTGTGGTTAGTAATGCACTCTATTAGCTTTTGTCTAAGGTGACCTATCTTAAAAATAAACATAATGTAATTTCCAACAATTAGGTCTAATGCAAAAAAATTTATGCAATGGCTTTTTGCCCTTGAATAAGTCACCACTTGTTTGCACACATGACGTACCCCATGTCCCTACATAGTCCGATGCTAGTATGCCCACCAACACAGAGCTCCTATTAATAGTGTAGACAGTAACTTTGATACATGTATCTCTTGGGGCACACGAGGAGAAAACCACAATGTCGCAGTGACAAAGCATCAAATTTTTCAAACCAACCCTTTGCCCTATGCCTACCCTACTGCTAGTATTCCTTTGGGAATATTTGTTCCATGTTTGCATAAAATGCAAAGCGAAGTTCAATGTTCCAATTCGTGATGCCCATGCATGTATTGTCATATCTGACTTTTAGCATGCCTATGATGCGTCTTCTTAGCAAAAAATGAGCAGATGTTGTCTGTTAAGTAAATTATATTCTCAATAAATACTCATTAGGGATTAGCATTTCAAATGCGTGTGTTCATATATGCATAGTGACTTAAAATTTCACGCATTTGGTGTTAATGCGAGCCTTCGATTAAGATTCGCCTGGTGAATTATAGAATTCCTTGAGATTGCTTGGACTTTCGCCAAGTTGGCTATCCTCATTTCACAAATATTCGCCAAAATGTTTTCATATTCAAAGGCTAGAAAAAAATTAGAGACAACACTACTCTTGCAGAGAAGTTTATAAGGAAGCTGGATAAGCAGATTGCTAGCTTTGCAGGTTAAAGTTGAAGTTTGGTTTTGAAACAATCTTAAGTTTTCAATGTTAACTGCTCTGTCAGGTAAATTTTGAGTATGATCTGCAATTTTGTGAATATATGACAGGTCTCTAAGTTATTGAATATGTAAACTACATGTTGAATATGTGACAGGTCTGCAATTTTTTGAATGTGACCATGTCTGTAACCACTTGAATATATGAACTTTGTGCTTCTTTAAAATTTTTGTATATTTTTTTTCTTCATTGGTTGGTTCTCTCTTGTTTATGCAAAGTGTTTTGTACCAGAACCAATTCTTACAATTCAAATGATATTCGCAATACCACGTAAGAATTAAAACAATTCAAATGATATTCAAACAATTCAATTGATATTCTCGCAATACCACGTAAGTATTTCGCAATACAATTCAAACATGCATACAAACTCAAATTCTATTTGCCCTTTCCCATGGTTTATGGCTTGCACACAATCTTAAAGATCATCGAGACAATTCCAAGTGATTATACTACTAAAGAAACTTTGAACACTCATTTGCAAATCTTAGCTCATCGCCCGGTCATTGACCAATTTTTGACACGGTCAATGACGATCTTTTGAAATAGCTAAGTGCATCCGACTTGAGAGAAAGTTTTATATCTACTTAAGTACATCTCTCAAGCATATAAACCAGCTGGATTCAACACGAAATACATTAAGGCCTGCTAGCATTTGGCATTTGAAGTACCGCCTTTTTTTCGAATTGGGAAATCGGTAAACCGTGGTAACGAGCTTCATTCTTGCAAGATCAAGGTATAGATTGGTTGCCATGTGCAACCTGGAGGTCTTGCACCAACTCAATTGAGGGATTACCGGGATCCGCAACCAAATCTTACATTTCAAAAATAAACCGCAACTAGTTCTTACTATTCAAACTAGATTCTCGCAATAGCAAAAAAAGAATGAAACTTTTCTTTATTACTTGAATATGAATGTTACAATTGAATACAATTTGGTTAGCACTAGCAATGCTTGTATGATAGTAAAGAATTCATTTGGTTCCATTTCTCATTAAAGAACCCTCGGTGTGCTCATCCTCATCTACTAAGCTATCCGCATAAAGACTACTCTTGTGCTCCAAAACTTCGATCTAAAAGATGATCATGAACATCCTTTGAAGTTTGTATATGTTTTCACTTACACCACCATATCAAAGCAACACCGACATGACCAAGTGGTCGTATGCATTGCAGACTGTGCATCTTCAAGCAATTCAAATTCACTACCTCCTAAAAACTTATAATACTTACCCGAGAGGACCACTTCTCTTCTAGCAAATTTAGCACACCATGCATCTTTAAAGGCCCTCTCTACAATGTGTTTAGGCTTAGTGCATTTGATGATGTAGAAGTTCTACTGTTCCTTGTTGTTGGCCCTCATGATGGTGCTGCAAAATTATCCCCAACATCAACTACATCGTAAAACCCATTCATGATCCCCTTCATAGATAGGACCTCGTAATGTTTCCAGCTCGTCTTCTCACAGACCGGAATTAGTTCGTAATAAACCCAAGATCCTATTCTCTTTTGTTTATGCACTTCCCAAACTTTCCCCGCCCAACAAGAATTACTGTATAAATCAAATCCATATGAGCAACCCGAGTAGGGTCATTGGAATGCAGTGTGTCTGATACAATGCAACTTTTCGAACCCGTTAATGTCTTACAATCATGACTGCCACTTCTATCAACCTCATTGATAGCTATCTCCCAAAAATATCCGCAAAAGGAATCATGTAAAATAACATGCAATGCAAACAACATGTAAAACCCGAACTCTTGTGGTACCGCAAGGATGATCTCCTTCATTGTCACAATCGACTTAAAATGTGCTCAGCAAAACACAACCGCATCATGTGCATTCCTTAGTGGTACCGAATTCCTCTTCAACATCTCATGTGTGAGGGCTCTTTTATTACAAAGACCAGCACCATCATGCTCACACCGCAAGGATTGATTCTGTAATTTTAAAGAAATGCCAATTAAAAAGAACCAATAGACTAAAATAAAAGTAATTACCTTTGCCATGATATGATGCAAAGAAATTCCAAAGTTGTATTGGTTTTCCGGTGCTTTGAAAGAACACTTTAGGGAAGTAGAACATCCTTGCTCCTTTAAATTGATGGGAACATCCATCAGACCACATGACATGATTCTTGTAATGGACACCCTTGTCATTAGAAGGAAAACTACATGTTTTTGCAAACAATGTTGAACTAAGAGTACATCATGTTCTCTATCATCACTTATGTAAAAATGTGTTTCCTTAATGATCTTTCTATATTCTGCTCAGAGAAAGTGGAGCATGCCTATATGTGATGTGCACCAAAATGGTGCATTGGTCATTCCTCCAATGCAAGCTTTGTATTTCTTGTTGGATTTTGAAGGTGTAGTTCTCTGCAAAGTCAATCACTTTGAAACTATAGTGTCCTTTGGAAAAAGTCGCCAAACACTCCCTAAACTGTTTTTGCTTGCCATCGGCTTCATAATTATGAGGGATGAATGGAATGAGGAAGGTATCAGCAAATTGGAACAACTCGCTATTTGGTGTCGTCTTGTAAACAAGCTTGTTGACAGGTTTGGGAGCTTCCTACAAAAGAAGCAAAAAACATATATCGATTACCACCTTTTTGGATTTAACATTTCAAGTTACTTGTAATACCTTCTTCTTAGCCTTGGATCTTCTTTTTCCGACCTGAATTCTCATCAGCAGTCTTACCAAAGACCACCTTTCTTCTCGTCCCGAATTCTCGCCAGCTAGCCTTGCCAAGACCACCTTTCTTCCGACCAAAGATCGTTTCTTCCCCGCAGTCTTCTCAAGAACTCCTTTCTTCTTAACAAGTTTTTCCTTCTCAGCAAATGTTACCTTGTCCTCCTCATAAACCCAAGTTATGTTCAAAAGAAGAGTTTGAGCTGAAAAGAATATCTCATTTAAGAATAACAATTTGAATTACCTTATCAAATGTCTTCCAATCTACTTGATGGTTCAACTTGTAATCTCTTTCTTTTGGACAAGTTGGCACTTTGTTTTTCCACAAGCCTTGCATTTAAGCAGACAATTATGTTGATGCCACTCTTCCGATTCATCCTTAGGACATACCAAAGATCTCCAAAGCTCGAGGTTGAGGCATATGTAGCTTTAGATGCATTGCAGGTTGGTCCTATACCACATACATCACAATTGCATGTGCAATTTGGACCATGGAGGTCCCGATTTAATCTTACTTTGTTTATGGCCTGTCTCACAAAGTCAACTCTCAAATGGTAGATCTCTGACACAAGTCTCTCTATCTTTTACCTTCGACATATGGAGGCTTTAGAGCATGGAATGTTGTTGTAAATGATATTTTGAAAGTATGGATATTGCCTTTCAAATCGTTGGAAGAAAACTTTGCGCGAGAAAAGCAACAACATATCAACAACCTTAAGTTGAAAATCAGAAACCTTAACAATTTGAAAACAAATTGCTTTAAAATTACCGTGTCTCTTCAAGAAAGTGTAGTGCATGCAATATCTTCTTTCCGAAGTTGCTTTTTATCTTGATGGCGTGTTTCTTACATGGGGAAACTCTTGTATTGTGTCTCCAAAAATCCACCACTAGTTTTCTCTCGTCATAAGAGAGTTTGTCACATCTAATCTTATTTTTGAACATGGACCATGGACCCTCACCAAGTTCAGCATCTACTCTTCTTCTTACAGCTAGCTTGTGACAATCTTTACGTTGGGCATAGAGTTCGAGAAAAGCTGATTTGTTAATATTGGTATTGACAAAGATAAACCATGGTAGCAATTCTTGCCCTCTTAATATCTGTTTTCTTCTCATTCTTATGATCCGCAAAAGAGTTCTTTAAATTCTCCACAATTTTCTTCATTCTGATTCATCCTTGGAGTTAGGGAACAACAAGTTCGTAGCCACTTTTGCAAACAGACTTAATTATCTCTTTCCTATCCCTACAACTTGCATTAACAAGAACCTTTTTCACCTTCACTGCAACCTTTTTTGATAGCATTCTCTTCTTCCATGTGCTTAGATCACCTTGGAGCAATGCTTCTTCATCTGCTGCAATTTCCCTTTCCCTCTTAAGCTCTCTCTCTTTTCTCCTTAACTCAGCTCTATACCTTCTAAAAGCATGACAATCTGCTAGAAAAAAGAATCAAGTGAAAAAGTCAAAGAAACCTTTGTAGAGTTGTTAAATCATGCAAACCTTGCTTACCTTGAAAATGAGGTTGATCATGACATTGGGTTCCTTGTGTATTATCTTGGTGACACCCTTCATAACAAGAAAGACAACAAAGATTAGCAAAAGAAAAGTTCAAAGTAAATTCAAGGAATCCAATTCCTTGAAATCGATTTTAAAGAAGGTTGCACACCTTCTTCACTTTGGACATCTTGAGTTCCCTGTTGGCGCCACCCTTCAGACTCTTGGAAATCACCTTCATGGTAAGAAGGTTGCAAATCTTCATGAAATGCAGACTCTTCATTGTCTCCATAAGGTTCGGGATTGTGACAGTAAACATTTTCTAGAATTAAAGCAAACATCAACAAATAAGGAAAGAAATCAACAACAAATATGTAAGTTCAAAATTACCTGAATCTATAGGAATTGATGTAGCCATATGTAACCCGATCTTGTCCGGCTTCTTTCGGTTCAAAGCAAACTCATAGATTAATATGCATTTCAAAGATACATGAAAATGAAATGCATCATGATCCTCAATTACCATGGTAAATATCTAGCACAAATTGCTTGCATTCGCCCGAAACTTGTTGGCTCTCGTTCTTGAATCAAGACTTGCGGATTGTCGACAAATTGCATCAGCAATTCGGGAACAACCGCAAAAAAAAAAATTTCACCGACACGGAAAACTTGGAGGCTAGATAGCAGTTTTGCAACATCAAAATTAACTTGATTCTTGCACACAGATGCACGAAAAGCTTCTCTCCATTCCGCCATAGACAGAATTGGAGAAATCTAGCAGCAAAGAAATTCATGGTATTTATACTCTGAAGAACTTCAAAACCGCCAAATTTACTTTCAAATTGCTTGCCGAACATGGCGTCATCACCTCGCATCAGCAGCACGGATCAACAACCCGCACGGATTGCTGAAGTGGCAATTTCCTGGGCTTCGGATCGACCAACAGAATTTGGCGCCCAGGAGGAAATGGCGGGTGAAGTGCTATGACGAGCGAAAAAAATTTCACTTGACGGGTCCAGCACCCGACCAGCACAAGCGTCGCCCACATAAAAAGTTGAGTACCTTAAAAAAAAACACACCCTTAAATGTATTATTAGATGCCTACACAAGATCTCCTTGAAAGACCCTTATATATAAAGCAATTCAATGCTCATCTATTTTTGTACTAAAAAGGTGGACTATTACAATTAGTAGGGGAGGGTGTCCATTGGCTGCGCACTTAAAGGGGAAATTGCTGCAACAATGATATGAACATCTTGCAAAGCATGCATGCCACATGGAAACATGCCCAACAAGGTCCTGCACGCTGCAAATTTTATTGCATGTCAAGTTGGCAACCCCAGCTCCACTTATGACGTGCCAAAGTGGTAGGGGTATTGGTACCACCAGGGCTGAGGGGGCAGCCACATAGGCTATCAGGGTGGCCATTTAAGGCTCCCATGCAAATTTGCTCACCTTTTTGTCATAGTAATGCCTAAACTTTCGAGTAACATACAGAGCTCAAAATGTCCATCAAACTTATACTTTGATAAGATTGATGAACAAAAACTATTAACAATCTTTAAATTCACTCGTGCCTTGGATTTAATAAACATGTTTCAATCCAATAAACTACTTGGAATTTTTAAGAAACCATGGTATTCAAGACCTAGCTTGGTGCAGCACTCCTACAGACACACAATCGTATCATAACCTGCATTTTCAAACAATTTTTCCACTAATTAGAGCGCGCTTACAAGTCAGTAATTGGATGGGCATAATAACAAACCTCTTAGACGCCCTTATTCACTCTCTGGATCAGCATAATCAGCACCAATTGTTGCCGCTGCTACAAATAAAATGGACACATCTTTTCAGGCATCCTTCACTTGTATATCACAAAAAATGATGCATACAATTGGAAGAAACAAAACAGTACACTCTATGGCTTCAAATGCTAGAATTATATGTCTTTGATGGTGCAATCTAACAAGTACACTTCTATAACTGAAGAACATGATAAAGCATGGAAATGAATGTGGATACAAGAACTTGCCTGCATACCATTTATTGGCATTAGTTTTAAATTACGATATGGAGCTAAGACCTTCATCCCCTCTCAATAATCACCTAGAAGTATGAGAAACTCCTGTTTATAAAATTCTGCCATGACACATCAGAGTTATCTATTTGAATTGAATTAAATAGAGTCATACAACAATGATTAACATGCTTAGCACTATAAAAGATAACAAAGCCATAAAAAAAATCCTTACATTCATTAACAAGGAATGCCGGCCCATCTTCATCTCTTGAAATGCCCCCTTCATATGTAAACGTCATTAGCCCTCTGATGCCAATGAATTGGCTCTTCTTGTTCTTAAATTTTTGTAGAACCATGAGTGCCAGTAGTAGCAGTGGCATCTGTTGTGCCTGAAGTACAAGTTGCAGCATGCTGGTTAGAAACTGCAGCAAAAATATGAAATACAAGCAATCTGTTTAGAACAAAAACCACTGCAAAGGGAAGGAAAAAAATTGATGGTGCCAGAATTGATGAATCACTTGGCATTCACAAAACATTTGTTGTGTTTTCAATCCTAAAATTCAAAACAATATGCTAAAACAAGAAGCCTAGATGTTTGGGCTTGAACAAACCTGCTCAAGATCGATTTGGAGTCTGTAGATGCCCATCGGCATTCAAATAATGTTAGAAGCATTCATAATCTGTCTTCTGCAGCTAGAAGCTCTGAAATGAATAGGGCAACTTTGCACCAAGTTATGGAGTTGGAATCACAGGAAGCGAGCAGCCGTCTTTGTCATGCTGGTCGATTACAGCCGCTACCTACTACGAGCCTCCGTCTCTCTGTGCGCAGCCCTAATGTTTTGCTTCACAGCCTTAACTGGAACCCTAACGAATCTGACTTGGCCATTTTTTGCAGCCTTAAATGGCAACGGCGCCTTGCGTGGCCACCCTCCCCTACACTTGATTTGTTATGCAACCTCCATCTCCATCCCACCTAAGAATCTAAGAATATTATGTGTACATTTAGCGGCTGTAAATTGCAAGGTCTGCGCATTTAATTCTGTAAATTCATTAACAAGTTTTCACGGTGGGCACTATTACTAGTTCTTATTCATACAACCCATGCCTCCACAATAGCCACATAGCCACATGACGATGCAAATTCTTCCCGAATACATTGTAAATCCAGCGTTATTTGCAAGCAAAAACCTGAATTCACTGTAATCCAACACCATAATTTACAGTAATTTACGTCATATTTTTGTAGCTAGACTCCATTGGAAATCCGACGTGATAATTTACAGTAATTTTACATATTTTTCTCTAGCTCTTCATTACATCATATTCTCATGGCTCTTCATACATGCACCCGTGGACTGATTCGTATGGAGCTCATGATCATAGATATATACAATTTCTTTGCATTTTAATTGCTCTGCAAAGTAATCAGGGAGTGCTGCCGTCTAGTTTCATGAGCTTAACTTTTCGTTACGCCACAAAAGAACAAACATCCTCACACATACTTAGTTTCATTACAGATGCAGCTCGATATTTGAGGATTCCCAAGTGGGCATTCTTTAGACGGGAATGAGCTTGCCAATGAGCTTGCCGTACTCGTTCTTTAAGGCTTGCCGTTCCTAAAACTGTTCCGTTCTATGCCAAGTACGTTAACTACACCAGGAAGAAGAAACTCTATTAAAGAGTTCCGAGTTGCGAAAACCAAACTCAACCAATCGGACAAAGACTTGTTGTCGATCATACAGTGGGAGGGATTCCACCACGCTCTCAAGCCAATCACCACAACTGCAAAATCGGTCATGAGCTGTAGAAAAAACAGGGAACCATGAAGTAACTAAAGCAATTCTGACTGTTCTACAAGCCACCACTTTCCCGTGCTGAAGCCTTCCAAACAAACCATTCAGAGTTTCAGTAACAAAGGGGCGGCACTCATGCGACCCATTACACACCTTCACATGTTCCCAAACAAGTTTGGCTAATTCGTTTTCTTCGGCCAGAAATTTGACAGCTTCATCAGCAACCTTAAGTCTCTGAAAGTCTTCTATTAACCACATCAACTTAGAGTATGGTCCAGGAATTTTTGCTTCGTATGCCCCCTTCAATTCTGTAACAGTTATCGCTAGATCCTCCAACAACGTACTTTCGATTAAACCGCATGGAGGAGGCGATAACCTGAGATCCAAATCTGCAGATGGTTTTAAATTTAGGAAAGAAACACAAGACCTAATTGCCTGTTCTTGCTGGGAAGTCCAAGGCACAGCCTCCAAATACTTCATACAACGATCAATCAGCTCTTGACAGAGTAACTTCGCTGCTACCTCTAAGATGCCAAGAGCTTCTTCAACGCTGGAGAAATGACGCTCTTGCTCTGGCATATATAGCAACTCAAAGCATCTGAGATATTTAGTTGGGTCCTTACAATCTTTCACAAGGATTTCAGCAGGTTTTTTGTCGGATCCGGAGGTCCATGTTTCAGAGAGCTGAGTTTTGAAAAAATCTGCCTTGCAAAGCACATTGGAATGCAGACGGAAAGGACCAAGCACTTGAGGCGCTAAGGTGACTGACACGTCTGCAGTTTCGGCATCTCCGACTCCGAGCTCCATTTTGCCTACAGAAAGAAAGAGGAGCAATTTATGGAGTTCGTTCATAATACACGAAGAGCCGACAGAAATTTAAGCCGAGTAAAGAATAGTGAATGACGTGGCCTTTTGTGGCTGCATGCAGACCACGTACGATGAATACTCATTTGAAAGGCGTGTTGAGTTTTTAAGACGCCACATTCCATGATGGTTTATGCTTTGCTGCTTCCAAAGGCTCCCTCCGTACTTGGCCCACAATCCATAGATTCCATATCATGGATTCCATAGTTAGGCCGACCTGACCTAGTCGACCTGCCGACCTAGGTGGGAGAAGGTCGACGTAGGTGGGGATTTTTTGCCGACTTATCGACCTATTCTTCCAAAATTCAAGCTTTTATTTTCCTGCAAATAATTTACAAACAACATGTAATACATCTTCAGGAACCACTAATTTTGAATAAATAGCAAATAAAGAGAAGACTAGACCTTGAACAACTTAGAAACAACCAAATTATAATACAAAAAAATAAAAACTATTCAATTCTTAAATTACCTCTTCTAATCCATTGGTTCAAGTTTCATCCCTAGAGCAGAACCAATAGCAACAAAGATCTTGGTTTGCTTGGATTAGCGCCTTGCAAATAGTGTCCACTGCTTATGTTTTACACAATTTGAAATCTGAGAGTAAATTTCTGTGATTAGTAGACCAAGCAATAAAATCATGAATATTCGCCAAATATAATTATTGAACAAATCATCTAACCCAGCAGTTACATCATGATAATGGGTGCTATAGTCTTTCTATATATATGTGTAAACAGTATAGGAAAATAGAGGATTCGAGGGAAAACAAAGGATTAGCTAGAGACAAAATATTTGTTGTAGATGAACACTTACTTAGGCTAGTGCAGGTTCTACTGCAGTAGTGCATGGAATCTACTCCAGAGGCAAAGGGCAAAACCTTTGAGCCTCTGCCCTGTTCTTAGCTAAGTTATAAATAAATCATCCCTAAGATGAAATCTATCAAAAAACTTGATATTAAACTGACCTGTTGTTAAAAAAGAAAGAAGCAGAGGCCGATGAGGCAAAGTGTTGCTGCTGCAGAAGAAATCATTGTCATTGCCAAGAGGTCGATGCCTTGCTCTGCTCTGCAAATTTGGTCGATGCTCTGCTCTGTAGCATGCAGCAGAGGATAGAATAGAATAGAATAGAATAGAATAGAATAGTTTTTTTAACGTCCACGGAGACCAATGGGTCATGGGACCCATACAATGGGCTAGTACAATCATTACTATTAGGATTAAAAAACCCCTGCCTCGAAAGGTTTTCAAGGGAAAAACCTTTGCAGTAATGATGATACTAGACAAGCGGAGATAATGACTACTGAGGGCTCAGTAATTGCTGACGTTTATCTAGAACCTCAAGTATAAGAAAGGGCAGCAGAGTATAACAAAGGGCAGTAGCGGATAAGAAAGGGCAGCACAGAAGAAAAAAATATCAAGGAAGCGAGCTTACTTGATGACGATTCACCTATGATTTGGCCATCCTTGCATTAAAACAGAGAGTTTAGAGTTGCAGGAAAGGATTTGCCTGCGCCTTTTTGCTCCAAAATCCTCTGTTTCGGCATTCTTGGCACCCACGGAATGCAACAATCAAAAAGCCAAACGACTCACGGTCGGATTAGTTCGACCCCGACCTAGGTCGAAATAGCTCGGAATTTAGGGCCGACCTAGGTCGGCCCCAACTATGATGGATTCTAGGCCCACAATCCATAGATTCCAACCGCGCCCTCCCCCCCCCGGGAATCCACAATGGATTCTTTTGTAAATACAATATGCATGCTCACGTGTATGGAGCGTAAATGCCATCGGAAAAAGTCCATCCTTTAAAAAAATTGTAATGGATTTTGGGCCTAAAATCTCGGAATCCCATGAATTCTATAGATTCCAGGCCTAGAATTCGGCGTCCCTATATGTCATTTAGGGAGCCAATAGAGTGCGCGCATTGTTTCACCTCCAGCACAAAAAGTATTTACTGGAAGTAGTAAAATCTTTTTGTGAGTAGGTTACGCAATCACAGTTTCATGCAGTGGAACTCTGTAGTGTATTTTGTGAGTAGGTTGCGCAATCACGGTTTTATGCTTGTTGCCACTTTTTTCCCCAAAAATTGGTGGGTCGTTGGTTACCTAGTTTTTCTGCCAAGTTTCTCGTCCTTTGGCTTGAGATGAGTCAAGTGATGTTTTCACTTTTCCTATTTGTTCTTGAGTAGTATGGCAGACAACGATCGATCTATAGCTGGCAGTGCAGGTATGTTTTAGCTCTCCATCACGTTGAAACAATTTGCTAGGAGAATTGGTAGGTCAGGGAAGGGTGGATCTAGTACTATGGATGAGAAAGGCAGACCTCATGGGAGCAGTGTCGTTGTAGCTGTTGGAGTACTATCCAATATTAACAATTGCTAGCTCCTTGATTCCCATGCCTTTTTTCATCAGAGTATTTATGTGGAAGTCCCTTCTGAGGTGTTGCATCTCACTACAAAGAGAGCGAAGAGAATTTAAGTCCTTTGCCAAGGCTTATGCTTGGGCCTACAAAGAAAAGGGGGAGACTAAGGAAGGATGGCAGCCTTATTGTTTCGGGAACAAAGTGAGTGAAGCAAGCATAGAAGGATATGAAGCAAAATAGGCAGTACGATAGGGATGAGCTGAGAAGAACGAAGCAAGCATAGAAGGATATGAAGGAAAGGGAGACAAAAGAAGAGCATGAAAATCTGAAGAGGAAAAAAGAGGAGAGAGGAGGTACATCAACAAGAAACAGAAAGAAAAGAAAAATAGCAACGAAGGTGGCAAGAAGAGCAAGGTTCTTGATGTTAGTGTTACAATCACCATCAGTGGCACAAATATCTTGAAGAACACTATGAACAAGGTGACCTAGCAAACGCACTAATGACCTGCGTTTGCACCACAAAAAAGAATCTTTCAAAGATTCCCTAAAAAAACCTTAAATTTTGCCACTTTTAGGGGGTCAATTACAAAAATGGCCCTCAATTTACAATTGCGTGACCCATTTTAGGGTCCAAAGTTACTGGAAATTTTCGTTTTGTTAATTTTACACCTCCAAACTAGGTGTAAAATTAGAATCACATTTAGGTGAATTTGGGATGCACCTGAAAAATGGAGAAATTGAAGAACCACTAGAATCTTGACCAAAACTAAAGGCTAAAATGTGCGACAAACAAGACAAGCGACAAACAAGACACACTAAGACATTGTGCATGTATACCCATCGCTAAAAATGTTACTGAGCATGCTATGAACACATAGCCATTTAGAAAAAAAAATTGTCAAGCTACGCGCGCATGGCATGGCAACTTTCTTATTAATGCAGAAGAGGTAAAAAGATAAATAAAAAGATATCATTTCGCTCATAAAATATCGCAGGTTTAAGGGAGGTCCATATATGCACATGTACAGGGTCGGAACTAAAACAAGTAGGTTGTCGAAAAAATTGGGCGGGTAGGAAAAGAACCTAGTAGGGTCGAAAGAAAAACCAGTAGGTAGTGGAAAAGAATGGGTAGGTAGGAAAGGGACCGGTAGGTAGGTGCCCATGCGCCGCATGGGCAAATCTTCGTGATGTGCTATCGGCGCATAGGAAAGGCATATTTTCTTTGTTTCAAGTCTTCCCCTTTTGTCCCAAAATTGGTTTAATCGCCGGACTTTGTTCCAAAGATCGGCTTATCATGCTTTCATGTGTTTAAGATCATCGCCAGACCGGCGGGCCATCAACGCCAGAGATTTGTTGTATTTCCAAACCCTATTTCTTCAGGTCCTATCAGGTAAGCTTCTCTATCAGGTCAGAACCGGAGACAATGAACAAAGGGTTAGCTGCTTCCTTGATCCTGGCGTTTCCCAAATCTCATTTCACAATAGATTCCAGGTAAGATTTATTCCTTTGTGCCTCTTCAAATGATGTCTTTCAAACTTGAGTATTTGAATCAAGAAGACGAACCCCTTTGAATGAAACGGGCTTCGATATTTTCACGAATTAATTTGCATGCAGGTTCGACGGACATAAAACAAGCAATTGCCACAGGCATTAGAGCAGGTAAACTGGCTTCACGAACTTTATCCTTTATGATTCTCTTAGACTTTTTTTCAGTTCCATAAGTTGTAGTGCCATTAGCTATTACAACTCCCGTATAATGCTTCCTTCACGCTGCCTGTCGGTATTTACGATCTTCATATCAACCAATAATAACTAAGAGGCGGGCATCATCGGTTGGCCAAGAAAAAAGCTTTGTTTTCACGTTTCCACGGCTCTAGGTTCGGCAAATGCTCTGTCTTTGCTGAAGTTAGCAATGTCTTCTTCATCGACAACCGGGAGGGCCTAGCACTTCAATCGCCTCAAGCCCATTCATTGGATCAAGCTTCATGATCAAGAAGAAGGGACATAAAACAAGCAATTGCCACGGGCATTAGAGCGTGTAAAACGGCTTCACTTAACTTTATCCTTTATGATTCTCTTAGACTTTTTTTCAGTTCCATAAGTTGTAGTGCCATTAGCTATTACATGTAGACTTTTCCTCCAAATCTTTCTCATGAAAGTTATAATGTGCGTGCACTGGTTTTTTGTTCTATGCATCCACAGTGGTCTCTTTCGTCTTGCTATTTAAAATTCAGTTTGTGCCTCAATATGGAAATACTCATGTAATGGTGTACATTGGCATCTGTTCTCTGATGGGCTGCCTTTCAATTTAGTTTGTTGCGCATCTTATATATTCCAGTAAGGCAAAACTATAATCTAACAAAGCCTTTCCAGGTTATGAGCATTAAGGCACTGGAAATTGCATTGAAATTAACCTTTGAAGGGATGAATCAGCTTGTGTATCCGAAGACTTGGGTGTTTTTAATGGTTGTGATGACCTGCGTGCTCATCCAGATTGCATATTTAAATAAGGTTATGGACGTGCTTGTCTTAGCTATTCTGTTCCCTTTGATGACATAATCTTTGCCTTTCTAGAATGGTCTAATTTTGCTGAATTTGGGACAGGCACTTGGCACATTTGATACTGTAGTTGGCAGACACTGGGATTCTTCAGGCAAATCTCTAGTACTCTACAACTTTTTGAAATGATGCAATTCTTGCACGACAGTCACATTGAGATGTCAGTAATTTTATTGTTTGCATTGAGTATGGAATAAATCACTTTGACTAGACATGTCAGTGGAACTCCAGGAAAGTGATAGTGATCAAGCACTATAAGTCCAAGCTTTTTAAGCCTTTTCAAACTACACTAGCCTAGAACTCAACCTACAAAGCCCTTTGGTTTATTTGATGCAAACTCCTCATTTGTTGGTTTCACAATGGCAATACTCTCACCATCCATTTCTAAAATAATATGCCCCTCCAGGTCCTCCAGATGCACCTAAGCTCCTTGTTTCACATTTGTGCTACTGATTGGCCCTACATGATTTCATTTTCGGGCTGTTTTGTAATTGCAAAAGATCATGCCACATCATTCACTCATGAAGATGATTTTGCAAGAAAATTTGTAACATGCAATTAGGTAATTATTGTACTATCAATAAAAGTACCCAGTATTGTTGATTGAGCCAAAATTGAGTTGGCATTATTATTGGCCATTGGATCTTCATTTTGGTGAGTCTAGGGCTCAGAAAATTAGAAAAGCAAGGAACTTAGGCAACAATGAGAACCGGTGCATATTCTTTTGTTCGACCTCAAATTGTTTGGAACAGACTTTGAGATTTAACTTCTGTTGTATTGTGGCCACAATTTTACATGTTTATATTGTTTAAATATTATTGTGTATTCTTGTTGCCGATACTTTGAGACAAAATCAATTCTAGGTCGTGGCTAGGGGAAATATTCCTGTGAAGATCTTCCATTGAGGATCAATTTATTGCTTATATGTTGGAAGATAGCCACTAAAAAAAAGACCTAGATCAGATTTATGGAAGCAACAACTGAAATAAAACTCCAAACATTCAATTATTCAATTAGGTACAAACGAAAAAGGACACAAACATATCACAATATACTCGATGAGAAACTTAAGGCAAAGAATTTACCAACACAAAACAAATCCAAACAAGAAAAGGGGTCCAGACGTCTGCAAATACAAACTCTTTGACAACTACAGCCTTTCTTGCAATTCTAGCCTATCCATGTGTCACCTCCACATCACCGAAATCTGAGATGCAACACCTCAGTTTTAAAATTCAATGGCAGTTTAATGACATCAAACTTAAACATAAACCAAACAAATCTTACCTTGCTAAAGCCTTCTGGTGTGCCTTCTGCTAGTTTTATTTTTTACAACCGAGACTCAAAAACACGCAAAATTTTCAGTTTTTACATAGACAAACAAAAAAAACTTTTGCCTATGCGAGCATAAACTCAGACAAACAAAAAAGCTTTTGCCTATAAACTTTTGCCTATGCACGCATAGACGCAGACAAACGAAGAAGATTTTGCCTATGCGCGCATAGGCGCAGACAAACAAAAAAACTTTTGCGTACGCACGCATGGACACGGACAAACAGAAAAATATTTTGAAAGAACTTTGTTTTGAGCTTAGACAAAGAAAGCCTCTGAACACAAGAGCATTTGGTTATACGAAAATTATACGAAGACCTTCAAAATCTTGAAGAGGAGAAAAATGTTCCAGAAAGTGAGGAAGTTCACAGGGTTGTGGCCTGTTATTTTGGGACATATCAAACTACACAGTCTTTGTACTTAGAGTGTATTACTCAGCATAATGGTCATATATATGGACTTATTATTTATATGCGTGGAGGCAAAAAAAATCTTATCAATAGCTCTTTTTCATGATTATTTCACAAACCTAGGGTTTTTGAAGGAATATAAATTGTGCCTGTCTATGCACGCATAAACAAACACTATACACGCATAGAAAAACACTCAAGTGCTTTACACGCAAAACACTATACGCGCTCAATTGATTCTGATACTGAAGAAGAAGTTACTGCAAAACAAATGTTCCCTTGATATTAAAAAAACGTTTGTGAAATATTAATTCAATTATACTGTCATATCTATGCGCGCATAGACATATTTCTTTTCCCTTGCATTTTAGTCTTTAAAAAAAGTACTATTTTTTAGTTTGACTTGAAGCAAAAAATGTCGTCCTCTGTTAAATGTGTACTTTTTGGATTGAAACTTTTTTTTTGGTGCCCCTTTTTTTTAAAAAAGGTCAAAAATACCGATTTTACGTGTTTTCAAAAAAGGAATCTGCAATTGCACCACAGGTCATTAGTGCGTTTGCTAGGTCACCTTGTTTATGTGAGAATATGCATGTTCTTAGATTCAGAATTTATAGCGGGCATGTTGGTCATGGCGCGAGGATCAATGCTTGATCATTTGCACTTACAATGTTTTTTTTTTGAGTTCTTGCAACCATGCCAGTTGCGGTGAACATTTATATGAGGTAAGCCTTGTATTGGACAAACCATCAGTGTCCTGTTGAAGTTATAATGTGCAAGGCACTGAAGGATACTCGTTTCTACTGTTTTGAGGGGATGGTGAGCTACTATTTACATGCAAGTAGCTTTACAGGAACCATATGAAGATGTTAGTGTTGAGCAACTTGAGCGAGGGAGAAAATTGTATGCATTATATGGCGTAGGTGAAGTGAAGAATTGCATAGTGTTAGATGATAGAAACTTGTTGGGTTGTGAACGGCATTTTGTCTTGTATCGTGGAAGACGGACGAGAACAGACAGTTTATGCTATATCATTACAAGGATGTTGCACACTAGTAAGTTTATTTTATCTAATGCCTGGGTTTTCCCTTAGAACTTTGTCAGGAAATAGTCATCAAAGAGAAATGGATGCTTGTCAGCTTACAAAATGTACAAGTGGCAGCCATGAATGAATTATACACGCATTACAAAACAACTTTGCTTCACATTAATATCAAGCGGCCTCTGCTCTTTGATGATTATTTCGTGCGAAAACCTAGGCACTAGATGAAATAAACTTACCACTGCTCAACATCCTTACAATGATATAATATAAACTGGCTATTTTCTGTCATCTCCTATCACAAGGAACCCAAAACAAAACAATTATATTCAACCAATGTCAGATCATCTAAAAACCATGATATATGTGGTTTTTTATGCATGATTTTGATTGATAGAAGAAAATCACATATCATAGTGGTTTGTTGGGATTGATAATGGTTATGAATGTTGGTTTTTAATGTGATAGTGGTTTGTTAAAACTAGTTGTGGTTATGAGATTGTTTCACGCGTGCTATAGTAGTTTATCAAAACTAGTAATGGTTTGATTGAACAACTCTATGATTTATGACATGGTCTAAAAGCTAGTTTGATTTCAATATTACTCAAATATACAATAAATTGAATAGAATTGAAAAGGTTTTATTGTCATGTTAATCCTAAGGGTCCTATGATCATACATGCATGGTGCGATAGAATGACACTATCCTGGTGCCCATCTTGGTGTCTTATCCATTGCTTTGGATTACATCTTGGCGCTTACCTTGGTGCCCATGGTGGTGGCAAAGCTACATTGTCCAGGTGAACAAATTAGGTGCCCAAAATAGGTGACCAATGATGACAGAGGCATATAGGTATCTAACACTGGTGTCCAACAGCGGTAGAGCCGCACTGTCCAGGAATTTTTCACATTGATGTCAAATATGGGTGATGTTGGAAACTTTGTGTCTTATCTATTAAAAAGGCAGCGTGTTGGTATTTGTGTTAGAACGTCGCATGTAATGCCGCATGCGGCGTTCCCTTGCCCCTTTCGGGACGCTAGATTTGAAAATGCATTTATTGCCTCTTTGAAACACGGCTTGAGTCAGAGGGAAAACTTATGTGGATTCAAGCAAGGTTCGCCTGCGAGGAGGAGCTTCCAATTGCAAGGAGACGTGCATGCAAGGTTCGGAGCGAGTCCATCATTTGGTTAAATTCTTGAACTCTAGGCCGATTTCATCCTGTAAACATTTTTGTGTTTTTATTTCTTTTGTCTGCAGGATTCTGAAGAAATGGGACGACATATTCCTACTATCAGGTTAATCAGTCCATAGCTATTAAGGAAAAAGTTGGCAAGTTTGGAAGAAGTTTTAGAACCTGGATGGATTGGTTTCTTGGAAGCCGTATTGCTGGACAGTTGGCACTTTGTATTCAGAAGCTTGACTTTCATTTTAAAACCAAGACTAAAGTATGATTTAGTAACCTAATTGAGGTTTCTCTATGTTTTAACAATGTTATGGGCATGCATCCAAAGATGAGCAGAAAAATATGGTGGCAAGAACTATGGAAGTAGGCTAGAGAAGGTAAGGCTTTGGTCTCCATTCTTTTCTTTGTCATGTGCATCTCACGAGCTTAGTAAATTCCTCATTTGTACATGCCATGACAACATATGGGTATAAGATAGTTCACACATCTTATATTATAATGTTATACCGTATGTAGTGCATCGAGCCCTAATTTGAATGGCCGAGATCATCTGGATGCATCCGAAGGCCTAGATTTATCGCACGACTTACCAACACTGTGATTGGTCATGCTTCGATCTCTTAAGGGGAAAGGGTAAATGAAAAGAGGGGAAAGGAAAAGGGAAGTGGAAAGAGAGAATGTGAAGGGCAAAAAGGCATGGGGAAAAGGGAAAAGGGTAAAAGGAAAAGGGAAAAGGGTGGGGATAAGAGAAGAGAAAAAGGCATGGAAAACGAAAAAGGGAAAGGGAACCTGGGAAAAGGGCACGAGGGAAGGAGGAAGAGATAAAGTGGAAAAGATAAATGAAAAGGGCATGAAAAAAAAAAAAAAAAAAAAAAAAAAGAGGAAAAGGTTGAAAAAGGAGAAAATGAAGGAAAAAAAAAGCATGGAAAAAGGGAGGAGAAAAAAAGCATGGGAAAAGGAAGGAGCATGGGAAATGTGGGAAAAGAGAAGGTTGAGGAAAGAGGAAAAGGAAGGGACAAATGGCATAGGAAAAGGTAAAAAAAAAAAGAGAGAGAGAAAGGGAAGGGAAAAAACGACGAGAAAAGGGAAGAGGAAAGGTTAGAAAAATGAGGAAAAGGGAAGGGACAAGGGGGAACAAGAAAATGATGGGGAGAGGGGAAAAGAAAAGGGGCATAGAAAAGGGAAAAGTGAGAAGAAAAAAAAAGGAAAGGGAAAAGGGGAAAGGGAACCTAGGTAAAGGTCACAAGGAAAAAGAAAAGAGGGAAACGAGAAAAAGGGAAGGGGGGGAAGGGCATGAGAGAAAAGGGAAGAGGAAAATGGTGAAGAAAAAAAAAAGAAAAAGGGAAAAAAAAGGGCAAAGAGAGAAAGGGTGGGGAAAAGAGGAAAATGGGTATAGGAATAAAGAGAATAAAACAAATGTGCAAAAGGCATGGAAAAAGGGAAAAGGAAAAGGAAAGGAAGGGAAAAAGTGCACAGGAAAAGGATCGGCAAAAGGAGGAAACGGAAAAAAAAATCCATCAAGAAAAGGAAACGGAAAAAGGGAAAGGGAAAGGGAAGCAGGGGAGTGATGGAGGGGAGGGAAAGGAAAAAAAAAGGACATGAATAAAGGAAAAGAGAAAAGAAAAAGGAAGGGTTGAAAGAAGGAAAAAATGTGTGAAGAAGAGGTAAAAGGGTGGGGAAAAGGAGGAAAAGGAAGCACGAAAAAAAATAGAAAGAAGAAAAGGGTGGGAAAAAGGGCATGGGAAAAGGGAAATAGAAAAGAAAAAAAGAATGGAAATGGGGGGGGAAAGAGAGAGAGGCACTGGAAAAAAGGAAATGAGGAAAATGGAAAAGGGGAAGAAAAAAAGGAACATGGAAAAGGGAAAGAGGGAAAGGGTGAGGAGATGGAAAAAGGGAAGGTAAAAAAGGGCATGGAAAGGGAGGGAAAAAAGAAAAATGGAAGGAAAAGGGCACAAAAAAAAAAAAAGGAGGAAAAGAGTAGGAAAATGAGGAAAAAGAGAAGGAAAATAGGCATGGAAAAGGGCATAAAGAAAAAAAAGGTTGAGAAAAAGGGAAGACATGGAAAAAGGGTGGGGAAAAGAGAAGGCATAAAAAAAAGAGAAAGGGGAAGGGAAAAGGGCAAAGAAAAAAGAGAAGAGGGAAAAGGTGGAGAAAGGAGCAAAAGGGAAGGGAAAAAGGTTATCGGGAACAGGGAAGGGGGAAGGAAAGGGATGGGAAAACAAGGAAACATGTGAGAAAGACGAGAAAAAAAAAGGAAAAGAAAAAAAAAATAGAGAAAATAAGAAAAAATGAAATGCGGGATAGAGCAAAAGGGAAAGGGATAGAGCTTTTCTCATTGCATCCCAAAGCGTTTACATGCTCTCAACTTATGCCCAACAACGCTGGGCACCATTACTAGTACTGTTGATATTGAACAAGATTCCAGCAAGCAATGAACGAAATAAATGCAGGTACTTTTTGGGTTGCCCCTAAGGGGGCAAACCCTTGTTTATGTGGGTTTATGGCATATCCTAAGTATATGCTAGAATATACCTAAGATATGCTGATGACTGCTCCAAACCTACTATTCGGCCAGAAACTCTTGGCCACCGCGCTCGATCCGTGGATGCTCCAACCGAGTAACGGGGCGGTGCATCAAGATTTTCCTTTCAGAAATCGAAGAGTGGTGTATATTTCCACCAATTAAAGCTCTGAGTAATCAGAAGTCCCGTGAGCCAGCTGAAGAATTCTTCGACGTTGGTCTAATGACATGGGACGTAATTATATTTCCAAATGCATCATGCCTGGTAGGGTAATCTCTGTTAATAAATGTCAATATTCATGCCTGTGTGTGGGGGAAGTGGGCATTGTGATGGCTCCAAAAAATGATAGGAATTTGCAGATTGGGTTGCAAAGGCAGTGTTCCAATTGCTTCATATGTATTTAAAGCTGTTTGATGTTCATAAAAATCATCTGCAGGTTTATCAATAACCATGCCACATCATTTACACTAATTTTCGACCTACTCCCCTTCAGCACTTGATCTTTCCTTCTGGAGTTGATGGCCTGTATATAGTGGTACATGAAGAAGGAACATTTCGAGATGATAATTTTCAAAAAGCAATGAATGCAGTCTCTGTCAACGTGGCTGATCATACTGGTAAAAGAGACAATGGAAAATGGCGGAAGATCCTTAATATTAAAACTGGGGAATCAAGTGATGTCTTTAAGATTGTTGAAATGATTATGCAGAGCAATTATTCTCCTGCAATTGTGTTTAGTTTTAGTAAACGAGACTGCGAGAATTTGGCAGTGCAGGTAACTCACTCACATTCTTGTGCATTCTTATTGGGAGACTAATTTAGGATATATTTGTTACTGAAGGTGTTGAAGCTTGATTTGAACAATGAGAAGGAGCTAGTAGGAGGTATTTTTTGGAAGTTATGGATTCACTTTCAGGCGATGACAAAAAGCTTCCACAGGTTTGAGTGTTAATCTGCATTAAGATGAAAAGTTTATAAATCATGTGGAGTCCTATTGCTTCAAGCCTGCAATGCAATGCATAATAATACTTCCCTTTTCTTTGTTTGGTGCAGGTTAGCCAGCTCCTATCTCATTTGAAGCGAGGAATAGGGGTACATCATTCTGGTCTCTTGCCTATCCTGAAGGAGGTTATAGAGATACTTTTTCAAGAGGGGCTTACTAAGGTCAATCTACTTTATATTCTGAAGTCTTTCAAAGTATAACTTAACCCCATATTGCAAGAACAAACATCAGTACAAAGAGCCTTGAAATACGAAGGCATTCATGATGTCTGTGTGTATCTGCGTGGACTATCTTCTAGCACCAGCAGGTAGAGTTTATTCTGCAATAAGCTCTCTTCATATGCTGCCCCCCATTTTAATTGCACAACAAACAAAAAGTTCCATTGTTTTAGCCACCTTGTGGTCAAGCAAAATAGGAGATTAACTTATTTGTTTCTAAATTTCTGATCTCTAATAAGAATATTTATATGATGAAGGGTTGCAATCTGAATAATGAGATTTCTGTGCAGGTGGATGGCATTGAAGAGCTGCGGAAAATGTTCTTTTTGAATACAATAGTGAAGGTAATGTTTGCCCATTTGCTGATATATTGTCAGTTGTCAAATTACCACTGATCAGTTTGTCCCAAGGGGCATTAATATTTAAGAATCCAGCTTCACTTTTCGCGTTGCAGCCAATAATTATCCACTTTGGTATTCATGCAGGTGCTTGTTGAAGGTCCAGAATGTGAGCTGGCTCTTTTAGCAGTTGATAATAATGAATTTTGGAATGGTGTTGATGCATTGGAATTTGAAAATTTACCACGGCTCTAGGTACTTATAGATTCTATGCCAACATATGCATATGCTGCGCAAAATGTATTGGGTTTGCCATAAACCCAGAACTAAAATAAATCGTAAGCTGAGATTAAAAACAAATGCTGAAATATTGATGTCACGAAAAGAAGCATTGCTCTTAGTGCAGGACCCTGTTGTTGTGGTTGAATATCCTATTGGAGGAGACACAATTTTTATAGCCAGTGGTGTGGTATCACGAATTGAGGCAAGATGAAAAATCTAAATTTATAATGCATCATAAAGCAATGAGATTATAACGTATGGCATTGACCAGGTAACCTCCTACAATCATGGTGGATCACAATTATTAGCTGTGCAGATTGTTGCCGCTATCAATCTTGGTATTTACTTTCTTCTTGTTATTAGATGCTATCTTCTGAGCGACTTTTATGTTTGCTGCCTTCGCATAGAAAATAGCAGGGGGGAAGCATTAATGGAAGGCACGAATGTGTGGGCATTGCTTTCTAGGTAAACATCTTTGATGATATTTGGTGAGCATTAAAATCTAGTGTTCAATCATGTTGTCAAAAGAGTTTACAAAATGTTACCAGCTTCTGGAAGATTTTTTGCGCTTTCCTAGAAACATTTGATGTATATCAGATTTTAGCAGTCGGCCTTAATTTATGAAATAATGTTCTCATGTTTTGCTTTTGCAGATGTTAATCAGAAGACGAACAGAAAACATTGGATGGCTCATTCCAACAGATGTCATCTTCCACTTTCTGAAAGACTATGACCGGAATGGGAAATATATAGGTCATGGATACAATCTCTTTCATTACTATTAGCAAAATCCCATATTTAAGAAGCTTTAAGCACTGACTTTACAATTAAAATAAGTTATATGTTATGTTAAAGCCAAAGAATAGTGTAGAATACTAACATTCATGGCATACTTGGTTTGCAGGGTTTCCAGAATTAGGAATGCATTGGCGAAAGCCTCGAAAATTTTGCATTATCGGCATCTCTAAATTTTTCTGAGTCAAAAGGTAATTTACTGCCTATACGCTCCACATATAGTTAACACAAACCATTAACACACAACTACCTTAAACATTATTAACACAAACCATTACATTTGACACATTTGCAGTCCCAGAGACCTCTCTTCCAGCAGATACAACTCCAGAGACGTCAGGCATGCCTCAATCTGTCCTGCTTACATTTCATTCCAGGCTCCAGCAGATTTGGCCCGCCATCGTAGACACAGAAACATCTGTAGAAATGCCTAGAGATAGTTGGATACAAGTTCTAGCAATCATGAAGGATTTGATGGAGGAGTATGTCCGCCTTAGTGGTTCACCCACAAGATCAAGCACGCCCGTACACACACCGCGAGCAGACGCCATGGTACAAACTGAGGCTCCCAATGCAAGAGGCGGCCAAAGAGGCCATAGTTGAGGATATCCCAATGCAAGAGGCGGCCAAAGAGCATACGCAGGAGCCAGTACTGGTAGCTTCAAATAGCACACAGGCTTTAGATGGTGCAGGTATTCCGGCAGCTTCAGATAGCCCACAGGCTTCAGATGGCACATGTAGTTCGGGTTCGGACCCGCTCGGGCAAGATCGGCATTTGAACCTGCGCCTCGTTGGGGTCCAGGAGACACCGTCTGGTTCAGATACCGAGGTAGCTGCGCACTTCTTTACAGACGTCATGCATATTCGGAGCCCAGGAACTTTTACTGCCCAAAGAGTGGGTGCCCACCGGCCTGACAGGCCACGCCATCTTCTGGTACATTTTTCAGCATCCCGGGATAGGTTGTATGTGTTACAGCATGGGAGCCACTTGAAGGGCACTCTCTTTTCGGTGCAAGAGGACCTCTCCGCAATTCAGTTGACTCGACGGCGTGACGAGCTATGCAAGGTTCGAGAGGCGAGGCTCCAGCGAAAATGGGCAGTTTATCGTGGAGGCTCAGCACTTATTTTTGATCAGTGGCCTTCCAACCCCTGGTTGGGGTACTCTTAGTTGCCTACCCACGTCTTGGTTTTGTTATAATTGGTTTTGTTTTAGTTACTATGTTCTGTAAGGGGTTTAGTCCCCATGTCTTCTTCTGTCTGGGCTTCTGCCCTTTCTTTGCTTTCGGGTTGGAGTTTGAGTTCTAGTTTGGGCTTACGCCCTTTGTACTGTTCCGTCCCATAAGCTCGGAGAGCTTCCAGTGGACGTTAAAAACTTTATCTTATCTTATCTTAAACCCCCTTTGGTTTGAGTGCATATTCACACGGGAGGTTACTCCGGGCAACGAGAGCTGTCGGATGGGCATATTTGCCCTTTATTCCAAGATCTGGATCATACATAGCAATCCTCGTTTGTGGGGTATGCACGTACAAGTTTTTGTATACCGTATATTAAGGTTTGCAAAATACTATAAGGTTTGAGAGGATGTACTTAATGGTGTTAATTTTGTACATGTATTGTAAAGTTTTTGGGGCTCTCGCTGCCCTACGTAACCCCCCGTGTGAATATGCACTCAAACCAAAGGGGGTTTAAGGGAGATTTTTATTTAAATGTGTCAAATGTAATGGTTTGTGTTAATAATGTTTAAGGTAGTTGTGTGTTAATGGTTTGTGTTAACTAAAAATTTTTTTGGCCCCTTCGGGGCCTTAAGGATGGTGTAGGGGTGTAGATATAGACATTACCTAATATTCTAATGATGGATGGTATATCATAGCCTCACAAATCTAACAAACTAGAGGTGCTCAAATTATGGAAACGAAAACATTGCATAGAATTAGACATATAATATTATACCAATACCAATATTAATACATGAGGTAGTAATATGTATTAATAGAATTTATTAATAATGAACAAGTCTTACACATGAGACATTCTATTTCTGTGATGCCAAATTGCCATCAATCAAGCCATTGGCTAAATTCATTCCCACGTATATTGACCAGTGCTAAGTTGCAGTTAGAAACTGATCAACCCTCTTTCCAGGTTCGATATGGCATTGTTAATTTGACCAGCAGGTTGCTTACGGCAAACTGCTTCCGTAGCCCGTCCATGGACTGCCTTTTATCTTGTTCTGAGGGAATGAATAAGTAACCGTGTTGACATACATGCTTTTCATACTGCCGCATTATTAATAACAAATCTCAATCTATCTAAACATTATAAACTATAGGGTAGCAAATCCTCATACCAGTGGCATGGAAGGGAGTCCAAGACTCGTTCAAGAATTTGAGAAGATCTGACACCACATTGACTTGCTCCAGAGTCTTCTCAGTATCCTGAATTCCACAGCATCACTGATCAATGTTGTTCAATGACAATCAGAGAAATGACAATCAGAGTCTGTGTTAGAAATAAAAGATCTTGGATTCTGTATTGGACCACGGTTGGTAGCCTGCAAGGATTTCACCCTCCTGTTTAGGGTATAGGTCTGCCAAACTTTTTATCTTCTCAATTATTAAGATCACATTGTCTGGTCCGCTTGCTCTGTTAGCGTTCCACGTGTTGTTATTCAGCTACAGCTATTTCTCTTTTACAATGAAACCTTTGTTTATCAATCCATATGATTTTGGATGCTCTATCTCTAGCTTAAAGGTAATGCATGATTCACCTTCTGGTTCGATTAAAGTTCCAAACCTACAATGTAAATGCATTCTTGTGGCCACTGCTTGACTGATCTGCATGACTCAAAAAAGGGCGTGGAATAATCCGCCTGTCGTGTGCATAAGAATCCATTTGTTGATTGAAGCTAAAGGCTGGCTACTATGAACAATCCGGCAGGCCAGGAATATCCAAGAGTTGGAAGCAAACAGAGGGCCTAAACTCTATATTCTTTTTGAATCTGCAGCAAATTTTAGAACAGATAAAGGGAAGGAAACAAAGGCGGGTTTTGCAGCACTACATTGTAGAACCAGGAAACTAATACCTTGTAAAAAAAACCATTATGCTAACTGAAGAAACATTAAAAAACAAATACCTTTGCAAGTATGAGCAAAAAATCCACCTCATGGTAGCAAAAATCCACTCCGACAACAAGAATCCAAGAGGGCAAGTACACATGCACATGCACATGCACACACATGCACTTACACTTGCACATGCACAGTACACATGCACATGCATGCACGTGCACATGCACATGCACATGCACATGCATATGCATGCGCAGTGTTCATGCACAAACACATGCAGAGAAAGACAACAACCCTCGGATTGTTCCAACTAATGAAAATCAACGGCCCATAAAGGGTGCACTCTAGAAATACTATTTAGTACACCTCAACGAATACAACAATGAAATCATAGAAAAACCATGTGAAAAAGCGTACAAAAATCTAAAAGTAACCCCCTGTTATTGTGCTACATATAGTAGCTGCTCCTGGAATAGCTTCTGGACTTATTTGGAACATAGGTATTTTTCTTTGTTTGGCTTTTTATCTTTATATAAATTTGATGATGGTAAAATTTGGTGTTGCAGGAAATGCATTTAGCATTTCGGCCATACTATATGTTGGTTACTCAGTAGCCTACCCCATGTATGTGTTACTATTGTCTGTCTTATTTTATTTCCTGTCGTAATGATTCGGTTCAATTTGCAGAATGCAGACAGGACATTTTCTAGCCGGACTATGGGGTATGTTTTTGTTTGACGAAATTAGTGGTTCTGCGGCATCGCTATTTTGGGGAGCTGGAGTGTTGATATGTGCATTTCTCTTTTGTCTGCCTCACGATAAGATTCGATTCCTCAAGGATGGATTTTTTTTGTATATCGATATAAATAATGTACAATTATGTTGAGGGAATTTTGTTGTGTCGATAATAATGTACAATTATGTTGAGGGAATTTTTGTTGTGTCGATCAGAATACGTCAGGCTATAAGTGAAAACAGCCGATGCTTGGTTTTCGTAGTCGAATACGAATACAAGAGGACGTAAGTTTTTCCCAATAAAAAACAAATGGTATATTCTCAAACAATGGTCTTTTATAGCGGTTAACATAACGTATGTGAACATTGAGTTTTGCCTTTGCATATCTTTCTTCCTTGGATATCAACAAAAGCTCTTGCTGCTTGTCTCGTTGTCCTAGAAGAGTGTTTTGGTGAAGCCATGTGGCAGTTGCCAATACTCCGGAATGAAACTTGGGCGAACAATTTTGCCCATCCGGTGAAGGAACATGTTGATTCGAATTCAGTGTTCAATTGAGTCAAGCATAGCAACAGGTAATTTCTTTGGCTCCCTACGTTACATTTTGTAGTGAAGGGAAGCAAAAGCCCCCTTTTCGCGCAATCGCTGGACCTTGCATTTCAAGCTTTTACCCTAAATTCAAAAGTTATTACTTGGAGCAGAATGTGAAGCAAGTTGTTTCCATGTTAAGAGTGTCTTTTTATGAGACATTCTAGATATGATGGTGGCAATGTTGACATCTCTGGAGTGGCGGAGGGCGATTTTGACATCTCTGGGATGGCGGAGGTGGTGTTGGCATCTTTGGAACATCTCATAAAGGCACATCCTCTTATACATAGACGCACATCAAATGCGGTTAAGTAACTTATAACTACTTCATGAGCCAGAAGATATATTGTATCATTAATACCTGGTGCTCAAACTATGTGATGATCATAAATTGGGACCTTATATCCCTTTCATCTAATACTACAAGAAATTTATCGAGGCAGCCTTGAATATTTCTCTTTATTGACTCGCGTATAGGGTTGAATTTATCTAACCTCCTGCTTTGTGTCACTTCAAAACTAGAATATCTTGAAGTCAAGCATGCACTAATCGACAATGTTGATTTTTATGATCCAACGCATTGGGCAAGGGGGAGTTTATACCAGAGTTCTATGTTTTTCAACTACTTGATCCAATCCAAGCACAAAACAAACTTCTCCAAGGCATCATGTTAAATGCTTTAGGCAACTTACATACAGGGGCTCAAAGAGGCTCAATGTTGATTTGACTATACAAAAGTTCCCAAAATGTTTGGTAGTTTGATCTTTCACAAAATTTTATCTTTTAGTTTTTCTTTTGTGACAGGCAGGTTATAGGTCATGACAATAAGAAGATCAACACTCGTCAAGATTGCCACCAACCTTAGCCTAGATCACAATAGTTCACCGTGAATAATAACCAATGTCAATGAACCGAATCCCTCAACATAACCAGCTTCCTTCTTTAGAAAAGAATATGGAATAAACTGTCCACAACAACCTAAACATGCCAAATGGGATATATATGCACATTAACATTAGGATATCAGCTCTCAGATGATTTGTGAGGATCAAATTTGCCATAAGAATTTATGGGAACTACCTTACTTGGAGAAAATAAGAATGTCCAATGTCTTTGAATTTCGAATTAAACCATGACTCTTTTGAAAAAGGCAGCTAGTGAATACCACAATTTTTATAAGCAGCATTAGTGAATTCAAATAAAACAGAGATCTAATATCTGGATGAATATCCAAATAGCTTCATATGGTGTAATGAACAAAAGGATCATTGGAGAGATAAATGGATCGTTGGAGATCGGGGCAGAGTCTATGGAAGTCTATGGGTTGGTGGTATTGAGAGCCACAAGGTCTGTAAATGGCATGTTATGTTCCCTAGGATGTTGGCGTGCCTGAACTGGGTACAGTCCTTATATCTTTATTGTTATTGAGACATAATTCATTTTCTGGTCCATTCATACCACGACCTACAAGCAAAATATGGGAAAGCCATAATAATGTGGAACTCGAAATACTCGAAAAGAAGAATCAAGAGTCTATATGGACAGTGTTGTTAAAAAACCCCGTTTTTAACCATAGAGTACTTCTTAAAAAACCCCTACGTTTTCTAAACGTTTGCAACCATCGGGGTTATCAAAAAATGTAAAAAAAAAAAACCATTACTAATGCCTCGAATGACTTTCATTTAGATTTTCTAGTCTAGCAAACAAGATTTTGGAACTATGAGCGGTCAAGATGCATGTAGAAACACATGGAATGCATGTAGAACCAGGGTTTTGGTTTTTTGCTCAATGAAAGAAAGGTTTTTACTGCACCATGCAAACCAGGAAACAGTTCTTGCGCCAATCCAAAACCAGTCGACCAAGGTAACTTTTCCATTCTTCTTCTTTTACAGCTAATTTTATTTCGATTCTTTTTTTTCTATATTGCTTCTGAAGATCTTACTGCCATAAATGATAAATAGAAGCAGGAAGTGAACCAAAACCATTCCAAAGGTATAGCTGCTTCAAATAATTCTTTTTTACCTATATTCATTTCTCTTCTATCTACCTCTAGTATGATAATAAGCTAAACCTTTATGTTAGTTGTTATATTATTAAGTTAACGTATTCTAAGATTTTAAAAACCAAAAATAAAAAACTTAAAAAAAACTTAAAAAACGTATGCTACCCATATGGTATGCAAAGTATTTAACAACATTGTGGAGCACAACAATATATGAGAGATCTATAATATAGAACTCTAAATACTCGAGAAGAAGAATCAAGAATCTATAGACAACACAGGAATATGTATATGGTCATGAGGATGCAAGAAAATATGAGGACTCGATTAAGAATGGTTCACCACTATGCCGAACCAAAATTAACTGACACCAACCAAGTTAAACGTGCATATTAGAAATGGGATTACTACATCATCAAGGCACTTAAACACACATATTCGAAATGGGATTGTTATATTACCAAAGCACGAATTGGTCCTTTTATACCATTAGGTACTCTATTCTTAATATTTGTATGCATTCACTAAGAAAATGAAAGCATGTATTCATTAGTGTTGTCTCTAATTTTTTTCTAGCCTTTGAATATGAAAACATTTTGGCGAATATTTGTGAAATGAGGATAGCCAACTTGGCGAAAGTCCAAGCAATCTCAAGGAATTCTATAATTCACCAGGCGAATCTTAATCGAAGGCTCGCATTAACACCAAATGCGTGAAATTTTAAGTCACTATGCATATATGAACACACGCATTTGAAATGCTAATCCCTAATGAGTATTTATTGAGAATATAATTTACTTAACAGACAACATCCGCATTTCATTTTTGCTAAGAAGACGCATCATAGGCATGCTAAAAGTCAGATATGACAATACATGCATGGGCATCACGAATTGGAACATTGAACTTCGCTTTGCATTTTATGCAAACATGGAACAAATATTCCCAAAGGAATACTAGCAGTAGGGTAGGCATAGGGCAAAGGGTTGGTTTGAAAAATTTGATGCTTTGTCACTGCGACATTGTGGTTTTCTCCTCGTGTGCCCCAAGAGATACATGTATCAAAGTTACTGTCTACACTATTAATAGGAGCTCTGTGTTGGTGGGCATACTAGCATCGGACTATGTAGGGACATGGGGTACGTCATGTGTGCAAACAAGTGGTGACTTATTCAAGGGCAAAAAGCCATTGCATAATTTTGAATTAGACCTAATTGTTGGAAATTACATTACGTTTGTTTTTAAGATAGGTCGCCTTAGACAAAAGCTAAGCACAAAAACTTCGTGTTTCTTTGCTCCTTATTTATGCATGTAAATATGATGATTTCTCCAGATATTATCCATAAAACCACCTAAAATAGCAGCCAAAGGGCTATGAAAACGTGCAAATGATGGATTGGCAACCAAGGATAACGATATGCTTCCAGATTGTTTATATTTATCATTTGGCTAATATTAACCAATTTGCATGTTTTTTTCTTTTTTCTGCAATTGGGAATCATAACTTGCGTAAGTTCTGCAAGCTCGTCATTCAAAATTTTAACACACAAGTCCAAACTTCTGTAGATCTAACATTCAAGCTCTAGTAACCTACACAGAACTATTATAAAGGGGCTGGAACCTTTTTCTCATACCATCTTTTCACATCCTGAAAACTAACAACAAAAGTCATAGATAAATCACCATTGATTTAGGTTGGAACCAACAATTTTAAGCTCATTAATAGATCTCACTAGGTTAAGCCTTTCATATATACAAAAAATGCTCATTTTACATGCCCAAAGATAAAGGGACTCATAGATCCAGCTGTGTACTTACTGCCAAATGGCTACGTCATCTGACTCATAGATCCAGCTGTGTACTTACTGCCAAATGGCTACGTCATCTGAAAACCATATTGATATTTCCTTTTGCATTGTCAACTGAATCACTTCCATGGATGACATTTATGTAAAGCATACCAGACCCTTTTGAGCAACTAAATTATGTATTCCTCGACCTGTTTCTAAGGCTCGAATGTTACCACATGCTTTCAAAGTGCATAAAAATGTCACAGCATCACACCCTCCACTTGCATCTGTTGAAATAATGCCAGTGCTTCTTGATTAAGACCATTTGCAGCATATCCTGCAATTAGTGCATTCCATGACACAACGTCTCGAGCTTGCAGATTGTCAAACACTTTACGTGCATCTGTTGGTGCACCACAATTAACATACATGTGGAACAAGCTGCTGCAAATTAAAGGATCATTTTTAAGACCCTTTTGTGCAATCTCGGTATGTATTTTCCGGCCCTCATCCATGGCTCCAGTGCTACCACAAGCTTTTAAGCTGCAAACAAATGTGATAGCATCTCCAGGCACACCATCTTGTTGCATTTGTCTAAAACATTCTAATGCTTCTTGATGAAGTCCATTTTCCATGTAACCTGTAATTAGTGCTGTCCAGCAGACGATGTCTCGAGCTGGTACATTATGAAGGACTTCACGTGCCTCTGCAAACAAGCCACACTTTGCATACATGTCCACCAAGGTGCTGCCAACATAGTTGTCCATTTGAAGTTCCTTAAGTCTAATTTCAGCATGTATTTCTCTACCCTTCCCGATGGATCTTATACTGCCACACGCTTTCAGGATGCAAACAAATATGAAAGCATCAGGAATTAAGCCAGCCAGCCGCATCTGTTCAAAACAATTCAGTGCTTCCTGACCAAATTTGCCTTCGGAGTACCCAGCAATAAGTACATTCCATAATATAACATCTCGAAATGGCAGCCTGTCAAAGACTAGCTGTGCCTCTGCAAAGGAACCACATTTCATATACATGTCCACTAAAGCACTGCCAACATGAGGGTCCTTCTCATATCCACTTTCTGCAATCTCTTTGTGGATTTCTCAGCCCTTGTCTATGGCCCCAATGGTACCACATGCCTTCAAGCTGCACTTAAATGTAGCAGCATTTGGCAATATGCCTTCTAGTTGCATTTGTCCTAGACATTTCAGTGCTTCTTGACCACCACATGTTCAGCATATCCTGCAATTAACATTGTCCAAGACACAACGTTCCTAACAGGCAAATTGTTGAAAACTTCATGTGCCTCTACAAGTGAGCCACATTTTGCATACAATTAACATGTACAATTAACACGCCAGCCACGTTAAAGTTCAAAACACAAAAAGCAACCTTTATGAAGGAAAGCAACCAACCTTTCAAGATAAAACGTTTCTTTTGATTGAAAGGATGTACCAATCTGTTAGTGGCATAAAAACAGAACTTTGAATAAGCAACAAAAGAACCCTGTTAGTGGCAGGAACCCTGGTTTAACAGCTTAATATGCCATAAGCACTAGACATCTAGCCACATATTAATGAGCATTGCAAAACCAACAAGAGTAATGTACAAATATAAAACATCTCTATTGCACAACAAGCATCAATCAATGCAAAACAGCATATGCAGTATGCATGTTATGCACTATCATAACAAGGTTATGCTAAGCATCCTAGAGAGCAAGGGAGTAAGCCACTAAAACCTAAGCATCTACTAGCACTTGCTCGGCCATTAATAATCATCAAATAATAGCATGGAGTCCTAAAAACACTAGAGCAAATTCCAAAAACCAAGCAAATTTAGCATTTGTAGCAGCCCTATATCAAAAGCCGGAACATGCCACTGCACACACGATTCATATATTATCTCATCTAAAAAAGAATATTATATTCTGTTCATTTTTTTGTCTGTAAAATGGCCTGAAAAGCCTAAACAAGCATCCATATAGAGCTTTGCCATGGCCGGAAATATGCAATAAGACCAAAACTCTTCAGTATTAAATACATACTTAATCTAATCTGATTTGAGGAGCGCCACTAATCATCCGTTGTCTAGCATCACCAGCATGTGGCTTCATGCCGAAATTGTTCTAGCTTGGGAAACACCACAATCTATAATTTTTAAGATAACTCTAAGATTTTGAATCGGATTACCTGAATGGCTAGATCTGCATTCGTTTTATAGTTAGTACCGGCATTTATAAAATGTATGCAGGTATTCAAACACACATAAAAAATGCTTCAAATTTATAGCTCAAAACCTCAAAGGCATACGATTTTGCTTTCAAAAAACTTCTGAAACTAAAGCTACAAAACTAATGAATGATAGAAGAGTGATAATGGCGAATCCGAAACCTGCGATCCTCAAGGGCGTCGAAAAGTTGGCTAAAGTCCCTCCAACACACTCCCCCGGGGAAGGCGAATTGTGACCTCGGGCGGGAGGATCAAAAAAAATTCTTGGCTAATATTTTTTTATTTTTTTATTTTTAAGCCTACCTAAGATTCGTGCACTCTTTTTTTTTAAATGGAATATTCGCCTTTTGGCGAATATTCGCCCTTAGAGACAACACTATGTATTCATACAGGCCCTGTACAATTTCCATTACTAATATAACTACAAAAAGCATTCTTCATAAACTAGTAATAGTGCCCAGCGTTGCTGGGCAAAGGCTGGGAACCTGTAAATGACATGGGAAAGTACAATATTATACTTTGCCCTGAATTTATACTTCATAAATGAAATCCAGTTTCTTGCCGTCAATGTGTTAAGTTTGTTTTTCTTTTTAGTACATTTTTCTTCTTTCTTTTGTTTGTTATATCTATGATTTGAACATGACACGGGGGCATTTGTTTGTTTTAACTATGATTCGAATATGACATAGGGTGGATATGTGCATGACCATCTGATATTGAATAGAATTAAAAGCACTAAATATGGCATTTTAATACGTTATACACAAAGTGATAGCAAAGTAAAAGGGTTTCTTGGTAGGAAATCGTCAAAGAAAAAAAGGATTCATGGATATTGGTATGTTGTAAGATCAAACTAATAGTCCACATTAAAGCATCATGTTATCCTATCAAACAATGTAAACAATGTTGGACATCTTGTGGGGACTTGTAAATGTTGGAAACCCGAGCGTCGTGTGGGACTTGTACAATGCCTGTTGGGCGTCATATTGGGACTTGTAAATGTTGGGAACATGTGAATCATTTAAGGACCTGTGGCCATCATGTGAAGACTTGTAAAGAATGTTCAGTATCATGTGGAAACCTATAAATGTTGTGTTTGGGAGTGGAGGGAGCACAATGTAGTATATCGTGTGTATATCTCTTGTTTATATGATGTTGTTATGCTATGTAAATAAAATGTCTTGGGATTTTATCCATTTAAGCCATTGAATGTCTTTTTGAGTTGCTTACAATTGACTGACCTATGATAATCCTTGTGTACGCCGTTTTGCAATTGAATGTCTTTTTGAGTTGCTTACAATTGACTGACCTATGATAATCCTTGTGTACGCCGTTTTGCTTTTTATTGCAATTTCACAATTTATAGCTTGTACCCACATTTAAATGTTAGAGATCAGAAAGTCCTTTGTTATGTAAACAAATGACTCGTATATTAATGGCTAAGGCATCTACTTTTATCAGGCCACTGCAGACTATCCAGAAAACACTAAGCCTATCCAGATGCATTCTAAGCATCTAAATAAGTAATTCTAGCTTAGATACAATCAGTATCTAGCTATCATACCGAATACCATTACAAATCTATGGGCTAATGCAGCACGCAATTACGCCAGCATAATGAACATTGCACTTAGCCTACAAAACAACAATATCTCTAGCAAGCCTATATTTGTCAAGCACTTGCATGTTTCCTACCAGCATGAAAACAACAGCTCGTCCCTACAACTATTTGTGTATCTGTCAGCAAAAATATATTAAGCACCAATAGCTGTATAAAGCAAGTGCAGTCTGCTACACAATTCTTACATGCAACCAATTTCTCAAATGCAGCAAGCATTTACAGATCATACCATTTATAGGGCAGATAAATGGATCAAAGCTGATATGGTTCTATGGACCATGTGCATAATATTTTCAGTTCTTAGATATTGTGCGGACTCCTAAAATAAGAAGTTCCAAATCAATCTCAATATGCAAAGCTGATTAGATTCGCCCCCATGCTGCGCCTTGCTCTTGTTACCAAACCAAAGGCTCTTCCCTATATAACAAAATCTTATGGAGTATTGCTATCAGAATACCTTCTCGCCAATCTGTATTCTTATATATGCCAAATGTCATTTGCTTCTCCCACTGATCTACCATAATTGCTTTGGGGAGCTCGTGGAGGATAAGAAAGGTAGAACTTTGGGGCCCTAAGCAGCTCCGCTGCGCTTTTAGGGTTTCATTGACATAGAAACTACAGTACATCCTACTTAGTTCTATCGAAAGAGAAAGCTCCTCTGCCCGTTTTTTTGAACTGATCTGATGGTAGAACCTAGCAATACAAATATAGTCATGCCCTTATGCTTGCCAAAATCGGCCCATGACAGCTCCCGACATAGGAGTGTTTATAGATTGAAGCAAGAACCAAATATTTTTATTATGATCTAGCATGGTAAAAACTTGGATAAATCATTTGCTTAATTGAAAAATGAACGAAACATGCAACAAACTCTACATCCTCCAAAACACTTACCAAATAATATGTCCAATCATCAAAGTTTGTTGCTGAAGCTACCTTCCTGACTTCTCCTGAGCTGCCTCTTGGTATTTCACTTAAAAAGCTCTTCTTCTACCTTGCTTTTGGTATATCCAGCACTGCCATCAAGCATTTATATACTGCCGCAATTTTTTATAGTACCTTCAAAAGAGCTTTTACTGTAAGCCTACCGGAGCTGGAGGTCTCTGCCTTAGTGCACTGCTAGGACGTGTACCGAAAATGCTCTCAAGATCATCAGCCTTTTGATGAGCCTCTCTTTTCCTTGCAACTCTCTGCTGCAGCTTTTTCTGATCTTGAAGCAGCCACCCTCTTTAGTGCATATGCTATTGCTCTGGCAAGGTGCTTCAGGATTCCATAGCCAGATTGCACATGGCTATCAAAGAGCTTTTTCTATAAGAGTCGGTGCCATAGACCTAAACCTATACCCACTGCAAAAAACGTAAAGACATCAGCCAAAATCACAGAACACATTAAACAAAACAGAAGAAACTATGTGGCAAAAAACACTCAATGTAGATACCGCTATAACGGAGGGTGGCTCTAAAAATTGTTGAGGCTTCCTTAGAAATACCATACATTTCTCCATAAACCAGAGAGTCACGATTTGGTAGTCTTTTCAGAGCAAAAGCCGGTAAGTTGGGAACCCCAAATGGTATTGCCGATTCTAAAATCGTAGGCAACAGAAAATCGGGAAACATTCATGAGCAGATATTGTTTGGAAATCGGGAAACATTCAGCAAGGGTCTTAGGAAATGGAAATAGCAAGCTATGCTTCTCATGAGCAGATCCGGTGAGCTGATCGCGACCTCCAAATCCGCTGCCAAAACGGATGTTGAATCGTAGATCCGCCATAGCCGGAGGAAACCCTAAATCGCCAAACCAGAAGATGAAAAAATATCATAGGCATCTCGACCGTTAATCCTTTAACTCAAAATCTGGGCCGTCGAAAGTTTTAGGGTTTTATGCACGACATACACTAAAACTTTATAATAAAGGATGGCTAATATGTTTTAGACAAAGATCATAATCACATCAATCCTAATTGGTCTAGGTACTGAGCTTTGCAAACCTCTTCTTGGTCCATGTACAATTCATAAACAAAACAAAACAACACAAAACAAAACCCCACGTTCAAACTATTAATATGCCCCGACACATAAAATGACCCAACAAGAACCATGAAAACGAAATGACAACAAGAAACATGAAAACACATTCTCGGGCCACCGTAGGGCAACCCTCCGTGCGCAGCACCTTGTTGTGCTTGTAGAAAAGCAAATGGAATTTACTTTCTTTTCCTTTTGCATTGCATATTAATAAATTGGTTTGTTTCATATCCAGATGCAAATTCTATACTCTTGCTAGGCATTAACTTTTTTTTTGAACTCATCAATGGGATTTTCATTTCAGTCCACATTCGTGCAAGGTAAAGGGTTTAGGGTCATTTTTCTTGGTTGTTTTGCCTGATGCAATTTTTTATATTCCAGGGCATCATTAAAAACTTAGGAAGGTCGGATTTGCATCAGAGGAGAACCATGATGAGCCCATTTTCATTTTGTATCTTGACATTGACTACATGGGACGAATTATATTGGAAAGGTCAACATGAAGTTCTATTGTGTTTTACGATTTTTATATCTGCCTCGACTTACATGCTTCTCCAAGTTACGTCTCTGTGCATTTCGTTTTTGCACTCTGAGGCAAATACAATCTAAAAACCTGAATTTATCGATGTAATGCCACTTGATTCTGCGCTTTGGTTTTCCATGTTATCTTGGTATTCGAAACCCAGTCTTCTTGCACTTTTTATGATTCTAGGCCTTTCAGGAAATACATCTTCCAACGTGATACTTAAGGAGGCCAAGAACATGTGGGTGAATGATTGGTTGGAACAATGCATAAAGAATGATGTTTAGGATTATCAATAGCAGCGAGATGAAATAGTTCATGTTGTAGACATGAGTAATGTGATTGTAACAAACATAGTTGCATCAGAATGAAGTAACGCAATGAAACGCAACAAAACAGAATGAAGTCCTCAGGATCTTCAATAGATTCAAGAACACCATTTGGCACAGTAAAAACTTTAGATCGAAGTAGGCTGAGGTTGCATGTGCAAGTGCATGCTAATCAACAAAAATATAAGTATGTTCCCAGATATTGTACAGAAATTACTTGAGAAATATTATGCTGTCCAGATGCAAATTCTATACTCTTGCTAGGCATTAACTTTTTTTTTTGAGCTCATCAATGGGATTTTTATTTCAGTCCACATTCGTGCAAGGTAAAGGGTTTAGGGTCATTTTTCTTGGGTTTTGCCTGATGCAATTTTTTATATTCCAGGGCATCATTAAAAACTTAGGAAGGTCGGATTTGCATCAGAGAAGAACCATGATGAGCCCATTTTCATTTTGTATCTTGACATTAACTACATGGGAAGACTTATATTGGAAAGGTGAACATGAAGTTCTATTGTGTTTTACGATTTTTATATCTGCCCCGACTTACATGCTTCTCCAAGTTACGTCTCTGTGCATTTTGTTTTTGCACTCCGAGGCAAATACAATCTAAAAACCTGTGACGTTCCAGGTATCTATACGGTATACGTATGCATACCATGACACGTGCTTAATGGTCCAAGTGAGGGTTACCCATAATGGTTTTTATTAGCTATGTTAATAAAGCCAAAAGGATAATTATGAATATAAATATAATGGCCTAATTAACCTAATTAAGTCATTTTGGTCTAATTAGCTAATTATCACCAATAAGGGGGCGCCACCTGGCCCAAACCGATTGTCCAGAGGATAGGAATAGGGGGTCCTACCCGAATTTCTCTCCCAAATTCGAATTGGGATTAAGGAGGAGGAGCAGACAGCAGCCTAAGCTTGTTTTGCCAACACTTACCTACCAGTTTCGAAGGATGGATGCCTACCGTGACCATGGCTCCAGCCAGGACACCGGTTAGTCAGTAGATAGGTTTCTTTTCTGTTGACACTTCTTTGAGTAGATGGAATGATTAAATTCTCTTTATGAATTGTTCTGAATACATGGATGGTAATTACATTAGTTCTTTCTGCTTCTTCGGCTTCCGTGTATTGGGAATTAAGGGAAGGGTAGGGGCCTAAAAGCTTCCTAGGATTAGAGATGTCTCTAGTTAGATCCCTTAATACCCAATAATGCAGCCTGTGCACAAGAGCCTACCTGGCTGTGGATGCTATGATGTGGTTCAGCACCAGATAACGAGTATGAAGGTGAATCGGGGGTGGGGTCCTGCCTAGCGTGGGACTCCTATAGTGTGCTAGACTTATAGCCGGTCACTGTGTGTGGGCTGGGTATGGGTCTGACACTCTGTGGGCCGTAGGGTGGGAGCCTATATGGCTGCCCTGGGCTCGAACGGGTTGGTTAGCTGACCTTTAGATTTAAGGGAGTAAGTCGGGTACGGATGGGGGGGTCGCTGATGCGGCACGTGTTCTCTAGCACACCCAGGGATCCGTCGTACTCAGGGAGGAGACGCCTCTCTGACCTGCCTCATCAGACCGGGGAGATGTAACCCGGAGTAGTCCCGAAGGGTGATTCCTTGGGATTGCGTTTCCGGCGGGTTACAAGCACGTCATAGCATGATTCATCCTATCTGCAAAGTGTGCATAGGAGGGGTGGATGGAGTGGACAACCCTAGCCATTGTCTTATTGCAATTGCAAATTAAAACGTAAATTTGGTCCGAGTTTATAATAGCATTACAATTGCCAAGAAAAATGTAAATTTGGCCGAGTTTATATGCCTTTGTGATAGAATTCTTTATTCCTAATGTGTATCATTTTATATGTATGTATGCAAGTAGTTTGTCCTCATAAGGGAAACTGTTATGTGGCAAAATACTATTGGTGAGTCCCTGACTAAAAAATTTGAAACCGACTCGCTGAAATTAGGCTACATTAAAAATTGCCTAGCAAAATGTAAATTTGGTGATGGGCTGTTGCCCTTGCATGGGGTTCCCGTGGACGTAAAAGTTCATCTTATCTTATCTTTTTTAAGGAACATGCTAAATGTCATTTTTTAAGAAACATGTTAAATGTTCCACGCTTCTTAGGCTTTTTAAGACATGATAGTCTGGCACTCTGGTTTCCTAACTAAATGCTTTTTGTTACGACTCAAAGGTTGTACTCAAATATTGTACAAAGGCACAATTGATTAAGATATCTAGAGATAACATAGCACTTTTCATAACAAAATCATTCTATAGAAAACAAAGCAATGGCACTCATATTCGATGGCCATTATCGAAACAATATTCATTATTGAAAAAATGTTAATCAACACCTTAGAATTAAAGCTATTATCTGCAAAACATTTTTTAGGACATTAATTGGATGCTTTTGCTGACATAACTTAGCTGGTGTTCAAGCTCTTTGAATCATTTCTTTCTGTAGTTCTTGCTTCTATTCTTGAAGCTCAATAAGCAATCTTTTCAAAATGTTATTTCAATTAGCTGTTGTGGTTCTCTCTTCTCCTCTTGAAGCTCAACATATATTCTTTTCAAAATGTTGTTTCAATTAGCTTTCTTTTCATAATGTTAGTTTCTGTACAACTGAATCAGATTTCACAAATGTCTGCATTCCAAATTTAAGTTACAATGAAGAGCTAAATAAGTCGAACTTCCATGATGCTTTAGTCATGATAAAAGAAATTCGCCTCCATTTGATCACTTTCTTTGTTAAACTCCCACAACTCCTTGTTCAAGCTGTTTTGCAAGGCAGTTGTGCTCATGTTTTTCTCGTTGTCTACTCGTTGTCTAATTGTCTAGTCTTTGTCTAGTTCTCTATGTAGACCTCTATGTAGACCGCCTATATTCCAGTGATTTTACATGTGAAGCGAAAATGTTACATAGAAAATAAAAAATATAAATGACATGTCAAGTAATAGGTTACGCTTTAGTGATACTTCCATTTTCTACATAGGATATTGGTGAAGAATGGTCTGCTTTAGATGTCTGTAAATCCTGTAGCACCTTGATCCTTGCCGAATAATCCTTCAACTTCTCAACACTCTGATGTCACAAAGCAGCACTCCAACAATCAATTGTTTGTAACTTTTTTCCTTGTAAACCGTTTGTGATTTCTTTACTTTCATTTGTCCATTCTTATCAGGTATAGCTGGCGAGCTTCAAGTTGCTCTGCACCCGTGTTAACACCCTCAACTTGGCTATACTATCTAGTTCCCTATACACCACCTTGAAAGCAATGTAATACAAAAAGATAATTGGCCTCTTCTGGCTTGCACTGTCTAAAAACATAGCTGTTGGTAAGCCATATGCAAACATTTTCGAAAGCCCTAATAGCAATGCTCACGATGTTTCTCCACCAAAGGTAGTGCTTGAGCATATTCAACCTGCAACGATAATAAAAAGAGCTAAGACTCCCTGAGCTGCCTTGTGGCGTGATGTTAAAATCTCTTCTTCTTCTAATAAGGACATGATTGAAATGAAAACACGACTTTAGATAAAAATAAAAACATAAGTTACTGTGGCAGAGATAGAACATGCCTCAATCAACAGTTTTGTGGCAAGAAGCCATGTTTACAGCATATAGGGCATAGATCTGTCTATTTAAAGTTTGCTAATCAAGATAGTACTTTCTGGTAGGTATCCTCATATATACTGGTTACAGAGCCAGGGGAAAGGGAAAAGCTCAAAGTTGATTTATCAATACAAAAGAAAACCCCTGCTCGTAGGAAAAGCAGGAATGCTAAACAATGGACATGCTAACAGAGAAAGGGTTGATTTATGATGCAATCTAACTTTATTTAAAAACATAGGAATAGAAAGACCCAAAATAACAGAGCAAAAGCTCAAATCGTTTAATGGAATCATGCCTTCTTTACCTTCCACGAACAGATATGGATCCCAACTGGAACAGTGATTCTTGCAAAAAATATGACATGTTGCGGCTGCTGATGGGGTTGGATCCAGCTGCTAATGGCTTGGTTTCAATCCGAATTGAGATAATAGAGTTATAGCAGTGACAGCAGTTGCCTTGCAAAAATAGAGGAAGGAGAAGAGAAGTTAGGCTGGCTTGCTGCTTTGAGAGAACGGCCCCTGTTTTATAGTCTGAAAAATGTAAATCTGAGAAGTATGGCAACTTAACTCTGTTGCTATGGCCAGTGCCCAGCTCAACCATCTGCAGAAGGTGCGTTTTGGAGGAGGATCCAGCAGCTCGAAGGTGCCATAGCCGCCCTCGCGAACCCTAGCAAAAACAAAACCCAAGTTATCCACACAGGGCCAAAAACTGACCAAACAGGCTGCACGAAAAATGAATCGTAAAGCTACGCTACAAATCTGAGAAGTATGGCAACTTAACTCTGTTGATGTGGCCAGTGCCCAGTTCAACCATCCGCAGATGGTGCGTTCTGGAGGAGGAGCCAGCAGTTCGAAGGTGCCATAGCCGCCTTCTCGAACCCTAGAAAAACCAAAACCTAAGTTATCTTAAAGAATCTGGCGTGGCATCATCTCATCCATTGGCTTGATTAAATCTGGGCCGCCCAAATTAGGGCTGGGTCCAACACTTACACAATAACATTATAATATAAGATTATTAACATAGCTAACCTTAGCTTATGAATAATTAATGTGCCATTAATTATCCATAGTGACGTGTCATGTATTTATACTTAAATAGGCGTATAAATATGTGGAACGTCACATTCTCCCCACCTTGAAAATGATGCTGTCCTCAGCTTCAAGACTACTCTTGTTGCAGGGCAACACATCATACATTGGAAGGAAATCTCCCCTCCTTAAAGAGATAGCGTGAGATTATAAGTCACACAGACGTTGTCATGTTCAAAGTGATCAAGTTTGAAATGACTTGTAATGTGCAATTTATAACTTTGGGATATAAGAGGTAGAGGCATAGATCAGACATGATCATCGCTTAGGACTGTCAAAAGTGAACAGTCTCACTGTTTCATTCGTGGTGGCGAGTTCACAGCCTATCTATTTTAGAAATCGTTCCTTCTATACATATAGGTAACTGATTATATATTAAAGATAGGTATAGATATAAAGAATTGCTATTTGTTGTTATATTATAATACAGAGTTATTAACCTCGCACTGTTTAGTAGAAAGTCATTCTAATCATATTAACTTCTGTGTATATATCTATTATATTCTCCCTTCACTTTGCAAGTGATTTTATTACAGCCAGACTTAATGTAATTTTGCATCTAAATTTTGTTTTCCTATTTTGTTACAATTTTAACAACTCATATATTGCTATCGTGGGTGTTTAGATGCCCCTGACATTTATAGTTACCCTTTAATAGAATTATATATTATACTGTATTTGCCATTTTGACCCATATACTTTAATATTAGTCTCGTTATTCCCTTAGGAGTTTGTGTAAGACATATATAATTATATCCTTCTATTTTATTTGACTATGTGTTTAAATAGCTTTCCCCTTTTGAGTATCTTTAATGTTTCCACACTCACACTCTCGATCCATAGTTTACACTTAGCTGTAACTGATAGCTAGACCCTGATATGCGAGGGTTAAAGACCCTTAGAAAGTGAGACTACATTGTTGATTTAAATGTTGATTTAATTTCAAATAAAGTTCTAGGGTGTAACACTCCAATTGCTATATTGTTGGCTTTAATTAACCATGGGTAAAACCTTTGTGGCGCTAAATCTAAAATCATAGATCTAAGGTTTGTATCTGATAATGTTGCAAACTAGAATAATAGATGATTCCTTAGGTTAGTTGGCCAACGGAATTTTGAGGCGAACTAATACTAAAACGAGCTTTACTATGAGCACACATATTAATTCCTTAGTTATATCTATACGTTTATTAGATATCGAGACATTCGTACATTGACATGGCACAGGTATGACGGAAGCATAGAAAGCATGCCTGGTGCTTCTTGAGGCTATTATATAATGGTGGTTAAGTAGGTCATGGGCTCTTACTTGAAGTAGAAGTGCTGAATAATGGGAATAAAGAGTGGTAAGAGTGGTGTTGGTCTCCGTGGACGATAAAATCATATTCTATTCTATTCTATTCTTATTTTGGATGGATATTGGAGAAAAAATTGATATGACGATGGTTATTATGCGATTGAAACACTGGACCTAATAATTACGAGGATGAATTTACCATGCGGCATATAGGCTTTCAACGTAGAAGGAGACTGGATATAGCACCATATATCTGATGGAGAAGTGGTTTATGATTATCTACCGTAGACCACGTTAAAGAGGTACTATAGTAAGGTGGAAAACTGGATTATAAACACCCAGCTCATGAAAGGGAGATCACTTTAGAAGTGTAGGTTTCGACAATGATGGTGAAGGTATAGAATGTCGACCTACTTGAGTTGAGGTATGATTCGCGGAACGGTAGAGAATAATGTCGTATGAGGATGTTGATCCATAAACTAGGGATTAAAAATTTACACATATATTGTGTTTGGTAAAGAGATTGATGTTCCGGAGGCGTGAATTAAAGACGCAAGATTACACACTGACCCCAATTTTTGGTCCACAGTTGTTTTTTAGTTGTACGGAAGTGTTGTTTTATGCCAAAAACAACACCAAAATGGCCCCAAAAGTCCACGTGGCCTGTTTATCCGGATTTGCACAAAGAGACAGTGGTTTTTTTGGCAGAAATGGTCTATACGTGGTTTTTTCATGACTGTTGTTTTTTGGCAGAAATGGTCTACGCGTGCTTTTTTCGTGACTGTTGTTTTTTGGCAGAAATGGTCTACACGTGGTTTTTTTCGTGACTGTTGTTTTTAGAGGAGGCACACGTTGTTTGTCTTCTAAATAACACCCATAGGTTTAGATATTACTACACATGAAAAATAAAATTACAACGTCAAAGTAAGATAGTTTTTAAAAAAGACTACATGTTATTTAGCCAAGTACCACATGTGTTACTTAAAGCTAAGCTATTGTTTTTAATGCTCTTAACTATTGTTTTTCTAAAATAAGGACATATTGAAAAGAACTATTATGCACATAGAAAAAACGAGGCGTTGTTTTTAATGTGCTTTTTAACCAATGAAATAATAACACGTGGCATACTTTTTCAAATGACCAGAATTATTTGAACTAATGAAATGTAGACACATGGCACACAATTGAAAAGAAAAAATATATACCACAATTCAGAAGTAAATATATCATGAATCATTTACTGATTTTGTTTATTTTAAAATAAAGATGCCTTTTGGGAATCGAACCCAAACAAATCCATAAGGTATAATAATATTTTATTGTAATCCAAATTTTAAGATTCTATCACTTAATAAGGTAATGGAGGCATCAATCATTAGATACAAATAATTTAGATGTTACTAAAACCATCGAAATTCATGGAATTCATGGGATGCTATTCCAATTCTGCATCATGGGATCCATTACTTTCCAGACTACTTCAGAATCTGCATAAGGAAAAAATAATCATGTTCAAAAAATGCCTAGATCATACAAAAAATGAAACAAGTTCAATGATTTTTACCTGTTTTAGAATTTGCATTGATATTAAGCTTCCCGTGCATACCTGTTGTTAACAACGATTATAGACATAACCATACTTAAAATGAAGCAAATGCAAAAGAAAGAAAAACAAGAAAAGCATGCATGATACCTGTTTTTGGGCTTGTAAGCAGATCAGCATCTGCATCCGAGCTTGTAAGTAAGTAGATCCGCATCTTAATATGGAACCAAAAGCTCCAGTTGCTTGGGATTCCATGTGCCTTTTAAATATCCAGAAAATGAGGCAAACTGGGAATAAATAGGAGAGAATCCAATCAGGAACAACTTAGATTCAATTTTACAAGCCCTTGGGCATAGCCAAGGTACTGCAAACCACCAGCATTAGTCGTGGCATACTTTAAGTTCCAGTTTCAGACCGAAACCCACAAGCATCAAACATCCCATGGATAACCAGCAAGGCCTGGCCTGTTTTGTTTTCGGATTAAATCAAAAACACCTATCTACTACACGAAAAAGGAGAGCACATGAAACTAAAGATCACGGAATGAAAGAATGGAGAAGTGGGCAATTAAAAAGCCACGTTTTTGGGTTAGGTCCAAAGCACAAAACAGAGAAGTAGAAAACTAGTTGTTGATGGCAGCAAAAATCGATGCAACAAGAGACAGATGAAAGCACAATCTGCAAATCCGGCACAATGGACCTAATCAAAGGAAACAATGGCAAGGAAGAAAGAATTTACAAGGAATCGCATCTAGAAGCACAAACAAGAAACACAAATGCAAAGCTCATACAAGAATTTTTCCATATCTCTAATTGGGGCACTGGTGCTTGCCTGCATTCCTCGCTTACGGCGATGGAGTATTCTGGTAGCATCAATGGCCGGAATAATGGCAGGCGCAGCAAAAAAGGTCGGGGATGCTCTTCACCTTTGGCCGTCGGAAGGCGCTTCCTCGAAAGATGCCCTCGGAAGGAGTTTTGCTTGGAGCAGCTTTTGCAAAATGAGATCTGCATGACATCGGCCTTCCTTGAATGTGGTTTACTCCTGCTTGAATGAACTCTGTGTTACAGATAAACAACATATTTAGAACTAAAAACAAAAGCAGCATGCAACCTCATCCAAGCCAGACACAAACAAATGAGTTGAGACACAAATGAACCAGATGAGAAGAACTGGAGAAACAAATTTCAGAGGTTTTTGGAGAAGCCAAAGATTCCATAGCTACGCCTACATCTTCCTCGCCTTTGCGCATCGCCTGAGCTGGAGCAAAGCCATCGCCATGCCTGGACCAAAGCGAGCACAAGCAAAGCCATCACCATAGCAAAAATGGTGAAGGCGGGATACAGGGCAGGCGGGAAAAATGCAAACCAATTGGATGAGAGGACCTGGATCGAAATCCAGGCCGTTCATCTCAGGCTGTGGATGGGATGCAGGTTTTTAAAAATTTAATATAAACAAGCAACTTTTCCACAAGTCTATTTAAGGAACTAAGCAACCATTGTATTTAAAGAAAGGACATATTCAAGATTTACATGATCGTTTAGGGTAGATTGAAGCCAATCGAGATTGCTTCATAGATATAGAGCTATCGGAATTTAACAAGGTAATTTAACAGAGAAGAAGTGCTAGAAGATACGATCAACCATTGTTAATATTAGGTCAATCCCGAATGTATAGTGAATCATTGTAAACCATTGAAAATAATTATTGTGGTTTCATAACCTTGAAGAAAGCTGCATTTGAAAATTAAGTGCACTAAGCGCTCGATTGCTAGTGCATAAATGGTCTAGCTAATGCTTGAGTGTTGCCGAGGATCAGGTAACAACGTTCTACCTTGCATAATTTTCTTCTCGGGCATTGTGTTGATTACATATTTGGAGCTTAGGACATTGGAGATATGAAGTTAAGATAGCAGCTACTACTACTACAATGTTGTTAAAAACCCGTTTTTTATTTTTAAAAAGTACCTTTATAAAAATCCTCACGATTTTTAAAGGATTTTTTTGGCAAAAAAAAAAAAAAAATAAAAAATTGCACATTCTTTTACCTTTGCTTTATTGAATACATTTGCTATGGTTATCATGGGAAGGAAAGTAAATAAGAAATTTACTATAGAAACTATTTATACAAAGGTTGTGCCATGCAACTCTTCGTAAAAGTTCAAAAGCACTTTGATTTATATTTCCATTGCTAAGGTGTATAGTCTATTGGAGAAAGATTTTTAAAAAACAAAAAATAACGTATTTTATATGAAATAACGCTTTTAAAGATTTTTTAAAAAAAATTTTAAAAAATCTTCAAAAAATGTTAAAAAACGTTTTTCGGATTTTGACGTACTTAAAAAAGAAATTACTATAGGTTTAGTTGTAGGGGCTTAGCACTTTGATTTATATTTCCATTGAAGGTGTTTTCATGGAGAAAAAAAAAAACAAAAAAAAATGGCTTTTTTGTTCCAACAAGCATTCTATTTGCATCCGTTCAAGTGTCTTTCTATCAGTTTGATTATGATTCTAAGTATGCCAAAAACATTGTAATATGTTTGAAGTTATTCAAAAAAATTGCATTCGTATTCTTCGTGCACTATTCATTATCGATTTCTTTTCCATTGATTTTCTCAGCTCTTTCTTGATATTTGCCCCAAGGAATTCGTGTTAGGATTTGCACACTATCCTAGCTAGACCATTTCTCTTCTTTGAAATAGAGGAAGAAAATTTGGATCGTTACAAGATTGAAATGCAACTTTGTCATTCGTGATAGGTATTGAAGTGCCTCCTTCTTTCCCATTCTTTCCCATTTCTTTGCCTTGAAACAGAGGTATAGAATTTGAGATTGAACTAGCCCCATAAGACTAGTTCTGGAGGTTTTGAATAAACCAGGATTGTTGCCTCAAAGAGCCAAGATTCGTGGCAACATTGAGTGGCATGTTGGAGCCCACATGGCATGTTTGAGCCACCTTCGTATGTTAGGGCCTAGGTGGTATGTTTGAGCCACCTTGGCATGTTGGAGCCTAGGTGGCATGTTGGAGCCCGCGTGGCATGTTTGAGCCACCTTGGCATGTTGGAGCCTAGGTGGCATGTTGGAGCTCGCGTGGCATGTTTGAGCCACCTTGGCATGTTGGAGCCTAAGTGGCATGTTGGAGCCCGTGTGGCATGTTTGGGCCACCTTGGCATGTTTGAGCCTAGGCAGCATGTTGGTGCCTAGGTGGCATGCTTGAGCCACCTTGGCATGTTGGAGCCTAGGTGGCATGTTGGAGCCCACATGGCATGTTTGAGCCACCTTGGTATGTTAGGGCCTAGGTGGTATGTTTGAGCCACCTTGGCTTAGGGCCTAGGTGGTATGTTTGAGCCACCTTGGCATGTTGGAGCCTAGGTGGCATGTTGGAGTGGTCGTTTACTACACACTTGTAGTCAATTGGCATGGAGGTGGATGCTGAATACCTCCTAGTGAGGGGTAAGTGATTGATCCCCTGGGAAAACTCGCCGTGGAACTTGTCCCCTAGGGTAATTTAGCGGATTCGGACGACCTTGGCGAGGTCGGATCGCCAATCCGGGGCCTCCTCCATGCCCCAAAATCGAAAACGTGGTCTAAACCCTGCCAAGGCCAACGGTGGCCATCCCAATCAAAAATCGAGGGTCTAAAACTCATCCGAAATACCGGGGATTTTCCTATACTCTCGGGGCCACTTGACAAGCCAGCTGGCTGAAAACCAGAATTTTTCCCGGCCCCATGCATTAATTATGAATTTCCGGAGCATAAACACAAAGAAAAGCACAGATAAAAATTCGGGTCTCGAAAAAGGTGAAATCTTGGCGGGGATGTGCAGCATGACACCGCACACGCTAAGAGAAAATGCACCGCAATAGAAGCACAAGCAGAGGCATGAGACGAAGCCTTCGAGCCAACCCCTTCCGGAGACCACCGCCCAGAACGCCCTACTAGGTAGTGGAGCTAGCTTTGCTTCTCCGTGGTCACATGTATACCACCTAGCAGTCCTAGTGCTGCTATTCTCACTTCAATCTTCTACCAGGGCCTCAGGGTGAACCCCAAGTATCTTGTTCTCTTGAGGCTAGTCCAAGCCGGGGCCGAGGGGACGGGCTGGACCCCCACCTTAGGCCGAGAACTGGCTCTGCCAATGGACCCGGAACATCCCCATTACCTAGGAGACCAAGTTTCGTGGGCAGAAGACCATCCCTTCTCCAAGAAACGCCAAAGTAGGTCGTTTACTACACACTTGTAGTCAATTGGCATGGAGGTGGATGCTGAATACCTCCTAGTGGGGGGTAAGTGATTGATCCCCTGGGAAAACTGGTAGTGGAACTTGTCCTCTAGGGTAATTTCGGCGTTCCAGACGATGTGGAGAGGTCGGATCGCCAATCCGGGGCCTCCTCCATGCCCCAAAATCGAAAACGTGGTCTAAACCCTGTCAGGGCCAACGGTGGCCATCCCAATAAAAAATCGAGGGTCTAAAGCTCGCCCGAAAATACCGGGATTTTCCCATGCGCCATGGCCACTTGGCAAGCCAGCTGGCTGAAAATCAGGATTTTTCCCGCCCCATGCATTAATTATGAATTTCCGGAGCATAAACACAAAAAAAAACACAGATAAAAATCCGGGTCTCGAAAAAAGGTGAAATCTTGGCAGGATATGCAACATGACGCTGCACACGCAAGAGAAAATGCACCGACAATAGAAGCACAAGCAGAGGCATGAGACGAGCTTCCGAGCCAACCCCCTTTCGGAGGCCACCGGGTCGGTAACGTCCTACTGAGCAGTGGAGCTAGCTTTTCTTCTCCGTGGTCACATGTATACCACCTAGCAGTCCTAGTGCTCCTATTGTCACTTCAATCTTCTACCAGGGCCTCAGGGTGAACCCCAAGTATCTTGTTCTTGCAGGCTAATCCAAGCTGGGGGCTGAGGACGGGCTGGACCCCCACTCCGGAACCGAGAACTGGCTCCGCCAATGGACTCGAAACATTCCCATTACCTTGGGGACCAAGTTTCGTGGGCAGAAGACCACCCCCTCTCCAAGAAACGCCAAAGTAGGTCGTTTACTACACACTTGTAGTCAATTGGCATGGAGGTGGATGCTGAATACCTCCTAGTGAGGGGTAAGTGATTGATCCCCTGGGAAAACTCGTCGTGGAACTTGTCCCCTAGGGTAATTTCGCCGTTCCGGACGACTTGGGGCAGGTCGGATCGCCAATCGGGGCCTCCTCCATGCCCCAAAATCAAAAACGTGGTCTAAACCCCCGCCAAGGCCAGCGGTGGCCATCCCAATCAAAAATCGAGGGTCTAAAACTCATCCGAAATACCGGGATTTTCCTATACTCGGGGCCACTTGACAAGCCAGCTGGCTGAAAACCAGATTTTTCCCTGCCCCATGCATTAATTATGAATTTCCGAGCATAAACACAAAGAAAAGCACGGATAAAAATTCGGGTCTCGAAAAAGGTGAAATCTTGGCGGGATGTGCGGCATGACGCCGACACAAAGAGAAAAATGCACCGCAATAGAAGCACAAGCAGAGGCATGAGACGAAGCTTCGAGCCAACCCCATGGGAGACCACGGGCCCAGAACGCCCTACTAGGTAGTGGAGCTAGCTTTGCTTCTCCGTGGTCACATGTATACCACCTAGCAGTCCCTAGTGCTGCTATTCTCACTTCAATCTTCTACTGTGGCCTCGGGGTGAACCCCAAGTATCTTGTTCTCGCAGGCTAGTCCAAGCCGGAAATTTGAGGGCGGGCTGGACCCCCACTCCTAAGCGAACTGGCTCCGCCCAATGGACCCGGAACATCCCCATTACCTAGGGGACCAAGTTTCGCGGGCGGAAGACCACCCCTCTCCAAGAAACGCCAAAGTAGGTCGGTTTACTACACACTTGTAGTCAATTGGCATGGACTTCAATATTCGCTACATCCTATATTCGCTACATCCTAGCCATCCAAATATGGCATATACCCAAGCACATGCCATACCCCAAAAAGGGCCGTCCAACCTAAGTCAAGATGGGGTCAAAACCCCATTTCCACGTCGACCCTAAGGTTCATCGGACGTATTCATTTGAAGTCAATTCCATACATACATACAAGTAATAACTACGTAAACCACAGTATCACATAGTTATTCTGAAAGCATGGCTGCCCCGAAGCAATGATGTGCGGACTGCCTTACTTCCAAAGGAAATTACGTAAGGACCACGAGACTCCCATGGTCGCGAAAAGTAAACCCGTCCACAAACCGAAGAAGAATTTGCTGCGACCTGCTCTGGCAGCTCCACAACCAAGTTACTTCCAAAGGAAATTAGAGAAGGGCACCATGCCCGCTATGAAGCAGTGCAACTCGTTCACAACTCTGTTCACAACCGCAGAGCAACCGCAGAGCTACAAGCGCCCACAAAACCCCGCCCCCAAAAAGAGCGAGTAACAAAACAAGGAAAATGCATGCAAGAATGGGGATTTGAACCCCACCCAAATTAAAATCGGTGCAGATTTGATGAATGGCGCTTAGACTTACCATCGGTGCCATTACACCAACAACATAAGGAGCGTGATACACCGTGGCAAGAGCGAATAGGGCAGAACAAAAGAAGAAATTGCATGCACATGCTTTTTCGGCTATGGCGTAAAGAACAATCCAAAATCTCCCCTTCACAAGAAGAAAAACCGCAGATGCCATAGCCCGGCTCCAGATTCTCCATCCGTGCCCCATCGACTCGCATCCGTGGCCTCGAAATTAAATCCATGTTTACTGGCCGCGGATTAACAGCTCTAAGAATCGATTTGAAGACGCCGGTTGCTTCGAACCATGCGTAATAACTCCGCCATCGCCAAGCAAGCCGCCCACGTAAGAACTCCGCCATGCCCCGCCCCTAACGCCCAATTAAACCACGAACCCCACTTTCCTAATACAGACAGAACAAAAATGGCACGACTCCGGTTGTAAAAATTAGGCCTTCCCCAAAAAAAAGCCAATACAACCCATTCGACCATTGCCAAACCAAACCCAAATTTGTGAGTCAGCAAAATACCATTTTTAGATACGAATACATGCCTTAACCTTGCAAAATCTTATGTTACACGAGCCCCCAACAACATTTTGGGAACCTAATGAGGGGTAAGTGATTGATCCCCTGGGAAAACTCGCCGTGGAACTTGTCCCCTAGGGTAATTTCGCCGTTCCGGACGACGCGGCGAGGTCGGATCGCCAATCCGGGGCCTCCTCCATGCCCCAAAATCGAAAACGTGGTGTAAACCTTGTCGAGGGGCCAGCGGCGGCCATCCCAATAAAAATCGAGGGTCTAAAACTCATCCGAAATACCGGGATTTTCCTATACTCGGGGCCACTTGGCAAGCCAGCTGGCTGAAAACCAGGATTTTTCCTTGCCCCATGCATTAATTATGAATTTCCGGAGCATAAACACAAAGAAAAGCACAGATAAAAATCCGGGTCTCGAAAAAAGGTGAAATCTTGGCGGGATGTGCAAGATGATGCAGACACGCAAGAGAAAATGCACCAGCATATATACCTTTCGGAGACTCCCCTTCACAAGAAGGGGGCCCGTCGAGGTGCCCGGGTGTTTGCAAAAGACATCCAAGGTCCATGTCACCATCATCTAGCCATGTCACCTAAAATTTGCCAACATCACCCAATGAAAAGACCAAAGATGGACATCTTTGGTTTTTTGGCCTAGTCAAAACTTGACCTTGCTTACTTGGCATGCCATGTCACCACTTGGGGTGCCTAGGTGGCATGCTTGAGACTAGGTGGCATGCCTGAGCCACCTTGGCATGTTAGAGCCCTGCATGGCATGTTGGAGCCACCTTGGCATGTTGGAGCCCACGTGGCATTATGGAGTACACGTGGCATGTTTGAGCCACCTTGGCATGTTGGAGCCTAGGTGGCATGTTTGAGCCCACCTTGGCATGTTTGAGCCACCTGGCATGTTTGAGCCTGGGTGGCATGTTGGAGCCTAGGTGGCATGTTTGAGCCACCTTGGCATGTTTGAGCCTAGGTGGCATGTTGGAGCCACCTTGGCATGTTGGAGCCTAAGTGAGCCTGCATGGCATGTTTGAGCCTATGTGGCATGTTTGAGCCACCTAGGAATGTTGGAGCCTAGGTGGCATGTTGGAGCCCACGTGGCATATTTGAGCCACCTTGGCAAGTTGGATGCGTGGCATGTTTGAGCACGTTGGAGCCTAGGTGGCATGTTTGAGCCATTTTGTCATGTTGGAGCCTAGGTGGCATGTTGGAGCCACCTTGGCATGTTTGAGCCTAGGTGGCATGTTAGAGCCACCTTGGCATGTTGGTGCCCACGTTATGCAAAAATAGGTGTTAAGTAATTGAAGTAGTTGAAGTAACTTGTGTTACATGGAATACTAGTATAAGAACATGTGATCGTGCACGTGCATCACATGTAGCAAATCAAGTACTCTGTCCTACCACTATAAAGACCCGTGATATGGAAGGATAGGACATGTAGAGAATCAAGTACTCTTTCCTACTTCTATAAAGACATGTGAGAATAGAAGTATTACACATGTCGTAATTCATGTATTCTTTCCTACAATGCCTTAGCAAATAAAGTACTCTGTCCTACTACTATAAAGACATGTGATATGGAAGGATATGACATGTAGAGAATCAAGTATTCTTTCCTACTTCTATAAAGACATGTGACAATAGAAGTATTACACATGTCGTAATTCATGTATTCTTTCCTACAATGCCTTAGCAAATAAAGTACTCTGTCCTACTACTATAAAGACATGTGAATGGAAGTATAGGACATGTAGAGAATCAAATATTCTTTCCTACATCTATAAAGACATGTGACAATAGAATTATTAGACATGTAGAAATTCAAGTACTCTTTCCTACAGTGGATTGTATTATAAAATGACATGTCACAATAGAAGAAACTACAAAACAACAATTGGATGTTTTAGTCCATGAAAAAAGAACACCATTATCGAACAAAACCATACCTTCACAAATCCACATGTAGGATTCTTTGAAAACAGGACATGTAGACCTACCAAAACTGATGTTTTCAACAGTGGACCAAAAACCGGGGTGAGTGTGTTATAGACGACTAAGAAGACCACGTAGCCACGTGGATACGCTTAATGGCGTCGAACAATTGCATGACGATTATGCATGATATAAATTAAGGAAATGGAGACATCTGATGTCTGCTGGGATCGAGATGGCGTATAACAGACTGGACAATAGTGTGGAACGTACCGCACACAAGGTCAAGAGAAGACGATAATTGGTAGGACCAGGCGCAACCATCTAAAGGAAAGTTGAGCTTAAAGTTGACCTTCAACTAATGATACATTAGGAAGGCAAGTGATGTATCCATACGACAAGTGGGAAACAAGAGATGGTTGAAAGTTGTTGTAAACGACATTTCAAATATAGAGAATTTGGAGAAACACTTTGAATAGACCAAAGTCTGGAGTATGAACAAGGTAGGTGCCCTAGGAACATCTCACTGAGGAGGATGTGTTCTGGGCTTGGTATCGTGTGTGTATTCCGAGGAGTAACTCCGCGTTGGTATATGTGTACTAGGACCATCTAATAGTAAAACATAACTAAAAGAAGATAGGATGCATACTAGAACTTTTAGTTCACATTCCATATGAATACGGAAGTAATGAAGATAAGAGTTCTTATACTAGAGATGAAACATGTCCACAAGGAACTTAGGTTGGCATTTGCCCCTGTGGAAGTTTATTTGGACCGGAGCTTGAGGGGCTAAGGCAAAGTAAGGTTAGTGGTGTCGAAACCACAACATATGTACGGTACTAGATAACCAAGTTGGGGAAATAAGTTGGCCGCAAGTCGGAATATAGCTAGATGCCTATGTCAACAAGTTACATAGGAGTCTAGACTTAGGGTTGGTGGACACATGTTACTATATCGTATAATAACAACGTAGCGGCCAATTGTGATATTCAGATGTATATCATATTAAAAGATAGTAGAATATACGTATAAGGCGAGGGAAATATTACTTAGGAAGGTTTAAGGAATAAGCATAATGATATGCGTATACTCAAAGATATTGGATTAAGTATGATCCAGGAGAGATAAGCATTCAAGTTACCCCAATGGTTGGAGTTGCCTATCTTAGGTTCATCGTACTAAGGAATATGGAAAGAGTTTAAATCAGTGGAAATAGCTAGAGTAAGTATAACATATACGGTGATGTCACATTCAAGAATATCCCGAAGATGGTTGGAACGGTATTGGAATAACTGATAATGAAAGCTTAACTACTCAAAGGTTCTAGGTACCAATGTATTACTTCAACGTTATAAGTTGAGAGCATCCATTCGGTTTTGGAAATAAAAAGATGTATAAAATATCGCATCCCCCTGATGGAAGAAAAGAAGGAGTACGATGACGTTGACGATTATACTTTTAGGGATAACCGAGAAGAGGGCAATACATAGCAATCCAAGTCCCAATAAAAATCAAAACGAGGTGTGTAGATTACAAGGAGTGAGATTTTATAGACTAGTAGTCCATATATCTTAAGAGTTACGCTACGCGCGGGGAACAATTGTAGGTACTGAAGTAGAAGGTGGAGGATCCGTTGCCTTGAGGCATAGACCCGTTAGAGATTATGACTTTGAAACTCTTAAGAGGGTAAGGAATTGGATAATCATATGGCGGTTACTAACGAAGATTGAAACATTGGGTTTTTCTATTAAGAGACCAGGAGGTTTTAGTGTCTCCGCTTCATTATGAGGGAGCCAAAGGCGACAACATTTGAAGCTGATCAAAAGCTGAAGTCGACCTGATAACTTAATAACAATAGGTTAATTGTAACTAAGAATGGGTGGTATGGAACATAAAGGATCCTTAGCGAAAGAAGCCTTTAGAAAAGCTCCTCAACTGGGGTAGCAAACCTTCAGAATTATGGCATAATCCCATGGGTGGTATGATAGTGTATATACACGACTGGAATACCATAAGGCACTAAAGGGATGGTTAAAGTAGCTGGGGATCCTATCAAAAATGTAGGCAGCATATGGATTTCCAACATAGAGTTGGCCACTGCCCAGTTGGGAAGTCGGTGGCTCAGCCACATTATAAAGGTACATAGGCAATAGGTTTGTTTGAAAGAACTACCACGGTTATAGTTTAGCTAAGTTAGAGCAGAGCTCTAGCATTGTGGGATGTGGAGATATGTTTATTATGTACATACCAAGTACACATACGATAAACATCTTAGGGAGGTAATCTAGGTGGCGACACAAGGAGAGAAAGACGAGCGTATCCTAAAGTTACTGGTGAAGGGTTTGGAGATACGAAGGACTGTCAATCCGTTGCATGCTAGGGTATGATGTGGTAATTGGCACTTGAAATAAATGTCAATAGCCAATAGAATAAAGCTTAAGGTAGTGGGGTTGAGTAGTACAATAGTACAATTCCAGGATAAGTAGCGAATAGCAGTTACCTGCTAACTGTTCGAATGTGTCTTGCATAGACACCTAAGACTAGCTTTCCCACATGATCCATACCTGGATCAGGCAGAGGTGACGCCATGGATTACATGGGGGTGCAAGTTAACATATAGAGGACTCGAACATTGATACAAGCCCGGGTTATATTAAACGTAGGTAATTGTAGGAAGGCTCACTAAATACAAGGCAAGCACCTTAATGACTCCAGGTAACTTACGAAGGCTCACCCACTCTTAGGCCATGACTATGGCTTAAATGAAGATGCCAAGTCATTTGGAATGCCAGAACAGTAGCATAACATCATGACAGAGAAATGTAATGACTAACATTTCGAGAATGTAGGACAACGTTGGATCATAACCCCCAATGATAGGTGGGTTAACAATATAGGGAGCATATAATAGCGGCTTAAAAGCCACAGGACGGTTAATGAATACATAAAGGAGTAATTGGATTGGTGACTCTACTGAATAAAGGTCACAATCAAAGAGTGAAATATGTAGGTATGGGCGCGAAGGGTCGAATCTTGAAAAATCGATCATAGACTTAGAAAACATATTGAAGAAGAGAAGGAATAAAGGACCCTAATGCATGATATTTAGCAATCTGGATAGGAAGGTTATTTCCTAATATGAAGGTTAGTCTTTGCTAACATGCAAAGATATACCTGCAGCTTGAAAGGCAGCAAGAGCCAAAAAACTCTTTAAAGATTTGGTGTATGGCTTAGGGAAGAAGACGTCCATTTCTTAGGACAACATGGTGAATTGAGTTCACCAAGGACCTTTTTTTTTATAAATAGATAGATAGGTAGATAGCATTTATACGTCATGCCATATTGGCAGCGTCCATGAGGACATATGACGGACCCCCAGAGACTTGAACACAAGATCTCTGAATAGAGGAGGCCTATCTTGAGAGGTCTTTGGGTGGTACTGTCCTTTGGGATATTCATATAATCCTTTGGAATATATAAGTTCATTTGCAGAACCTAAAGACGTTTAGGTATTAAAATAATGGTTGGAAACATTTTGCTCAGACCTTATCTAGGTACCCTAGAAGGAGGTGAGTAATCAACAATGGTTGGGTGGCATTGGAATGTACGGGAGAACACTCCAAAAGAGGGTAGACGATTGTCACTTTGACAGGCGTGTGGCACAGATAATTAATCACATCCATATAGACGGTGAAGTTTGGCACAAAGTGTTGAGATTATTATGGGGGTTCTAACACAGGCACTCACTACGTATTACAGAGTTTGTACCGTGGTCTGGGAAAATGGTCCATAAAAAGAACACGACCATTGAGAAGAAGTAGTGAGGGGTGGTAGGATTAAAGCTACCCATGGTCTAGAGGGGTGCTGCATGGCAGTCCCTAGTTGGTTGGGCGAAAAGAAATCCTTTGTCTGGGAATTGAGATGAGGCAAGGTTTAGACACTAGAGAGAGACAACGTTAGTTATAGTTATGTCTATAAAACATTACTTATATAACGTCGAACAAGGTCTAATATAAAGCATATGAATATAGTATGGATTGAATCGTGGCAAAGCCCAAAGAAATTGTGTTATCAAGGCATCTACCAAAGGAAAAAGGAAAAAAAAATAATTAAAGTTATAGGTCGCGAAACGGCGATAACTGGACATTATTATCGTCGCCTAAAGAATATCCAAGGATATAATACACGCTGCTATTCTAGAAAGTTGCCCTGTCGTTGTTAATTAAGTTCCGGAATTAGTCCCACCAAGTGAGTTGATGTTGTCATAACAAGTTGGCCGGACTTGCTAGATTACGTCGTGTCATTTGGTCGGTTTATTCCTAGGGGGATACTAGCTTTATATATGGTTAACAGTTATCCGGTTGACTATGGCAGAGAGAGGTCGACTCCCGTGGCTATGGCAAGACTGCTTATTCCGGCGGCTATGGCGAAAAAGCTTGCTCCGGCGGCTATGGCGGAAGAGCTTGCTCCGGCGGCTATGGCGAAAGAGCTTGCTCCGGCGGCTATGGCAGAAGAGCTTGCTCCGGCGGAGTTGTTGCCTCCACAACGTGGGTTTACCAAAGGCACGCCTCTAATTTAGATATGGAATAGATGTACTATAAATACTAGAAAAAGGGTTAATCCCTTCAAGAAAGAAGTTAGCTTATTGGTAAAGGTGTTGGCTTGGGTGTAGAAGGTCAGGGGTTCAATCCCATGATGTACCTTTTTCTTAAAAGAACTGCTAACTGGACAAAACAGAATATTAGATATGTATAACAAAGTAATAGAACATATATATGCTACATAAAGATAGTTGGCAAGATGGAAAGAGTGTTGGGTTGGAAGTGGGAGGTCACGGGTTCAAAACGTGGGCGGAAAAGGAAAAACTTTTTTTTTAAAAAAACGGACGCCGTATTTTTATACTGGCCGGACCGTATGGATAATATTTGATAGCGTTATATACGCTAATAACTTTTCGAAACAAACACCCTATCCGACAGCAGCACCCCTTTTGACTTTTTGCCTTGGTGTTGCCATTTCGACCTCGGAAAACGTGCCCCCTAGGGTATTTGGGAGGTGCCCGATCCATTGGAACCATTTTCGCCTTCATCTAAGCTACCTACAAAAAGTTATGGCCCATCTAAACTGGGGTCCTCCAGTCACAACGTTTTCCCTCCAAAATCGCCCTAACTTCCTAAAACTCACAATTTATTACATCCACCTAGCACAAAACTAAATCACCAAAAAGTTAAGCAGTCCAACTAGCTTAAACTCCCACTCAACTACCGAACTAACGGGTTAAAGATTTGGTCAGTGCTATGATTCCGGTCAACCAAAATCATGGCTCTGATACCACTGTGATGCTCCCTGAACATATACGACCCTCGGACGTATACATACAGGGACTTTCCCCTCCCATGGCGACCAACTCGCCACGAGCAGATGCTCGAGTGAAGGACACAGAGGGGTCATTCGGCCCACGCCTTCAATGGGGCTCCTATGCCGCGGAAGCGCGAATACATGTTAGCACACAGCATAAATCATATATAAATAACCACCACGAAGGGTGGCACATCCATCCAAGTACTAACGGCAAAGAATATGCATCTAATCCTAAGGAAAACACCCCAAACCCATGGTTCTACCCCGGCTCAGACTCCAGTGATGATCGACTGACGGCTAGGCCTCAAGGGATCAGCAGACCGAATCTTGACATGGCGTTGGCTGGCATAGAACATCGGCTAGGGTTGTCCACTCCATCCGCCCCTCCTGTGCACACTTTGCAGATGAGTCCAATCATGCTATGGCGTCACTATAGCCTTCCGGACACGCAGACTCAAGGTATCACCCTTCGAGCCTACTACAGGGTTCATGAAGCCCCGTCCGATGAGGCAGGTCGGGGAAGCGTCCCCTTCCAGGATCACAGTGGTTCCATGGGTGAGCTAAAGAATACGTGCCGCATCAGCGACCCCCGCATCCGTACCCGACTTACTCACCCTAAATCTACTCAAAGCACAGGGTGCCCCATACGGGTCACACCTCTGCACCCAGGGAGTGTTAGACCCATACCCGCCCCCACGTGACCCGGCCATCGGGCCTAGCCCACTGTAGGAGTCTCAGGAGCCTTTTATGTTCGTGCAAGACCCCACCCCCACTTCACCACTGCGTCCCTTATCTGGTGCTAAGCAATTCCATAGCATCCACGACTCGGTGGTCTCTTGTGCACAGGCCGCAAATAATGGGAAATACAGGGATCTACCTAGGAGCATACTAATAAACATAGCTCAGAGGTCTCTAGCCCCCTCAATTCCCCTATTTCAAGAGTAATACTATGCAAAGAACTATCAATCCATCATTTAAGAGCAAGTACAGAATCAGAGATAAGGAGAACTCACCTTTGCAATCAAGGGTTAGTTCCCACTGTGTAAAGCATAGAGAACACAGAGAAACGAGAAGAAATACACACAACAAGTGCCCAACAGGCGCTACTCTGAATAACACGGCTAAGCTCTGAGACTAACCGGCCGAATCGGGCTTGGGATGGCTCCATCTCGATTTCTTTGAAGGGTGCCCGGCTGCTGCTCCTCCTCCTCCATCTCCAACCGCTCCTAATTCGAATTGGGGCCCCAAAGCCCCTAATTTGGGTGTCCAAAATGGAAACCCCGCCTTGCTCAATCGATTTGGGCCAAGTGGCATGTCACTAATTAACTAATTTGGTATTTTAGCCCTTTTTAATATTAGGATAAGCCCTAAATTCGAATTAGGATTTTGGGTTAGGTTTCCACCTTTATAATTTAATTATTAACATAGCTAACCTTAGCTTATGAATAATTAATGTGCCATTAATTATCCATAGTGACGTGTCATGTATTTATACTTAAATAGGCGTATAAATATGTGGAACGTCACAGGTACAACATTTTAACAATGACATTCGCATACCTTATCCCATATTCCATCTCTCTGAACAATTCTTGATTAAGCTTAATCTCCAACAGCTGCCGTATACCATGGTTGAGCAACCTGACCAGGTGATGATGCTGATTAAGTTTTACCCCCCAGAGTGTGAGGAATATTCTGAGGAGGAGGCCATTCGAAGAGAGTCAGCCCGTATCCGGACTTTGGCCCGAGAGGACGACCTTCGGGAGATAGAGCGGGCAGATACCGCAACCCAGGGTCGTGAGTACAGATACCTGGGGGATGGGAGGGCCATTATCAATGGCGAGACTTTCGAGTTTCCCCCATACCAGTGGCTTGAGGCTTCCCAAAGACTTTACCCGGATCGAGATCCGGATATCGGGCCTCCCGACTACCCCGACAATAGTCCGTGATTGATATGAACCTCCGGCCCGACCGCTACCATGCCGAGCTAATCTGAAGGGTCGTGGCCCGGCGGTTTGCTCAGGTGGAAGCCGACGTGGCAGGAGCCCGTGAGGCTCAGGAACAGGCAAAAAAGGCTCAACAGGAGCAACAGCAAAAGGAGCAACAAGAAAAGGCCCAACAAGAGCCACAACAGCAGCCCCCCATCAAGCGACGTAGGAAATCCACTGCACACAAGTCCGGCAGCCAATACAAAGAGAAATTAAAGGCTGTCGGAAACATCGGAAAACACACAAGCTCCAGTCGGAGGCAAGAATGGGTGGATGCTTCACAGCCCCATCCCATCACCGCCAGTATGGCGGTACCACAGAAAAAGGGGCCGACTCCAAAGCCTGCTACCTCGAGGAAGCCTCATCGCTTCAGACTGGGCACCGTGGCCTTACGGGAGATCCGTAAGTACCAGAAGACCACGGAGCTGTTAATACGGAATTGTGATATTCAGATGTATATCATATTAAAAGATAGTAGAATATACGTATAAGGCGAGGGAAATATTACTTAGGAAGGTTTAAGGAATAAGCATAATGATATGCGTATACTCAAAGATATTGGATTAAGTATGATCCAGGAGAGATAAGCATTCAAGTTACCCCAATGGTTGGAGTTGCCTATCTTAGGTTCATCGTACTAAGGAATATGGAAAGAGTTTAAATCAGTGGAAATAGCTAGAGTAAGTATAACATATACGGTGATGTCACATTCAAGAATATCCCGAAGATGGTTGGAACAGTATTGGAATAACTGATAATGAAAGCTTAACTACTCAAAGGTTCTAGGTACCAATGTATTACTTCAACGTTATAAGTTGAGAGCATCCATTCGGTTTTGGAAATAAAAAGATGTATAAAATATCGCATCCCCCGATGGAAGAAAAGAAGGATACGATGACGTTGACGATTATACTTTTAGGGATAACCGAGAAGAGGGCAATACATAGCAATCCAAGTCCCAATAAAAATCAAAACGAGGTGTGTAGATTACAAGGAGTGAGATTTTATAGACTAGTAGTCCATATATCTTAAGAGTTACGCTACGCGCGGGGAACAATTGTAGGTACTGAAGTAGAAGGTGGAGGATCCGTTGCCTTGAGGCATAGACCCGTTAGAGATTATGACTTTGAAACTCTTAAGAGGGTAAGGAATTGGATAATCATATGGCGGTTACTAACGAAGATTGAAACATTGGGTTTTTCTGTTAAGAGACCAGGAGGTTTTAGTGTCTCCGCTTCATTATGAGGGAGCCAAAGGCAACAACATTTGAAGCTGATCAAAAGCTGAAGTCGACCTGATAACTTAATAACAATAGGTTAATTGTAACTAAGTATGGGTGGTATGGAACATAAAGGATCCTTAGCGAAAGAAGCCTTTAGAAAAGCTCCTCATCTGGGGTAGCAAACCTTCAGAATTATGGCATAATCCCATGGGTGGTATGATAGTGTATATACACGACTGGAATACCATAAGGCACTAAAGGGATGGTTAAAGTAGCTGGGGATCCTATCAAAAATGTAGGCAGCATATGGATTTCCAACATAGAGTTGGCCACTGCCCAGTTGGGAAGTCGGTGGCTCAGCCACATTATAAAGGTACATAGGCAATAGGTTTGTTTGAAAGAACTACCACGGTTATAGTTTAGCTAAGTTAGAGCAGAGCTCTAGCATTGTGGGATGTGGAGATATGTTTATTATGTACATACCAAGTACACATACGATAAACATCTTAGGGAGGTAATCTAGGTGGCGACACAAGGAGAGAAAGACGGCGTATCCTAAAGTTCTTGGTGAAGGGTTTGGAGATAATGGGAAGGACCGGCCAATCCGTTGCATGCTAGGGTATGATGTGGTAATTGGCACTTGAAATAAATGTCAATAGCCAATAGAATAAAGCTTAAGGTAGTGGGGTTGAGTAGTACAATAGTACAATTCCGGGGATAAGTAGCGAATAGCGATTTACCGCTAGCTGTTGAATGTGTCTTGCATAGACACCTAAGACTAGCTTTCCCACATGATCCATACGGATCAAAGCGGAGGTGACGCCATGGATTACATGGGGGTGCAAGTTAACATATAGAGGACTCGAACATTGATACAAGCCCGGGTTATATTAAACGTAGGTAATTGTAGGAAGGCTCACTAAATACAAGGCAAGCACCTTAATGACTCCAGGTAACTTACGAAGGCTCACCCACTCTTAGGCCATGACTATGGCTTAAATGAAGATGCCAAGTCATTTGGAATGCCAGAACAGTAGCATAACATCATGACAGAGAAATGTAATGACTAACATTTCGAGAATGTAGGACAACGTTGGATCATAACCCCCAATGATAGGTGGGTTAACAATATAGGGAGCATATAATAGCGGCTTAAAAGCCACAGGACGGTTAATGAATACATAAAGGAGTAATTGGATTGGTGACTCTACTGAATAAAGGTCACAATCAAAGAGTGAAATATGTAGCTGTGGCAGGCGTAAGGGTTGGAATACTGAAAATCGATCATAGACTTAGAAAACATATTGAAGAAGAGAAGGAATAAAGATATTTAGCAATCTGGATAGGAAGGTTATTTCCTAACATGAAGGTTAGTCTTTGCTAACATGCAAAGATATACCTGCAGCTTGAAAGGCAGCAAGAGCCAAAAAACTCTTTAAAGATTTGGTGTATGGCTTAGGGAAGAAGACGTCCATTTCTTAGGACAACATGGTGAATTGAGTTCACCAAGGACCTTTTTTTTTATAAATAGATAGATAGGTAGATAGCATTTATACGTCATGCCATATTGGCAGCGTCCATGAGGACATATGACGGACCCCCAGAGACTTGAACACAAGATCTCTGAATAGAGGAGGCCTATCTTGAGAGGTCTTTGGGTGGTACTGTCCTTTGGGATATTCATATAATCCTTTGGAATATGTAAGTTCATTTGCAGAACCTAAAGACGTTTAGGTATTAAAATAATGGTTGGAAACATTTTGCTCGGACCTTATCTAGGTACCCTAGAAGGAGGTGAGTAATCAACAATGGTTGGGTGGCATTGGAATGTACGGGAGAACACTCCAAAAGAGGGTAGACGGTTGTCACTTTGACAGGCGTGTGGCACAGATAATTAATCACATCCATATAGACGGTGAAGTTTGGCACAAAGTGTTGAGATTATTATGGGGGTTCTAACACAGGCACTCACTACGTATTACAGAGTTTGTACCGTGGTCTGGGAAAATGGTCCATAAAAAGAACACGACCATTGAGAAGAAGTAGTGAGGGGTGGTAGGATTAAAGCTACCCATGGTCTAGAGGGGTGCTGCATGGCAGTCCCTAGTTGGTTGGGCGAAAAGAAATCCTTTGTCTGGGAATTGAGATGAGGCAAGGTTTAGACACTAGAGAGAGACAACGTTAGTTATAGTTATGTCTATAAAACATTACTTATATAACGTCGAACAAGGTCTAATATAAAGCATATGAATATAGTATGGATTGAATCGTGGCAAAGCCCAAAGAAATTGTGTTATCAAGGCATCTACCAAAGGAAAAAGGAAAAAAAAATAATTAAAGTTATAGGTCGCGAAACGGCGATAACTGGACATTATTATCGTCGCCTAAAGAATATCCAAGGATATAATACACGCTGCTATTCTAGAAAGTTGCCCTGTCGTTGTTAATTAAGTTCCGGAATTAGTCCCACCAAGTATGTTGTCATAACAAGTTGGCCGGACTTGCTAGATTACGTCGTGTCATTTGGTCGGTTTATTCCTAGGGGGATACTAGCTTTATATATGGTTAACAGTTATCCGGTTGACTATGGCAGAGAGAGGTCGACTCCCGTGGCTATGGCAAGACTGCTTATTCCGGCGGCTATGGCGAAAAAGCTTGCTCCGGCGGCTATGGCGGAAGAGCTTGCTCCGGCGGCTATGGCGAAAGAGCTTGCTCCGGCGGCTATGGCAGAAGAGCTTGCTCCGGTGGAGTTGTTGCCTCCACAACGTGGGTTTACCAAAGGCACGCCTCTAATTTAGATATGGAATAGATGTACTATAAATACTAGAAAAAGGGTTAATCCCTTCAAGAAAGAAGTTAGCTTATTGGTAAAGGTGTTGGCTTGGGTGCAGAAGGTCAGGGGTTCAATCCCATGATGTACCTTTTTCTTAAAAGAACTGCTAACTGGAGAAAACAGAATATTAGATATGTATAACAAAGCATAGAACATATATATGCTACATAAAGATAGTTGGCAAGATGGAAAGAGTGTTGGGTTGGAAGTGTGAGGTCACGGGTTCAAAACGTGGGCAGAAAAGGAAAAACTTTTTTTTTTTAAAAAAACGGACGCGTATTTTTATACGGCGGACCGTATGGGGCGCTGTTAGCGTTATACGCTAATAACTTTTCGAAACAAACACCCTATCCGACAGCAGCACCCCTTTTGACTTTTTGCCTTGGTGTTGCCATTTCGACCTCGGAAAACGTGCCCCCTAGGGTATTTGGGAGGTGCCCGATCCATTGGAACCATTTTCGCCTTCATCTGAGCTACCTACAAAAAGTTATGGCCCATCTAAACTGGGGTCCTCCAGTCACAACGTTTTCCCTCCAAAATCGCCCTAACTTCCTAAAATTCACAATTTATTACATCCACCTAGCACAAAACTAAATCACCAAAAAGTTAAGCAGTCCAACTAGCTTAAACTCCCACTCAACTACCGAACTAACGGGTTAAAGATTTGGTCAGTGCTATGATTCCGGTCAACCAAAATCATGGCTCTGATACCACTGTGATGCTCCCTGAACATATACGACCCTCGGACGTATACATACAGGGACTTTCCCCTCCCATGGCGACCAACTCGCCACGAGCAGATGCTCGAGTGAAGGACACAGAGGGGTCATTCGGCCCACGCCTTCAATGGGGCTCCTATGCCGCGGAAGCGCGAATACATGTTAGCACACAGCATAAATCATATATAAATAACCACCACGAAGGGTGGCACATCCATCCAAGTACTAACGGCAAAGAATATGCATCTAATCCTAAGGAAAAACACCCCAAACCCATGGTTCTACCCCTCGCTCGGACTCCGATTGATGATCGACCACGGCTAGGCCTCAAGGGATCAGCCAGACCGAATCTTGACATGGCGTTATCGGGCATAGAACATCTGGGCTAGGGTTGTCCACTCCATCCGCCCCCTGTGCACACTTTGCGATGAGTCCAATCATGCTATGGCGTCACTATAGCCTTAGGACACTGAGCGGACTCAAGGTATCACCCTTCGAGCCTACTACGTGGTTCATGAAGCCCCGTCCGATGAGGCAGGCCTGGGAAGGCGTCCCCTTCGGGATCACAAGTGGTTCCATGGGTGAGCTAAAGAATACGTGCGCATCAGCGACCCCGCATCCGTGCAGAATTTACTCACCCTAAATCTACTCAAAGCATTGGGGTGCCCCATATCGGTCACACCTCCGCACCCGGGGAGTGTTAGACCCATACCCGCCCTCTACGCGGACTGGCCATCGGGCCTAGCCCCGTGTAGGAGTCTCGGGGAGCCTTTATGTTCGTGCAAGACCCCACCCCCACTTCACCACTGGCCCCTTATCCGGGTGCTAAGCAATTCCATAGCATCCACGACTCGGTGGTCTCTTGTGCACAGGCCGCAAATAATGGGAAATACAGGGATCTACCTAGGAGCATACTAATAAACATAGCTCAGAGGTCTCTAGCCCCCTCAATTCCCCCATTTCAAGAGTAATACTATGCAAAGAACTATCAATCCATCATTTAAGAGCAAGTACAGAATCAGAGATAAGGAGAACTCACCTTTGCAATCAAGGGTTAGTTCCTACAGGTAAAGCATAGAGAACACAGAGAAACAGAAGAAATACACACAACAAGTGCCCAACAGGGGCGCTACTCTACAGATAACACAGCTAAGCTACAGACTAACCGTCGAATCGGGCTTGGGATGGCTCCATCTCGATTTGCTGAAGGGTGCCTGGCTGCTGCTCCTCCTCCTCCATCTCCAACTGCTCCTAATTCGAATTGGGGCCCCAAAGCCCTAATTTGGGTGTCCAAAATGGAAACCCTGCCTTGCTCAATCGATTTGGGCCAAGTGGCATGTCAATAATTAACTAATTTGGTATTTTAGCCCTTTTTAATATTAGGATAAGCCCTAAATTCGAATTAGGGTTTTGGGTTAGGTTTCCACCTTTATAATTTAATTATTAACATAGCTAACCTTAGCTTATGAATAATTAATGTGCCATTAATTATCCATAGTGACGTGTCATGTATTTATACTTAAATAGGCGTATAAATATGTGGAACGTCACAGGTACAACATTTTAACAATGACATTCGCATACCTTATCCCATATTCCATCTCTCTGAACAATTCTTGATTAAGCTTAATCTCCAACAGCTGCCGTATACCATGGTTGAGCAACCTGACCAGGTGATGATGCTGATTAAGTTTTACCCCCCAGAGTGTGAGGAATATTCTGAGGAGGAGGCCATTCGAAGAGAGTCAGCCCATATCCGGACTTTGGCCCGAGAGGACGACCTTCGGGAGATAGAGCGGGCAGATACCGCAACCCAGGGTCGTGAGTACAGATACCTGGGGGATGGGAGGGCCATTATCAATGGCGAGACTTTCGAGTTTCCCCCATACCAGTGGCTTGAGGCTTCCCAGCACTTTACCTGGACTGAGATCCCAGATATCAGTCTGGACTACCTGACAATAGTCCAGATTGATATGAACCTCCGGCCCGACCGCTACCATGCCGAGCTAATCTGAAGGGTCGTGGCCCGGCGGTTTGCTCAGGTGGAAGCCGACGTGGCAGGAGCCCGTGAGGCTCAGGAACAGGCAAAAAAGGCTCAACAGGAGCAACAGCAAAAGGAGCAACAAGAAAAGGCCCAACAAGAGCCACAACAGCAGCCCCCCATCAAGCGACGTAGGAAATCCACTGCACACAAGTCCGGCAGCCAATACAAAGAGAAATTAAAGGCTGTCGGAAACATCGGAAAACACACAAGCTCCAGTCGGAGGCAAGAATGGGTGGATGCTTCACAGCCCCATCCCATCACCGCCAGTATGGCGGTACCACAGAAAAAGGGGCCGACTCCAAAGCCTGCTACCTCGAGGAAGCCTCATCGCTTCAGACCGGGCACCGTGGCCTTACGGGAGATCCGTAAGTACCAGAAGACCACGGAGCTGTTAATACGGAAGCTGCCCTTCCAGAGGTTCTTTCGAGAGATAGTACAAGAGTTCAAGACTGACCTCCACTTCCAGACCTTTGCAATTTTGGCACTTCAGGAGGCTGCTGAAGCCTACCTCATAGCTCTCTTCAGTGACGCAAATCTTTGCGCTATCCACGCAAAGAGAGTCACAATAATGACCAAGGATTTAGCGCTTGCCCGGAGAATCCGGGGAGATCATCTGTAGCTGCCTTCGGGCATTAACATTGTAATAATTTTTGTACATCTTAATAGAAATTCCAGTTTTATCTACTGTGTCCATGTTACAGTATAACTGTCCATGATTAAATAAACAGATTTTAATATTCCTTAAAAAAATAACAATAATAAATAAAGAAAAAAAAATGTCAATGCTGACGTCAGCACAAAAGTAAAAAATGGTACTTAAATAAAGTTTTTTGTTAGGGTTTCATTCCCATTCCTTATCTTTCTGTTCATCTTCCTTCCTTCCTTCCTTCCAGCGCTTATGGCTGCCATCGACCTGCTTGAATGATATCAGGACGGAGAACACTGCGATCCTCAAGTTCCCTTTGACCTCCTACAGCCCTTCCTACTCCAGCGCATCGACCTCATTTCCAACATGCAGAATCACCCTGATTATGCCGGGTTCTTGCAGTTTTATACCGAGGAGATGCTTCCTCTTTGCATTCCTCTGGGAGAACCCCCACAGCTATACATTGAGCGAGTGGTGGTGAAGGAAATGCTCGGAGGGGGCAAGAGTGGCTACGAAGTGCTCAGGGGCAAACTCCGGTGGGCCTGGCACCCACCCGTAGTCATGCATGAGGGACAAGAGCTCCTCGAGGTGTCTTTTGCCCTGGCCATCCTCATGGACCAGTATGTAGAGGATGAGACCTTGCCAGCTGAGAAGGGCAAGGCCCCAGAATCGTCAGATGAGGAAGAGGATGAGCATATTGGGATGGACGATTTTGTCCGTTGGAAGCAACTAGCTGAAGAAATGCCGCCACGCCGGGAGCGGGGAGGACGTTTAACTGGATTAGATGCCATTCCAGTCATATAGCACCAGGGTCAGGAGTTCCTCCTCCTGGATGATATAATGTGGACATACCATGTAGTGGCCGGGCTCAAAGGACGAAAGCAAGCCCAACTTCTCTATGAGCTGGCCGAGTATTTGGACGATTTTATTGACTTCTCGTCCGTGGATCTCCCTCCTGAGGTACAACAGCTGCTGTAGTTCCACCAACAGACCATTGAGCCGGCTGAGACACTTCTCAGGCTTAGGGATCCCAGCCTCCTCCGGAAGCCTTCACGGCTATGGGACCTCAAGTCCCAAGTATTAACATGGTCGAGATTCCCTCTCATTCGGATGAAGAGAGGGGAAGACCTCTGTCATAACCCTGCCCATTATGGAGGAAGAGGTTCCTATGAACCTAGAGAAGGAAGTAGCCACTTCGGTTACTCCCCACGGGAAAGCATTGGGAAACCATCTTACCCGTTTTTTCCTATCAGCCTTTAGGCATGGACAGGTTCTTTTTGTGGCACGTGACCTGGCCCCAGAAGCAGAGGCATCGTGGTGGAGTTGTCCACCCTCGCGGGGCACAAGAAGCTATCATACTACACCTTCACTTATGTGTTAGTACGACGATTTCTTTTGAAGATTTGAATTCTTCTAAACACTTGATTCCTTTGTTTGTGAGATGAATTGAATATGAATTTTCATTCAAATGAATCGAGGTTACAATAACAATTATGTACATAAGAAAGATATACAGTGATTTAAAGTACGAGGTGACTCATGCACCTACATACTTCCCAATACATATGTTCCTCTCAGTTCCAGCTTTTGTTGCTTCTAATCTTAAAATTTCAAGCATGAACACTCTAACATCAACTAGATCCTGGTCTGAAATGTCCACAACCTGCAGTTAACCACACTTTATCAATAACAGAGTTTGGTTTGTCTGCTGCATTTGAGTTGACTTACTAGATCAGGCAACAATATATTCACTCCTTTCAAGTACCCCCTCACAAATTTGTGCATAAACAAACATACGGCAGGGCCACATGAATGACCATCGATTTGAAGAGGCGTTCTGGAAATTTTCACAACATCTGAGGCTGTAAAGATGAAATTATTGTGTCCAAGCAATTCCAGGAACCTGCATTCAAATTTGTTGTCATTGTGCCACAACAGCAAAATACAATGAGCAAGCACTAACCTCTCAATATGTCTGCTTTTGTCATGCAAGCCCGAGCTATCAAAGTGATATATCCCTGGTTTATATCTCTGTGCGAGACTGTAATGTGATATGTTTTGCACCAAATTATCACATTTGATGTATGTTTGATGATTTATCTGCTGAAATTGAAGAAGATATTATATTTTTTGGATGTTTTAGAGTGTGGGCACTTGTATTTGGGCTTGAAGGAGTATTAAAGCCATTTTAATGGTTGAATATTTGATGAAGTGGCATGATCTCAAAAGGCATATTGGTTATTGAAGATCCTATGGTGGAGATTGTTCAAAGATGAAGGGCTGAGATTTGATGTGTAAGTTTAAGAGGAGGGGTACGTCTCCTCATTCTCTCTCTCTTACTCTTGCTCTTGGAAGAGATTATCCATTTGTATAGAGTGTTCCATGGAAGAAATAAATAATGAAGAGGAGGATGAACCTCCAGATTATCTTGATTATGATTTGGTTGTGCAATTGAGGTGTATTTGATCTCTTGTTCCATTCTTCAAATTCTTTCCTTCAATTTTCGTGTCTTGCCTTGTGAGTGCTTGCTGATAGAGTGTGGCGCAGCCTGATGCATATATTTTGCATTCTGCTCAGCTTGGTGTTTGGTTCATTATGTTGGATTACATTAAGTGGGGGGCATTTCGAGAATAGCAGCATTCTATTAGCATTATTTTCAAGAAAACAACCTTCACCAGTAAATCAGCGCTGGAAATATCTTGCAGAAGTTCAGAATATTTGTAATGAGTATTGCTTCTTTCAAAATCAAACAAGAGATGCAACATAGAGGTAAGGATTTGATTTTTAAGCAGATGAAAATATACTTGAAGATAAAAACGATCTGTTCTTCCTTTGCCTGGCCAGTAAAGCTTGAACAGAATGCCTGTGAATGCTTAGATTTTGTTGTGGATTTCTACTGTAAACAAAAGAAGGAAACTGTAAGGTTCATTCAAAATTCATATTCTCATAAACAAATGCTGGTGTATACCTCTCTGTGCCATACCAATTGCAAAAACCTGTGCAAAAGCGATTTATTGTGATAGCCAAACTCTGCAGAAGATTTCAGAGTTAACACAACAGATGTGGGATGCTAAAAACATGATGTGTGCAGCAGATACTCGCCATGGCCGATACCTAATATGCTCTGATCTGCCATCTCCGGCCATATCCATTTGCCTTTTATCAGATCTGAAGCCCTATAGCATGTCGTTGGCTACAGCCATAGCCTCACCCTCAACCGCCATCTCCATTCACGGACCTGCAAGACAAAATCCGACCCTAATCATCTCCCACACCTGCTCGACCTTTCAAATGCGCGCCATACATACCTAACGGCCCTGCCACAAGATAGCATAGAAAAGCAGAGGAATGAAAAAAAAAAAAAAAAGGGTTGTGAAGAATGGTGAAAGTGAAGGGAAATTAAAAGATATTAAAGGCTAAGGAATAGTAGAACTTTAAAAGTTTTGTGGCAAATAGCCCATTGGATAAGTTTTTGAACCACAAATGGTATTATGAAGACGTTATTTTCCAGGTTATTTATGAAGACGTTATTTTCCAGGTTATTTATTTGCCTATTTATGAAGATGTATCTTATATTCTCCAAGCTATGTCGATTGCTATTATTCAAGACCAAAGATCAAATAACATTTATTCTGCTCAAGTGTTTAAAAGCGAAAATTACTAATGTTCTTTCAAAGTTATTTGAAGTTCAATTACTATATTTGGTTGGAAGATTTCAAGTATGAATATTGCATCTCAATGGTCAGTATTATCTTTTTGTTTATATGACAAGACTATTTATTCTCCAACGAGCTTATTCAAGTCGAACACCATATTAATCAAGAACATGTGGTTAGTGCTTATGCTTTTGCAATTTGATTGGATTTCAATTTCAAGTTTTTTCAAGAATTCAAGCTATCAAAGGAAGTTGTACAAGTTTTATTTTTATTTAAGTGATTATGGATGACATGATGGATGTGCTGACCTAGAAAGGCCGCAGCATCTCATGACCTATGTAAAATGTGATGAAAAATTATAAGTGTTGTGAAGGGGATAGAGCGTCATACCGGGCAGTAGAGCGAGGGTGCCACTGACCTGGATGGGACTTGCTACCCTATAATTGATGAAGATGAAGTGATGTTAGAAGTTTTTAGTATTTTTTTCCTTGGAAGACTTCTGTAGATGATTTTGAAGGCTTGAAGACATTTGGACATTGGATTTTTGTTAAGTTGTGATGCTATTTAGAGGACCAAGTTGAAGACATGAAGATCGAAGAAAAGATTTTTGAAGAATTCATCGGGACGATGAATAATCTTGGGGGGGAATAATGTAATGTGGTATGTTTTGCACCAAATTATCACATTTGATGTATGTTTGATGATTTATCTGCTGAAATTGAAGAAGATATTATCTTATATTATAATGTTTTAGCGTGTTGTATCAAGCCCTAATTTGAATGACCAAGATCATCTAATTGCATCCAAAGGCAGAGATTTATCGCACAACTTTTGACCACTATGATCGGTCATGTTTTGATGTCTTGAGGAGAGGGGAACGTGAAAAGGTAAAAAGGCATGGGAAAAAGGGGAAGTGGAAAAGGGTGAGGAAAGGGAGAAAAAAAAAATGAAAAAATGGCATGGGAAAAGGGATAAGAAAAAAGAAAAAGAAAAAGGGAGGGGAAAACGAGGGGAAAAAGGGAAAAAGAAGCAAAGGGTGGGAAAAGGAGGAAAAAAGAAGGGAGAAAGGGTAACAGAAAAAGGGTGGAGTAAAGAGAAGGGGAAAAGCGCATGGGAAAAGGGAAATGAAAAAAGAAAAAGGAAGAAGAAAAGGGAGCATGGGAAAAAAGGCACTAAAAAAAGGGAAGAGGGAAAGGAAAAATGAAAAAGAGAAGGGTGAAAGAGCACGGGAAAAAGGGAAAGAGGGAAAGGGTGAAGAAAGGGGAAAAGGATAAGCGAAAAAAAGCATGGAAAAAAGGAAGAAAAAGGTGGCAAAAAGGGAAGAGAGAAAAGGGTTAGAAGAGGGAAAAGAGAAGGGAAAAATGGCATGGAAGAAGGGAAAGGAAAAGGGAAAAGAAAAAAGGAGGGAAAAAGGGAAGACGAAAGGGAAGGTAAAGGAGGAAAAAGGAAGAGGAAAAAGGGAAACAAGAAAAGGGTGGGGAGAAGGAATAGAAAGAGAGCATGGGAAAATGGAAACGAGAAAGGAAAATAAAAAAGGGAGGCAGAAAGGTGGAAAGGGAACATGGGAAAAAGGGCGTGAGGGAAAGGGAAAGAGAGACAAGGGAAAAGGGAAGGGGAAAAGGGTACAGGAAAAAAGGGAAAGAAAGAAGAAAATGAAAGTGAAAAAAAAAAGCATGGGAAAAGGGCAAGAGAAAAAAAAAGGGGAAGAGAGAAAGGGTGGGGAAAAGGGGAAAAAAGGTTGAGGAAAAAGAGAGATGTTGAAAAAGGCATGGAAAGAAGGAAGTGAGAAGAAAATGAAGGGGGGAAGGGGAAAGAAAAGGTAAAAAAGGCACAACAAAAAGGAGAAGAGGAAAAGAGTTGGGAAATGAGGAAAAGAAAAAAAAATGTCCATCAAGAAAAGGGATAGGGATAGAGAACGGGAAAGGGTAAAGAGAGGGGGAAAAGGAAGTGAAAAAGAGCATGGAAAAAGGGAAGGAAAAAAGGGGAAGAGTGAACCGTTGAGGAAAGAGGAAAAGGGAAGGGGAAAATGGCATGGGAAAAAGAAAAGGAAAAGGGAAAGGGAAAGGGAAAGGAAAATGGAAAAGGGGAGCAAAAGGGCATTGGGAAAGGGGAAGACGGAAAGGGAAAGGGTTGAGAGAGGAGAAAAAAGAAAAAAAATGGGGACCGGGAAGGGCAAAAGGGGAACAAGAAAAGGATGGGAAGAAAGGAAGGGAAAAAGAGAAAGGGAAAGGAAAAAGAAAAGGATAGATGAAAAGGGTGAAAGCGAACCTGGAAAAAAGGGCACGAGAAAAAGGGGAAGAGGGAAATGGAAAAAGGGAAGGGCGAAAGGTCACATTACCATTCTTTTAATATATTGATGACACAGTTCTTAAAAAAAAAACAAGGTGCTGCACACGGAGGGTTGCCCTCCGGTGGCCCGAAAGTGTGTTTTCATGATTCGATTTTTTGTGTTGGATCTTGTCTGTTTTACCTGGAGTCGTATAAATGATATGAACGCAGGTTGTCATTTTCTTAGCTCAAGAAGGTGCTCATTGTCTATTTGGACTCAACACTTTTGTTCATAATATGAACCCTATGGTCATTACATCATGTAATTGCGTTGAATCGGGCATTTCGCCAGTAAAGGCACCGGTAATGCTGCCACACTCGGCGGCACACTCGTGGCTCCAGACTTGGCGGTGCACGGGCTTGCTTGCCTGGAGCCTTTACTGGGCGAAATGATCCTCCTCGGGGCAATTATCATGTGGCTGTAGTCATATAGTCATATGTGGTGACTCCAAAAACATATGTTTTCATTGTATTATAAATCAAAATCGTCTCCATTTCTTGCTCTTCCATGTTGGTCATGAATTTGATAGATGAATCTAGTTTTGTATTAGTATTCTCGGAAGATCTGCTTGCAAAGCATCAGCATTAAAGCTGCATGCACAATGTTTGACACATTGTGTACAAAGTGTGCAAGTCAAACTTCCCACGTATAATAGTCAAACAATTGCATTTCTTCCAATTAGCCTTCCAGACAGGCTGAACCTTCCAGAGAGGCTGAATAGCATGAATATGAGTACATATACAAACTATATTAGTGGTGTCCATCAATGCTGCAATAAGTTAGACACATAGGGTTTTTAACATCTATGGAGACTAAATTGGCCCAAATTGGCCATAGGCCATGCGTATAAAATATGAGTGGATCCAAAGTCCACAACATGTAGCAAAGGCATTACAAGTGCAACAAACGATTGTAAAAAAGCTATATATAGAATATATGATTTGATTTTTTGGTTCAAGATAAGAAAGTTTTTCCTTCGTTGTTGTTTGTTCCTTGTTTCTAAAGTGTCTCCCGTATTAGATTGTATGCAAGTACGTTCATTCTATCGACACTTGATCTTTGAAATGGTTGGTAGTCGAAAAAACCTTCTTTACCCTGGAGTTTTCCCAACGCTGGTTCGCTGTATTGGTATGACGTGAAAAATGCACTTCATTTCACTTTTGGTACAGCAGTATTAAATACTACAATTTTCTTGGTCTCCTCTACACTACCCTTTTGCCTACGTCACACAGTGAGGTATGGTGCAGTGTGTATGGAAATTACTCTGGCATGCGCCTGTGTGCCTGTTGATAACTGTGTCCAATGCCAAATAGAGAAGTGTGATGGCACGGATGCACTTTTTCTGTACAAGTCTGTCTGTAGTCAATGTGCCTGGTGTTTGGCTTTCTCTATCAAAATCTGCAACTTGGATTTAATAAATGAAATTACTCTTCAGATATTTAAATTTTATGTTGTAATTTTGGAGAACTGAAACAACCAGCTGCAAATAGGAGGTTCCTCCGAGAAAAGTGCAAAAACCATTACGCAAATTCAAAATGGGTGGTCCCATACGCCATCACCAAACAAACCTACCCGAAGAGCATGGACAGGAGTAGACTTAGTTGGTAACGTTTTCAAAAGCCTTAGGCGTCGAACAGTACCAGATCTGTAATGTATCTTTCTCGATCATTAAGAATCTGAAAGAACAACAATATGACTTTAAACAATGTGCATACTTTTCTGCAGTGCGAGAGGCTTTAGAACTGGCATTGACATCCAACAACCTCACTGTATTGTCTATTGAGCCCGAAGCAAGCAGGGAACCTTCACCGCTGGGATAAAACATTAGTTATTTACACATGGAATAAAGAATATCTTCAATTCCTAAATGTAGTACGAGTGGAAAGCAAATTTCAATGAACATTTGGGAAATTTAATGCTGGCAAATCGGCTTTTCTGAGTAGCACAGGGGACAACCTCTTTGGCATATGTCATGATACACTCTCAACACCCATTCATACATCCAGCGTCTAAACATTACCAGAGTTATACTCACAATTAACAGCAAAATGCTCATGCGGGCATTTCATCTCCAAATTTATTAAACTAGCGGAATCTTCCTTCAAGCATAGGAAGGAAGGAAGGTTCTTTTATAGGGTCATCAAAATCTCTCAAAATGTTGTCTTATGGTTATATGCAACATTTGCTTAAAAATCTTGAGACTCTGGAAACGACAAAGGGATATTACCTGAATGCAAGGCTCCATACACTACCCGTGTGTCCTAGCAAAGGAGATACACATTTTGTGGTTGCCATATCCCACATCATTATTGCACCATCTTCATCTCCAGATGCCATATAACGCCCTTCAGGTGACATGGCCAAGGGCACGACCATTCCCCTGTGTCCAGCAAATACACGCATGCATTCCCCTGTTTGCACGTCCCATAATCTTACGGTCTTGTCACTGGATCCAGTCGCAATACAGTTGCAATTGACATGCCATTGCACACATTGCAGGAAAGTAGTTCTCAAATACATTTAAATTATCATTTTGGACATCAAGCAAGTGATCATGCTTACATCAACATCGGAAAGATGTCCTGCAAGTATACGCAAAGTAGTGACCATATTCTAGCAGTTCTATCATGTGATGCACTGCAAAGTAGTGACCAACAGGACTACACTGGAGAATATGTCAAAAAATGCAAAACTTTTAATTTAAATTGGAGGAATGAATGAGCTAATAATATTATATATTACCTGGACATCCCAGACAGGATAATTGTGGCCCTTGTAACAAACAAGGTTTGTCTTGAGCTTCAGACTCCAAAGACGAACTACAAATTTAACCACCACATCGGAAACCAAACATAATATAGAATAATGTCCAAAATGCATATTTCAAAGAAAAGTTGGCAGCGGCAGAGATTGCTTCGTCAGTGCAATACTGAATTTATGCAAAAGTTTTTTACCTGTACAATCTGCAGAAGCAGAAAGAAGGACAGATCCACTGTGGCCTGTCAAGTGCGCATATGCTGATCCATTGTCCTTATTATCACTATCAATACCTGCAGATAATCTAAGCAGTTCAGTCAAGATTTTGAAATGATGCTTAAATATGACTTCTAAAAACAAATTTAGCTTTTTCAGCATAAATCCGCAAAATTCTTTCTACCATTTTTCGAAGAAATGTCACGTTCTCCAAGTTTTCCATGTTCCAAACCTACAAATATTCCATTGTCTTTAAGATCTAAGAGCTCCCTCTAAACTCAATTCTAGATTCGTGCAAAGAAAAGATGTCTTCATCCAGATTACGTTGGATTACCTACACAATTAAATCTTTATACTTGGCCTACCTTAATGACGAATCTGAGAAGCCCCCAACAAGCTGAGCACCCACCCGCAGATATAGATGAACAATTTAGACTATAAAAAACAAACGCAAATATATAATTATAATAGTGGCAGGAAAATAAGCTAGGAAGATAAAAGAGATATTTCTAGCACTTCAATGAGAGATGAGTTAGATTCAATTTTCACATTATATTATGCCATTAGCTATCTGGTTTTATGTCGTTAGATGCTGCCTCTTTCAGTTGAATGCTTTCAGCCAACTATTCAAATCTCATACCTGTTATGTGTATTGACAAAGGTATAGAAACACAGAGATGGCACTGCATTACTTTTCAACGGATAAACTTGGCTCGCCACTGCAGATTCACATACCCGTTTTAAAGCAGGAATGTCATACTTATGAGCAGCTGCCAACAATGCCATGCCATGCTCTTTCATGGCATTTGTATCATGCTCCCCTGAAGCACATAAATTATGCATTATTCAAAATAACATCTCAAACTTTTCAAAATAATTGTGGACAGAAATTTCCACTCCCATCTAGTCCATATACCAGTCACACGTATGACAGCACATGTCTTTTCTTTTAACTCATGCTCAAACATGGCATTGGATACAGGTGATCTGATGGCCTATACAAAACAAACTCTAATTAGTTTTACTGCATATTACCACAACTTCAGCAGATTCTTAAAAATTAAACATAAAAAAGAAAAAGAAAAATATTTGCTTGATGGGTCATGCCTCCACACCAAAATGACACAAAACATTTCTGCAGCTTTATGCATGATACCTCTTATAACTTCATTTGCTTACAAGGAATGCTTTCATAAGATTTAACTCCTCATTCCGAAAATGATTGACTCAATACCATGCTCAATATAGCTGTCATCCAAAGTGACCAATTCATGGTTACATATTAGAGTAGAGAACGACACTAGCATACTAATGGCTTCAAAATTGATTTGCACAATGAACATCTCGGTGTGCAAGTGTAGTGTCACCTTCACCTGTCTCAATTGTAACGTCTGCATGGATGCCCTCCAGCAACATTGTGCGAAAAGATGAGAGTCTTGAAGCTCTGTATTCATTTACAGCATTTGCTGTTTGTACATCCAAACTCAAAGCAGTATGGTAAATAACTGCCATGCTCTTGGAAGCCAGAGGAAAATGCTTGGAAGAAGAAGAAGGGTCGAGCTGCGCCATAGCCACGCCTGCGAAGGAATGGGGCTGGATGACCGAGAGTTTACAGGTAGCAGCCAGTTTGGAGCAGTCACCAGCATATGCTAGGCATATGCCGGCATATACCTGGATATGCCCACATACCCACATAAACGAGGGTTTGCCCCCCTAGGGGCAACCCAAAAAGGTCACGGGAAAAGGAGGAAGAGAGAGAGTGAAGAAAGGCAAAACGGAAGCAAAAAAGGGAGAGGGAAAAAAAGGGGGAAGAAAGAAAGGGTGGGAAAAAAAGGAAAATTGGTAGAAGAGAAAAGGAAAGAGGAAAAATGTGTAGAAAGGTTATGGGAAAACGGAAGAGTCAAAAGAAAATGAAGGGGAAAAAGGAAAAAAGCATGGTGAAAAGGAAAAGAGGAATAGGGTGGAGAAATGAGGGAAAGAGGAAGGAAAAAGTTTATCAAGAAAACTGAAAGTGAAAAGAAGAAAAGGAAACGCGTACGAGGAAAAGGAAAAAGCAAAAGTATAAAAGCGGGGTATAGCAAGTGGCAAAGGGAAAGAGAAACGGTGTCGACTACTTTAACAATGGAGTACTTCTAGGTTATTCATGCTTGCCTCTCTCATCACTGTAGTGTATCATTTATAGGTTATGAGCTTATGCCCAGCAATGCTGGGCACCGTTCCTAGTATTTTTTGGATGTTTTAGAGTGTGGGCACTTGTATTTGGGCTTGAAGGACTATTAAAGCCATTTTAATGGTTGAATATTTGATAAAGTGGCATGATCTCAAAAGGCATGTTGGTTATTGAAGATCCTATGGTGGAGATTGTTCAAAGATGAAGGGCTGAGATTTGATGTGTAAGTTTAAGAGGAGGGGTATGTCTCCTCATTCTCTCTCTCTTACTCTTGCTCTTGGAAGAGATTATCCATTTGTATAGAGTGTTCCATGGAAGAAATAAATAATGAAGAGGAGGATGAACCTCCAGATTATCTTGATTATGATTTGGTTGTGCAATTGAGGTGTATTTGATCTCTTGTTCCATTCTTCAAATTCTTTCCTTCAATTCTCGTGTCTTGCCTTGTGAGTGCTTGCTGATAGAGTGTGGCGCAGCCTGATGCATATATTTTGCATTCTGCTCAGCTTGTGTTTGGTTCATTATGTTGGATTACAGAGACACGCGTGGCTTACAATCAGAAAACAGGTCCAGTGATGTCCATCACAAGCAGGCAAGAACATGTACTGGCACTTATCCAGATTCACATGTTTCCTTATTGTTTTGTAACTATTTGTGTCCTTGGACAATGTCGAGTGAAAAAGAGGGTCAAAGAAATAAAAGGGATGGCTCATTCCTTGGAGCATCAAGTACTATTCCATGTATCTGCAAACATATGCATATGATGGCACAATCCTAATGATCACAAATCAGATGAAAGTATCACCTTGAGAAGAGGAGGATCAATTGATCATTGAACCACTGCGTATCAGCTTCCAAAAATTTGATATCGATGGAGCTAATCATGACAGTTTCAGTCCCACTCACCACCACTTCCAAATGTATATGTGGCTTTAGGTAGACAAGGATTGCCGAAGCTCTATCATCTCTAGTTCTAAACACACACGAGAACATTTGCTCACAATCCATTCAAATATTTTAAATTGAAAAAGTACAACACATATCATAGAAGTTTTTTTTACTTATAATGACTTTCAAAGAGTTTTACAAGATTCATTTATGAAAATACTTGTCGAGCATTTTCATGCAGTTGCGCGACTCTTCAGAATCCCACATGTTCCACATTTGATGTTCCTTCACATAAGCTGGCACACTTTCTGCAGCCAGAAGTCCTTCCAGCCATGGTTTGAGTTGCTCCAAAAGGAAATTGGAATCCAACCTGTCGAGAGCAAAACTATTTGGACATATCATTGTGTTCGGCTGGTTGACAGAACCCTTATATCTGCTGTCATCTATCAACAATGTATTTTTCACTTGGTATTTCTAGTATTTCTGGTACACTTTGGACAGATCCTTAAGGAAAATTGGCTTATTAACCACTTTTAATTTTGTGTTGGTGCAGTCATCCTGATTCCAAATAAGAAGAAATCTGCTTTTATATTCCTGCAACAACTTTCTCATCAACAAGTCAAGGTTACTCTTAGCCATGTTGGACCACAATGCAATCTCAAATTTTGATGTACATCATTCTAAGAACTCCTGTAATCCAGGCCTGGAAACTGCTGCCTTTTGAAGGTTCAATTTCTTGAGGGTCACTTCTGGCTCGGCCGATGCAGGGATCCTCTCTGTCAAGTCATAAAACTTGCCTAAAACCCCATTAAAGTCCAGAACAAGGAGAATTTCAGTTAACCTCTTGGTTTTTCTTGGTTGAGGTTGTATTGGACTCGTTGAGCAGTCTGCATCTTGTCCAGGATCTGGGGTTTCTTTGTCAACTTCATCACCTGCATCCGCATTTGGCTCATGTTCAGCACCAAAACTTTTTCCTGGTGAAGGATCCCGTGCAGAATGAATCTCAAGGGAATTAATTTTTCCCCCTAAAACAGATGCACTAGGAATCTCTTCGTGATGGCTTCCAGTTGCAGTAGCGTCTATCTCTGTAACATAATTGAAATGAGGAAGACCACAGAAAAATACAAAAAAATAAATCATGTATGTGGCATCGGTACTTACTTGATACGACTGCATTCAGTTCACTATCTAAATTTCGTTTTGGAGTCTCCACGCAGCAGCTGGGATTGACTTAGAAGTATCAAATGGGGTGAATTCTAGGTACACCCGGAAGGTATCTTGCAGTGTCATAACTGATCGAGGCGTGGATAACTGTTGGATATCCTTGGTCCCAAATTTCTGCAATTCTGCAAACACTAAGTCAGTAGGCCTGTGACAACATCAGTAAACATTAGGTGGTTCTTGTGGTACCACTCGAACACCAAAATCCAAAAGCCATGTCTCAGTCATAATGTGGGCACAACTGGGGCTGCAGCAGGTCCTAGAGTGTCTGCAAAACAAATTCAAAATCAATAGAGTCTTTAGACGAGGGTTAGAGCTGATAATATTTACCTCAAATTGTGTGATAGACATGGAATGTGATACTGCTGACTACATTCTGCTATCATAACTGGCAACATTTTACCCTCTCATTTCAGACAACGTCCACAAAATGGACAACCTTCATCACCCTCTTCTTCTGCCTCAGGAAGCATTGGAAGTGCAGGATCTAAAGGAGTGTCATGACCACTACGCTCAGAGAAAATCTCAAATCTTTGCATTCGAGGTTGCAGCTGCAGCAGTAAGTCTTCACATGCCTTTAGCTCAATTTCAGTTTTTGCTAGTTCCTTATTTAATTGATTCAGCCCAGGCAACACTGTACCATTTAGCTCTTCATCCTTTAGTTCGCTTACAACCCAAACACCCTATGCTGCTTTCGGATTTGCTGTCATGATTGATTGCCATCTGTGCAAATCAGCTCTAATTTCTGATGCTTTATGCTCCATCAACTCAATCTTTCTTTTGATATCATTTTTCCTATCCTCGTTTGCTTGCAATAATCGCTTGCATCTATCAAACCTAGCTGATGTTGCAGCCAACCATTCCTTCACAAGTCTGCCATAGTCTGCAAAACAAAACACTACGTATATGTCAGCCTCCTAACATAGTAAGCCACGTACTGATGGAAGACCACAATCACACGCCACACAACACAAGGTATTTTCTACACACCACCACATACCACACACCATACAACATACACTGCACAGTACACACCACACAACAGGTTGTGATAGTAGCAAGGAGTGGTGGGACATTGTGTAGGGTGGTGAAGTGTGGTGGTGGTGGTGGGGTGTGGTGGTGGGGTTTGGTGGTGGTGGTGGTGGTGGAGCGTGTGGTGGTGGTGGAGTGTGGTGGTGGTGGATTGTGGTGTGGGACATGGTGGTGTGGTGGAGGAGTGTGGTGGTGGTGGAGTGTGGTGGAGGGGTGTGGTGTGGGATGTGGTGGAGTCCGGTGGTGTGGTATGGTGGTGGTGGGTGTGGTGGTGGTGGAGGAGTGTGGTGGTGGTGGTGGAGTGTGGTGGAAGGGTGTGGTGTGGGACATGGTGGAGTGTGGTGGTGGGAGATGGTAGAGTGTAGTGGTGAGAGATGGTGGGGGTGTGGTGTGGGACATGGTGGATGCCAACAACTCACCACTCACCAGACCACACATACCTCATCTATCATTCTGGCATCCATTGCACGAAATGCCCCACAGATGGCATCATAGAGACACAACATGACAAGACAGCCAACATGATGCAAAATGGTAGTAGACATACCTGATTCTTGAAGTGGATTTGAGGTTACCTTTTCTGTGTTGATAGAAACAATCTAGGTCAAGCTTGAGATTTTTTTCTGTTGTAACACAACTAATAATTGAACATACTTGCAATGGCATGTTTTGGTCTCAAAACATTGCTCTGCTTTTCTGTTTTGATTGTGAGAGTTCAGATTGAATGTGTGGTCTAGAGGAACCTGATTTGGTTTTTTCCCTATCATCTTTATCATCCCTGTCACTTTTACTATTTTCCTCCTGGTCAGGTTGGATTTGCCTATGCTTTCTCTTGGGTCTAGAAGAACTGGCCTTTGCTTTCTCATTGGGAGTTTTATAATAATCCGAGAAGCTCTTCCAATTAACAGCCTCCCCCTTTATATGCAGATAATAAGCCACTGCCCAGGTTCCAGGAGCCATTCCACCCCATGTATGTGGCTTCCCTGTAATTGTAAATTTGCATGAACTCTTTGTATTGTTCATTGTTCAGATTCTTCAACCTGTCATGTTAGAATGGTTAGTAGTTTTTTTGTTCTAAAAGCTGTTTCAATACATATTTTGTTGCGTTGTTTGTTCCGTTTAGTTGCAGGTACCTACTTTGTTAAGCCCTTTGTTTCCATTTAGTTGCAGAGGCACAGGAACATGTTTCGCTGCAACCATGGTAACAAATGTGACATTGGATAATCCTTATGTTTTTAAATCATTTCCAATCTGAGATATATGAGTGTCTATTGCCACTTAAAGATGGTAAGCGCCAAGACATTGCATTCTAGCATATTTCTTTGATGATTCCAAGTAGATTGGTTGAAGCATTTGATGTTTGTTATGATTATACTGATTGATTCTAGATTCCATTCCATTCTTACATTGTCCATTGGAGTTGTATTATTGCCTCTTGCTACCCGTTGTGTATCTTTCCACAAAAAGTTGGGCACAAAATAGTGAATACGGAAGGTCTGCAAAAGCTGGCTACTTCTAAGATCTAAGTCTGTAAGCTCAAACAATATGCTAATATGTTTGTACCCTGTTATGGACTACCAGTTCTTTGCCTGCTATGGACTACTAGTTCATTTGCTCTAAAAGAAACGTTGTCCATACCCCTAAGTGTCTATTCATTGGTTTACGGACATTATTGAAAAATTTATTATTGTGTATCTGCCTGCATTGAGCAATTGCAGGGTAAAATTATATTAATAAGCCAACAAACACAAGCAATGAGAACTGCCAAATACATTAAACAAATAAACCCACAACTACCATCTTTTTTAGATTTAAAGAAACACTAGAAATTCATATTGAAAAACATTGCTTAAAATGTTTGAGTTGTAGTGACTATTCGATTTATTATGTTATAGTGCTCATGTTTTCATATAGTCTAAGTCTAAGGCATAACTTAATGAATATGCTCCAACTTATATGCAATAATATACATTGCTACCACTTTTTTGTACAATTATCAAGGTTGGACTCATTACCATAATTGAAGTAGACATTCATTAGTACTTATGTGCGACTAGAACAAGTCAGAACATCACGAAACAAGATGAACACATTACAAAGCTTGGGCAAAAGCCTAGATGAAACTACCACATGTTACCATGACTTTGGGTTCACAAACACACACTACCAACTTTGATTAGATGCTATGAAGTCACACAATCACATCTTCTATAAAGCTCTTAGCAAGCGCCAAGCAATGCTCTAACATTATGCGTTTCTTTTATGTCTACCCATGCTACTCCACATATACATCCCATAATTTCTATCCATTCCATGTGCCCACGGATAATGCCTAAACCCTAAACCATCACACTTGGCACTTCATTATAGGTACTTACACAATTACATCTACAAATTTTTATTCCACCTAAAAATTGCAGTGCATCTATCAATTCCACACGTCTAGGACTAATGCCCTGCATCGCCGGGAACACGTTTCTAGTCTTTTTTATTATTCTTTGGGCTTTCATTGACAGAACCTACAATTCCTTAGAGTTTAAGCATAGTGTTCAAGTCATAATGCAATGTATGGCATTATGATCACGTGGTGGTAAGTGTAAAAAATGGTGCGATTAATCGCATAAATGTTTACCTTTCTAATTAGAGATGGCATTGGTAATCCTAGACACTGATATGAAGACGATGTGGCTGAAACATTGAGTTGAATTTGGTGCAGTTGTGCAACCACCAGCAATGCTACACACATTTTAACTCTTTTTTCAAAGTTTCTTGCATCTTCAATTGTCTTTTCATTTTTCCCTTGTGGTTGTTGCGAATAAATACCCATAGACAAGTAGCCCTTTTAAAAATCAAACAATTCAAAGTGCATAAGACATTATCTTTCTTCTCGTGCTTGCCAGCATTGTTCAAGCAAAGACGAGGTACTATGAATTCAACGTTAGTTTGCTAGAACTTGTATTTATATTTTTAACCTTGCTCTAGCATGCTTATGTGCTTTGCTAACGCTTCTATTTTTCTACTTTTGCATATAAATTACTGCAACATTACTACATTATGTTACAACACAAGGATAGTTGCAATAAATGGGCAGTTTCTAGGTCCAAAAATTCTTGTTACAGAAGCAGGCAGATCGAATGTTAAGGTGTCGATGCCAAATTACACCACCGAAAAAAAAATAAAAATAAAAAAAATGGTATTGATTAAAAGATAGAAGCAAATAAAAGAGACGATGAGGAAAAGATATGGTGATAAAACAGTATAGCATCTAACGGCTGGACGTTAAAAAAACTATTCTATTCTATTCTATTCTATTCTATTCTATTCTATTCTTTGATCTTACTGGCTCTAAACTTAATGGCCAAATTAAACAGGCAAGATCGTGATCCCCGCCATTTAGGTTTTTGCTTGCTGATTTGCCGCTTTGGTTGTGCGCCTTGCATAGCAGAGCATTGCAAGAATGATGAGGGAGTAAATTAGAGCAAGAAGGACGACAGATTGAAGGCACCGCATTGTTGTAGGCATTGTCGAGCCGCTGTAGTATCTGCTTGTTTCTTTCCCTTCTCTTTCTTTATGCTTGGCTATGGAAATAGCGTTGTGGTTCTTGTAGATGCTTTTCTTTCATTATTTTGCATGGCTGTTCTTGCAGATTCGTGAGAGACAGATAAAGAGATTGGAGCATCTTACACAGATAAGCAACATCGAGTAGCTAGGAAAATGCTATGGGGCTTAAATCATCGGGTAACCAGCATCGGGTAGCTAGGGAAATGCTATGGGCCAACGAAATGCCATGCTAGGAAGCGCTTATCCTTAAATCATTTGGCACTACTCTGGGCACCTTAAAAAGCCGCATCATGGACCCAAACTCAGAACTCAGTACCCAGCAGATTTGCTTCTCTTCTTTTGTCCACATTTTCCACATCTTTTCTACCAAAGTTCTGCCTCGTAGTTCTGTCTCATTTCATCAAACTCGATGGAAGGATTCGTCTCCTTGATTTAAACTAAATGGACCTCATCTGCAACGAAGTTTTCTTTTCTAAGGCTACCAAGATGCTACTCTTGACGATTTGGGAGATATTCGTTCTTCTTTTTTACTGTTCAGCTCTTTTAAACATGTGAATATAGTGTTTCCTTTCTATTTAGAAAATTTACAACAGATGCTACTGTGAAAATAGTGTTCAAACAGGTGAATATAGTGCTCCCTTCGTATTTAAAAAATTTATAACAGCTTCCTTCTTTTCTGAAGCTACTACAAATGTTACTCTTGTCGATTTGAGAGATTTTCCTTCCTTTTTTTTACTGTTCAGCTCCGGGCTTTTGCCCTCTCTTTTGTATTGGGTCCCATAACCCGATTGGGTTCCGTGGACGTTAAAAATTTCTTTCTTTCTTTCTTTCTTTCTTCCGATTTACAATTTTATATGCTCTTTTGAAAAATTTAGATGGGCAACTGGCCAAAGCAGGAGCAAAACATGTAGCAGACTGATTTGGAAGAACCAACGTTGTCAGACCACTGCTTTAGACGGTAGCCCCTAGTCCATAATTCTGTTTGCTCGTTTAGAAAAGAAATAGAAGCAACTACTGTAACTTGTAATTCATGATATCAATATTACCTTACATTTTCGTGTTCAATTTTTCTCATCTGTTAAAATGAAAAATTGATTAAGCACGCCCTTTTTCGGCCTTTATGTTGTAGATGGCATGCAATGACATTGTAGACAGCTTACATCAGCTTAAGAATAGATTCTAGCCTTTTAAGTTCCGTAGCTATTCGCTGAATGTAAATTTTATTTTAAAATACCCAGCCATGAACGTTGGCAATCCCCCTTTTATTCATCCATCCAGATATAGGTTTTCTTGCTTTTGTCATATGTTTTTTACCATCCAGAAACCCTAAAGTCCATTAAATGCTTTGTATTTTATTAAGATTGCTAGGCTTTTGATCATGCAGTTTATCTAAGATTGTTATAATATCATTGCCTAGTTGGATTTATTTCGGTTCACTACAACAGGTTAGGGTGTTTTTCGTCGAGTATAGCGTCAATAAAAGTGACACTATGTGTATTCTCAAAGGCCCTCCAAATGTCACATGGTTGACGCTAAAAGTGCTATACTTTGATGTCGCATGGGCGTCAACTTTTGCGTCAAGTATTGCGTCACGGGTACATAACGCAAAAATGACATAATGACTAAATTTGTGGCAATTGCATATCATGTTTATGTCGAGCTTATATCCAAGTTATTCAATAATTGCGTCATGTTTCTATCATATTAGTCTCCACACAATAATTACCTTTGTGGCAATTGTATGGCATCTTTGTGTCGAGCTTTAATCCATGTGATCCACTAATTGCGTCATATTTACTATCACATTAGTCTCGACACAATGACTACATTTGTGGCAATTGCATAGCAAGTTTTTGTCGAACTTATATCCAAGTTCTTCAATATTTGTATCATATTTTCTATCATATTAGTCTCGGCTATGCAACTAAATTATTACACCATATTAGCATCCTTATTTTGCATAGGTTGACAGCCTTTGCGTCATATTTGTGACTCTCTTATAACATGTTTTATATATTTTTGTTATACAATTTATAATATGCTTAATGTATTTTTACAACATGATTGTGACCTTTAGTTATATTGTTATAAGAAACTAGTTTCCTTTTTGTGGTATTTGAATGACAAAATTGTGTCAGTTTTAAGTTATTTTTGTGACATCTACAAGTCAATTTTATGAGCACATATGACACCATTGTGAAATTTGTGTCTAAATCACAAGCCATCTTTGTGGCAATTCTACATTCAATTTTTGTCACTTTTTTATGTTCATGTTGATGGTTTTTTTATTTTGGACAAATCTATATTTTAGATTCTTCTTTACTCATGTATGCAAAATTGCTTTCATTTAAGTCTATGTTGCATCATGCGTAACGGCAGAAAGAAAAGTGAAAAAGAGGTTAATTGCACCAAGACTGAGCACATGCTTGCAAAGGATAAATTTACTTGACAAAATAAAAACATTACTTTAAATTCAAATGGAAGATCACTGTGCATTTAGTACTTTGACATAAAGAAGTTATATGTGAAAATAAATCCAAAGGTACAAGTTTCGATCACTTTCTATTGTGCATTTTTTTTTCATTCCACGTTATCTTCCTCAGTAGGCGACGAACCTTTATCATTGGCCTCATTGCGTTCTTCGTCTTCACTAACCTACTCAAAAAAAAACAGAACAAGAACTTGGTCAATTTTCAAGTTGAGGTTATCTTGCCATGTAAAAATGAACTAAAGTTGAATAAGAACATTACTTAAATCATTGTTATCTTAATTGAACTCTAAACATCAATATCCCTTCAATCAATAACTGTTGTGACTGTCCTGTTCAGATATAGCAGTAGAACAAATAGGCATTGCCTTTCTTTATAAATTGCTTTGCCAACCAATACAGGCTTCTCCAGTATTTCACACACCATTAGCAGTTTAGGTAGTAAATCTGATCAATATATAGCTGCCTATAGTCAGCCCAACCCTGTATCCGGAGCACACCATTAGCAGCCGCTACCTTGAAATTTTAGGTAGTAAATCTGATCAATATATAGCTGCCTATAGTCAGCCCAAACCTGTATACGGAGTTCATAAGGGCAATTCTAGTTCACTACATAGTCACAACAGGAACCTCAACTGAAAACTTATGGATCCCACAGCTTAATTCCATTACAGTTTCTACCTAATACTCTACCTCATAGTGGTTTGCAAAGTCTGCCCTGTTATGTTGCTTCATCAGCGGAGTCATATCTTTAAGTGCGCTATCTACTCTGTCACCTCCATTGATTATAGCCTAGAACAGTGCAATTGCTTGCTTAAATCCTTTTCTACCTAATACTTAATGGAGTCACAGCTGCATTGAATCAGAATATGCAAAGCTCCAACAGATCAGCTACAGTTATAATGCATGTTGGATGTCTATGGTTATATAACAGACACTCAGGAGAATTATAGACGTACTTAGGATCCACAAACCAGCAACAAGAAAGGCTAATAAAATCACTTACCTCCTCGAAATCTAGATAAATTGGTTGTTAATGCTGCTTCAAATTTCCTTTATCCTCTTGTTTTATCTTTTTCTTGAACACAATACCAGGGCTGGGTTTCTTCACGTAATCACTAGCTTTATGCTGCATCATAAATGATATCATAAACAATTGTGAGAATTGAGAAGGTTTTAATTACTAAGTTTGAAATAGCACAAATTGATCATGATTAAAAAATTTGTAATACACAAACTAGAAAATGCAGCTCTGCTGCAAGATTAAACAAGCCAGCTGTGTATTCTGCTCGCAAATGGTCCATAACTTGGAAAAACATGAAGCTGAACTGAATACAATATTACAACATACCTTGAACTTGGAAATTTTTTGCTGAATATTCTGTTGCTACTCAATCAAAGATCAATTGAGTTAGAAGCAGTAAAACATTGACCTCTTCTATGGCTTGAAACAATTCTCACTGCTAAGAAAGCTCTTGCATTACTTGGGAATACCAAAACTCCCAATCAGATCCAAGAAATCCAGATGTTGATGCAGGCTTTGTTCCCACACAATCAAAGGTATGCTTGCTTATGGTGTGATTTATTAGTGGCAGCTGGAAGCCGCAGTAAATTTCTTGATTCCTGTGATTCTACAGATGGATTTAGAATTTGATCATCCATTCACCGTTGCACTAAAGAAGCTAGGTTCGACACCTAAAGATATCAGAAGATCATCTGCCTGCTGTATATTAGACATTGATATTCTAGCTTGAAATTCCCCTTCTGTTGAAGTTTACTTATCTGTTCATCTTTAGGATGTTCGATTCAGTTTATTTACAAGATTTATAATAATCTAGTAGAGTTGGGAAACTTAAGGTCTGACAGAAGTGGAGATCAGCATTTTGACACATCACACTTTTACTACTGTTTGCACGCAATTGTGCAGGTTATAGGATGAGCAGGGGATCATTGTTTGCAGCTGTGAGGCCAATACTAGATCAGTGAGGCCAATAATGCAGAACAAAGCTGACGATTGAGAGCTTATGCTGACACAAAAAAGAAGTTGCAGAGCAAAGCTGACGCTTGAGAGCTTATGCTGACACAAAAAAGAAGGTCAAATCTGAGCTATGGCGGAAACAGTAGCCAAAAAGAAACAAAAAAACTTGGAGCCTTACCATTATCGTCTATCTGAATCAAGCAGGCTGTCACTGTGAAGTTTTTGGTGGAGAAATATCATGTCGGGTGCTTGCGAATTTGTGGATTTTCAAGAGAAAATAAAGCTGGACGAAAATGTATTCAAACTGCCAAGCTTCACACCTAATCTTTCATTTCAGCCTCTGCTTTTTTTTCCGCAAACTCCATGCATTTGCAGTACCATCTGAGTCTTTCCACTTAACAGAACAAGAAGCACAGCATAAAGAAAAACGAGAAGAAACTTCCGGCGCTCTACCCAGGCATTCCTAACAAAAACAACCTCCATAGCCACCGCATGAAGCACAGCGCTCCCAAGGATCTGCACTCCAGCTAACGCCTAGCCTAGATCTGGCAGAAGGAAGGAAGCGGACCCTCTGCTGTACAGCCCTGCCCTAGGTATGGAAGCGGCAAAAAAAAACGAGGTTGAAGCGGCAAAAAATTCGAGGGCGGAAATCAAATCTGATCTGTTAATCTCAGCAGTCAATTTTGCGGCGAATAGGATCTAGGACTTGAATCACAATCTCAACCGTTCATCTTGACCGTTGGATGTAATGCAATTATATAGTGCCTATTTTTTAGCAGGGTTGCCTAACCCCCCCGCCCACTTTCCTGCATTCCTAGCTATGCCACGTGTCGTGCCACGTTAGCTATTTCTATTTTCAGCCGTCCGATTCTTTATTTTCTGATCGTCGGGTCAGGGAAATTAGAAAATCAAGTATTTGTCTGCCGGAGTATTCGACCTCTCCCTTATTTCGCTGTCGTTCTTTTCGATCTCGTTCTTGTTAGGTTTGATGCGTCTGAGGAGTCTTGCTTTGATCTAACCTTTTGTTGTTGCAGGGTATTTGATCGGCCTCTGCTAGCTCTGATATGGCCGGCATCTGCTAGCTCTAATATGGCATGGGGAAGTTCATAGGTGGCATGTTGATCATCAACATCTGTTATCTTGCCGAGGTATTGTGTTTGATACTAGGAAGCATTTTACTTTATCATTTACGGCAATACCTTTGAGTTCGTAGCCTACCTTTTAGCTTCTAACTATCGTGCAGGCTTTAGGACCCATCGTTTCAGTGCTCTCTGCTTTGACGAAACTGGCATATAGAGTTAGTCTGATCAGTTTTGGGGAAATATACGGAGGCCTTACAATGTTATGTTTTGGCATGCCATGTATAGGAATTTAGACAAACTGAAATCTATGCACCTGTGAGCAAATAGAAGGCAATGGATGTTATGTATCAAAGGCGTATTGGCATATCAAGGAACGATGCATATTATCTTTTGACAGCATGCTGCACAGAGAAGGATATGGCATGTGGAACACGAATGCAGCATCTCATTGAAGAAAATGGGCTGAATGCAATCTCTGTTTTGGGGGATCACTTAATTCGCTTTTGCCTCTTTTGGATGTTTGCATGAAGCAGACAGAACATTTAATAAGATCATACACCCAACTGTGTACACATGGAGTTCTATTATTTTGGCTCATGCTGACCAAAGGAAGCCAGAGTTTGCCCTTCAGCTTTACCACAGTATGCAACTAACAAGTGTGAAAAGCAATCAATGTATTTACGTTGCTGCCCTCAAAGCTTGCACATTGGCAAATTTCTAGGTTAAAGGCGGTTAATACATTTAGAGCTCATTAATGAGGGCCTTGGATCGATATTCTTCTTTGGAAATACCCTCCTCGATATGTATGCCAAAATGGGTGTTTGAAGGAGGCATGCAATGTATTTCATAGTTTGCCTAATAAGAGTGTGGTTTCATGGGGTGCAATGATTGGTGGATATGCTCGTAAGAAAGGTCCGCTAGCATTAGACCGCTTTGATGACATGCACGCAAAGGGCTTAAAACGACTTGGTCACATTTTTGAACATTATAAAAGCTTGCGGTATTGTTGGAGCAATAGAAAGAGGTAGGCATATTCATGAGCGGATCACGCCCAGATGGACTTCATTTTGGCGTTTTTGTTGGAAGCACACTTGTGGATATGTATGTCAATTGCGGTAGTCCGGAAGAGGCATGTGAAGTTTTTGATAAGATGCCAAACCAAGATGTAGTGCTATGGAATGCAATGATTCCGGATATGCTCAACATGGCCAAGGGCTTCCGGGTCATTGAATGTTTTAAGACCATGCGAAAAGAGGACAAAACCCGATAAGACAACATTTCTTGTGGCTTCTTAATGCATGCAATCGGCAGCCCTGGTGGATCGTGGTCGCAAGTATTTTAAGTTGATGAAACAATGCTATGATATAACGCCGGATGTACCGATTACAATTGCATGGTTGATCTCCTGCAGGTGCAAAGTGCTTTGAGGAAGCGTAAACCCCTTTTCGGTAATCTTGTAATTCAAATTTTATTGTTTGGATGGCCCTTCTTAGTGCCCGCAAGATGCATAATAATGTTGAGTTGGGAAAGCGATCTTTTGAGCAAATTATTCGTTTGAATTCCTCATATAGTCATATCTTGGAAGTCCTAACGTGACATTGAGAAGGGAACCAAATAAACTTATATTGGCTTATTTCATTTTGCAGATGCGTAAATCTAACTTGAACATTGTCAATGTACTCCAAGTTGGCTTCGGGCTTCCATTTCTACAAGCACGGAGATGGTAGTCGAATGTACCGGTCTTCTGACAAGTTATGCATGCATGATAGAACACCTAGTCGGCATATTAGTTTTAGGTTAAAACAAAATGTTTTGGATGCATTGTGCATCATTGGTCAAGATCAAAGTACCGGGTCAATCCGCATCGGTTCGATGGATATTAAGTTGTGGATCCTTCACTAGACATCCGAGAGAAAATCAAGTAAGCAATCACAACCATTCCTATTAAAAATTGTTAAGTAACGTGGTGTATGTCTACCGTGCAGATTGGAGCTTGCCCTAGGGCTCGAGATATGGAACGATGAAGAAAAGAAGCACAGACATGGTGCAAAAGTCATGCACTCGGTATACCATGTTTACATTGCATCTCACTCATGTTGTGCTTATATTCAATAAAAGTGTCTCGGTGGTGCATCTTGCTCATGTTGTTCTTATGTTCAACAAAAGTGTCCCGATTGGCACTTTGCGTGTTTGGGGCGCTTCAAGTTGAGCTGGATTTCCTGGAGATGTTAGGATTTCGGTTATCACCCAAATGTATCTATATAGCAAATGTGCGAAGAAACATGAAGCTAGTACTCATTGCGTTGGTAAAAAATGATTTGAGATGCCTCCTAGAACAAAGATTTTAATGCAAATGCTGTCGCATTTCATGATGAAGGCAGGCTGGAAGGAGTTCTCAAGCATTTAGGAAAAAAAGAAGAGAATAAAGATTGAGAGTTTTTTTATCAAGATCTGTGAAAGACGCATTTTTATGAATCCAGATTGATATATGTGTATTTTCCATACAGCTTGACAGAGTTTTGTGGTGGGAAAAACCTAAACACAGATTTCATGCAAAGAGGATACGTATCATATACATAGGGACTGCTGAGTCACCAATATGGCTGCTTGATATCCAAGAATTCTCCAATGAGAAGTCCTCCTAATGTGATCTTCTCATTGGCTGATGTCATCATATATAGATTTCATGCAGCAGAATTTCTGAAACTTCGCATTTTTTAAAGAATTATATTCCTCTACTTGTTTATTCTGATCTTTTAGATGCTAAATTGTGTGTAAAAGGTCTTTGTGACTCATGAATTTGTAGCTCAGTAGCCTACTTCTTGAGGAATTGTTTCGCTTAAAAGGTATCCTATAATGTTTTTTACTTTGTCTTTGCGATTTTCTGCCTATTTTCGGGGAGATAGTACTTTTTGAAAATTGTTTTGTTTAGCCAACCCTAGCTGCCCACTATCCTGCGATTCTAGCTATGCCATGTGTCATGCCACGTCATCTAAAATCATTTTGAGCCGTCCGATTCTCCAATTTCGAATCCTACGGCCAGGGAAATTAGAAAATCCAAGAAATTACCCGGCTCTGCATTAGGTCGTCCTCACTGATCGATTTTGAGACAAGGAAGTTCAGAGTTTTGGTGTAAGATCGAGCCTTGCCTGTTCTTGCTTCCAATATTTTCTGTTACAGCTATCAAGGACAGATTTCGATTCCAGGCATGATTCTCGATCTTTTTCCTTTTCCCTTCTGCAAAAGGCAAGGGGATCGCATGAGATACAGGGGAACGGAGCTTGGGGCTCACCTTCCGCAACATCGCTAGCCCCAAGCTCACCTGCAAAATGGAAAGTCATTCAAGGAGTTTGCGAAGGACAACGTCCGTTTGGTTAAGAGATGTCACAAACCAGATTCAAAAGGTTCGGACCCATCTCTTCTTTCTCCTAGCAAATACATCCTAAACCAGCAGATCCGGCACAGATCCGCAGATTTGCACCTTGAAAAACTCATTTGCACATTAGTTGAAGACCTATAGGCATTTCTTTTGGTGCCAATCTAAATTTTCTAAGATCTACATTCCGCAAGCTTTGAAACTTAGTTTATGTCTTGTTTCGTTGCAGCCGAATTTAAAGTTGTTAATCCAAGGAATAGAGCAGTCCTTGATTTCTACCCCACCGTCTAAATATTCTTTCATCCTTTTGTATGTATTTTCTTGTTTGTTTGTTGTTTTGTTTGTTTGTTTGTCAAGGACAGGAAGCAACTGTCGATCATGTCGCCGATCACGACCGCGGACTTCCAGCCGAACAAGATGCTGCAAATGTAGCCGGTTCAAAACATGCTGCAATCAAGAGGTCAAAAATTTAGAGCTTTGCTTCAGTCTATGTAAACAAGTCGCATGTTAATCATGTCCAGATGCTATATTTCGGTTAATCAACACACGCAATGAGAAACCTGTGATATTCCTCCTATTTTAAATTAGGTGTGCCACTTACCATGTCGCACCTTCAAATCCACATTCCATTAACTCGACTAACAACAAATATATATTGTCCCAACCCATACGATGCATTGTATTTTATTGAGAATAAAATTGGATTCAAGCATGTATTAGCTTTCTAGAAGATCGTTCCGCCGATCTTCGAATTACCACGGGCGAAAACCCAACGCAAGCCCGACTGCCTAGCCTTCTTCCCAACCCTGCAGTTCTGCTAGTTTAAATTTCACACCAGACAAAGTCATATGGTTTTTTGCTTTGAATCGTACATTATAAATATCTAGCGCCAAACCTCCATCCATTTTTGAAAGATAAGGCTTTTTTTTGGAAGGGCTTTGTTAGCTATTTGCCAAGGTTTAATTTTAGGAAACGCAAGCTTTGCGATACGATCTGGCAAGAAGCCCTGCTCGAAAATTTCTACAATAAAATTGCGCAAGAACAAAAGCTGGTGGCATGTTCGAGCCTAAGGGGAATGCTTGAGCCTAGGGGCACAACATTTCAACCATAAAAAAACATACGAAATCATATTTCATTCTTTCAAAAAAATAAACCATTTGAAAGAGCATTTTTATGCCCCGAGTGGCATGTTTGAGCCACGTGTCATGTTTTGAGCCTAGTGGCATGTTTGATATCATGTGGCATGTTTGAGCAAAGATGACATATTTGAGCTAAGATATCTTCTTTTTTTAAAGGACGCCTTGTCCATATGAGCCTGCATGGCATGTTTGAGCCCACATGGCATGTTAGAGCCCACGTGGCATGTTGGAGCCAACCAGGTGACATGTTAGAGCAGGCCGCCATGGTGCTCAACGTCCTGGCCACAACCGAATTGTCATATTCACGGTCGTAAGCGCATAGGTACGTGTTGCCATACTGCACAGGTTACGTGACCGGAGGATTCAAAGGTCGGATAGGGGATAAAAAATAACATGCGAAATATATTAAACCATTAAAAAATATTCCATTTGAAATGGCATTTTAGGCCATTAATGCTTGAATTGTAATGTTGGAGCCACCTTGGCACGTTGATGCCTAGGTGGTATGTTTGAGCCATCTTGGCATGTTTGAGCCACCTTGGCACGTTTGAGCCTACGTGGCATGTTGGAGCCCACGTGGCATGCTTGAGCCACCTTGGCATGTTGGAGCCTAGGTGGCACATTGGTGGTGCGCTGGCATTTCAAAGCTTAGGTGGCATATTTGAGCCACCTTGGCATCTTGGAGCCTAGATGGCATGTTGGAGCCTAGAGGGCATGTTGGAGCCTAGGTGGCATGGTGGAGCCCACGTGGCATATTTGAGCCACCTTGGCATGTTGGAGCCCGCATGGCATGTTAGAGCCCGCATGGCATGTTGGAGCCAACTAGGTGGCATGATGGATCCTAGGGGCATGACATTTGAGTCCCTTGGCAGAGCTAGTTCACAGTTCCGGAGTAGGAGGGTTGCTCGTCCGTGGGTAGGGGCCTTCAGGAGAGGACCTTTGGTCAAGCTGCTTCCGGAAGGTTTTAAGGATCTATCTTCTGGCTTCAACACCCTCTTTCTACGTGATGACATTGTGCAAGATCCTGGTCGAATCTGACTAGGATATGGCCTCCAAATATAAACCATGTGTGCTGTTAGGTTATTGAAGTGTTTACATTATAGCATGGTCGCTTACACTTGGGACATGGTTGAGAAGTTGCAGTTGAAGACGCGAAACATAAGTAACTGATGGACATGGGTTTGGATCTATTTTCCTCCCACTGTGGCAATTAGAAGTCAAGAGCTAATTGTATACATATTGTCTTGAATAGAAGCACTCAAAGACGTTGGAATTATTGACCGAGTCTAAATTCTAAATCATCCCAGTTCTAAATTTTTCTTCATCATCCCAGTTCTAAATCAGGCCAAGTTTTTTGCCACATATTCCTACAACTTTTCTCTAATAGTCATTTAAAAAACCATGAAAAAGTGTTCAATAAAACTTGAGATACATCATTTGGGTGTGCAGGCCTTGTTTTGTCTTAGGGAAGTGCACTGGCCAAATTTTCTTCCAATTTTGAACCTGATTTTCTCAGACATCCCAGATCCAAATTGAGCCAAATTTTTTTCCCACATCCCATCACAACATTTCCCTGGTTGCTTCTCCAAAAATCATTTGAACAAGATCAGCAGAACCTGAGATATTCAGATCTGAGTGCAACTATCTCATTTTGCTTTAGGAATCCTAATATAATTGATGGCCTTTTGCATAATTTTGGACAAAGATTGGTTTCCTTAAACAACCTGGAGCTTCTAACACACCATATCCATATCAAAGCATGCATATGAACTAACACACCTGAGAAGTGGCATGTTGGAGCCCACATGGCGTGTTTGAGCCACCTTGCAATTGGCATGTTTGAGCTTTGGTGGCATGTTGGTGCCTAGTCGACATGCAGGTTGGAGCAAAGGTGGCACATTGGAGCCCACATGGCATGTTTGAGCCACCTTGGCATGTTGGAGCCTAGGTGGCATGTTTGAGGCACATTGGCATGTTGGATCCTAGGTGGCATGTTGGACCCTAGCTGACATGTTTGAGACAACTTGGCATGTTGGAGCCCAAGTGGCATGTTGGTGCTGGCGTGGCATGTTTGAGACACCTTGGCATGTTTGGGCGACCTTGGCATGTTGGATCCTAGGTGGCATGTTGGAGCCCACATGGCATGTTTGAGCCACTATGGCATGTTTGAGCCACCTTGGCATGTTGGAGCCTAGGTGGCATGTTGGAGCCCATGTGGCATGTTTGGGCCACCTTGGCATGTTTGAGCCTAGGTGGCATGTTGGAGCCCACGTGGCATGTTTGAGCCACCACCGCCGAATGTTGGAGCTTAGGTGGCATGTAGGAGCCCACTTGGCATGTTTGAGCCACCTTGGCATGTTGGAGTCCTCGTGGCATGTTTGAGACACCTTGGCATATTTGATCCTAGGTGGCATGTTGGAGCCTAGGTGGCATGTTTGAGCCACCTTGGCATGTTGGAGCCAGCGTGGCATGTTTGAGACACCTTGGCATGTTTGAGCCTTCTTGGCATGTTGGTGCCTAGGCGGCATGCTTGAGCCACCTTGGCGGGGTTGGAGCCTAGGTGGCATGTTGGGCCCACATGGCATGTTTGAGCCACCTTGATATGTTGGAGCATAGGTGGCATGAAGCCCGTGGCATGTTTGAGCCACCTTGGCGTGTTTACCTTGGCGTGTTTACCTTGGCGTGTTTAAGTCTAGGTGTCATGTTGAAACCTAGGTGGCATGTTTGAGGCACGTTGGCATGTTGGAGCCTAGGTGCATGTTGGAGCCCATGTGGCATGTTGGAGCCTATAGGTGGCATGTAGGAGCCCGCGTGGCATGTTTGAGCCACCTTGGCATATTTGAGCCTAGGTGGCATGTTGGTGCCTAGGTGGCATGCTTGAGCCACCTTGGCATGTTGGAGCCTAGGTGGTATGTTGGAGCCAATGTGGCATGTTTGAGCCACCTTGGATCTAAGTTGAAGGTATTTTTCATGAATGTAAAACAATACGATACATTTCCAAATTTAAGCACATAAAGAATATTCCAGGTGATGGTGCTTTGCTTAAGAAATAGCCTCAAGAAAACCTCAAAAAAACCATACTTTCTTAAGAAATAGCTGCGTCAAAACTATACCTAGTTATAAACCACACCACTTGAGGAAAACCACACTTCTTTTAAAAAGCGACCACTTAAAAAACTACACCTACTTAAAACCACACCTAAAAAACTATACTTACTTTTAAAAACAACTACTTAAAACTACACCTAGTTATATAAACCACACCTAAAAAATCATACTTCCTTAAAAATAACTTCTTAAAAACTACACCTAGTTATAAACTACATCCTGAGGAAAACCATACTTCATTAAAAAACGACCACTTAAAAACTACACCGGCTTATAAACAACACTTCAAAAACCATACTCAACTATTTAAAAATTACACCCACTTATAAACCACACCTCGAAAAACAACACCTCAATTCAAAAATCACGCCACTTCAAAAACTATACTTCCTTAAAAACAACCACTTAAAAACTATACCTCCTTATAAACCATACTTCAAAAACTATACTTCCATAAAAAACAACTACTTAAAAACTACACCTAGTTATAAACTACACCTCAAAAAACAACACCTTCTTAAAAACAACACCCCCCCTAAAAAAAAAAAGCAACACCTCTTTTAAAAAAAAACGACACCTCAAAAAAAGACCACACCTTTAAAAAAAAGAAACTATAGCTCAAGTAAAAAAGCTACATCGCCTCCTTAATAAACCACACCTCCATATAACCACATGTAGATTTTTGGAACAATGACATGTGGTCTTTTTTTCTTTTATTGTTTTTAGGTGTGGACCCAGAATTGGGGTGGTTGTGATATTGGTTATAATGTTTACGTAATACTTCTAATATTATTTATACATTTATCATATTATCATAAAAACCATGCTAGTCAAATTAAATACTATAAAATATGTATTTGCAAGGTTGTTTCCCTCATACTAGCTAGTGGCACTTTTGTGTCAACCTTAGCCCTTTTTGCGTCAAGATATCTATGTATTTTTACTTAAAAATTTCACTACATTGACACTTTTTTGACACAATCACAAGACATAAGTGCCACAATCTATAACAAAAAAGTGACGTAAAATTGCCGGTATATTTGATACTATAAAATGACATAAACGTTTTACAAAAGGTGACAAGAAGTTATCACAAAATGTGACACAAATGTGTATCAAAATCGACCCAAAACTTTAGAACTAGCGATGTTATAGTGGAAACAAACCTATTCCTATACTTGACTTAAATTATGTCACAATCTTATTGCAATAAATGATGTAGTCAACATTATGAAAGCTAACGAAAAAATTCCAAAATTTTGACACACATGTGCCATAAGAATGACGTTGCTATTGACACAACTTTATTGACACAAGTTCTGACGCAATCAACTTAATTTGTGTCACTTTCAAGTTTCTGACACAAATTTGACAAACCTTAGAAGGTAGTGGCCGAGGGGTTGGCCTTAAAAAGCCTATCCTCTTGTAGTGGTTCGATTTCCAAAAGACAAATAAGTGAACCATAATTAAGCCAAAAGTCTTTTTTGAATGAAAGGACTTTGTGAAAGGCAAAGAGTTTATGTTTATAAGTGGAATAAATAATCGAAATTAGAGCATTTAAAATGAAAAATAGAAAAATAATATGCAGAAGAACAATAGTAGCAAGTAGCTACATGGAAAACTTTTTATCTAGTCTTATTTGTTTTTTTTTTTTTTTTGTTGCGATATATTTTTCTTTGGAACTACGTGCCTTTATTTGAGGAAGACCACAACTACTATTTTTTAAAAAGCCACAACTGAATAACAACTATTTCAAACAACCACATGGGGATATTTTTAAACCAAATATTATTTATGAGCAAAAACAACACATGGAGAAGGAAAAACTTATATGGAAAAAAAGAACACACATACACAATGTCTGGAAAAGCAACACAAAAAATCACGTATAGCTTTTAGAAAAGTCGAAAAAAAAAACCCCATCCATATTTGTTGTTTTACAGAAACAATATGAAAAAACTACACATGGATAATCAAATAGGGTCATTGTGCATGGACCGAAAAACCACTAGCAATGCGTTGGAGAAAGTCATCATTGTTTATGACTTGAAATGGCAATGGTTCCCAACTTAAAGGATTCCTCATTTGCTCACTAGACCAATGTCAATCAAGACAATGAACACTAACTATCTTAATGCAAAAACTATTGGTAGTTAGTCCAGAAAAAACTATGCAATCTTTTTGTAGGAAGCAATGTTAGTTCATAAGAAATAAGGTAGGTAATTTCATTAGAAAAGCACCTAAAGTTACACAAACAATTAAAGTCGAGATCGTTAGTGATTTATGGCCTTACTAAACAATACACACAGTTAAAACTAAGCAATAAAGCACTACTATAAACCAAACAAACAAACTATTATAAACAACCATGATGCTTAACTATGGTAACAAACTAGAATGATAAGTCATACATAATGACCACACCGTATAACTATTAATGGTTATTCAACACATTAACCCACTTAGTAACATTTGTTTTTTTTATAGTTTTATGTATGATAGAAACTAGTTGTAAAAAACTAGTGATTGTTTTTTGGGCCCCTTGGGTATGATAGAAGACAAAATGCCATGCACGTCTCAACAAGTTTCTATTGTCTAATACTACACCATTATAGTATTCCTGATTAGTTACAGTGTTTCTGAGTTCTTTTTGTTTAATTACAGGTGTTGTCGGCAACTAAATAAGAACTAAATTTGCAACTAAATAAGAAATTTGCAACTAAATAAGAACTGGACAGCAAGAATGCAACTAACAAAAAATATTGCAACTAACAAACAATTCCGTAATAGAATTATGTACACGTGGCAGTCTGGGATTGACAGATATTTCAGAATTGTAGCAACCCAAACTTTAGATATATAACAAGGTGCTGCGCCCGGCGGATTGCCCTCCATGGCCGGAGGGTGATGTGGCTTAAATCATAGTCCAAAGTCATGTTTTGACAAACAATTCAAATTGCTACTTCTAGACAATAGAATACTTGATACCATGACTTTATTGGAATTGGCCTGAAGAAATATTTGGTGCTCGGCATGGAAGAAGTATTGCAGAAGCATAAGGACAAGTGTAATAGAGCAGAGAATGGAAATACATGTTTTGTTAGCATAGAAATGAGAGAACTACTTGAAGGCCTCCGATCAATTTTTGTGACTAAGAGCTTCAAACATCCGGAGGAGCGAGGTTTTGTAGAGGAATGAAACATTGATGCATAGCCTAACTCCAAACCTCGCAATGTCATCACTTCCCAGTACTCACAATATTTTAAGCTATAGGTCTTCATCTATAGCACCATTAAACAGTCACATCACGTGGATGTATTAGATAAGGAAATAAACATTCGACATGGAGCATTTCTATATAGTGTGGAACTACGTATCTTCACTTGGGTATTTGGATATATTCCATACATGTTTGAATTGGAACCAAATTATTAGGATCACAAATGGCATATAGCAGATGGTGCAAGTTGAAATTGTAGTAACATACATGATCCACAACATGGTGGGAAAGTTATAGTTAGTTAGTTACATGGTGGTGGCTGCCACTAATTGAACCTTGGTTGTGATGCCAAATGTTACACAATAATCTCTTAGTGCTAAGCAACACACCAAGAGGGCGGATCCTTCATGAAAATCGTTATATAATGGGCCCCAACCTTTTCAAGGCTTTATCCCATACCCCACATACCCCCTCAGAAGCCAAGCCAAAGCTAAACCTTCCTCCAAGGTATTCTTAGTGCTCTCGATCTGTTGGCCTGTGCTAATTGAAGCTAAATCATCATCAACTCTTACCATGGCTAATGCCAAATGTCTCCTGATGTCGGATTCCCCAATTTCATCGAGATATGATCCGTTGAACGATTCACCAAATTTTGTTGCAGGCCATTGCAAGCCATTTTGTTCTTCTCCAACCAACAATTTCACCTAAAAACAATGTTTTGGTGAATTTTCACAATTTAGATGGAATTTTATAAAAGGTTGTTTGATAATGCATAATTTGTTTCATTTAGTAAGCCTACCCCTTATTCTAGAACTGGCCGAGATGATAGGCGCAAACAAGCAACTGCTGCAACTGTCATGTTTTTCATTTCAACGCCATTGTATTGGCTCTTTAGTTGAGGATCAATAAGCTCCCCCATATTTTCTGCCTCAAGCAATGGTCTACTCTGAAACTCCAACATTAGGAAGGGAATTCGACGGAAACATATTTGCAAATCTTCCCTACCCATGCCACTAAATTCTCTTGTCCTTCGGGCTTAGACACATCGATTGGTTGTCTTCTAGTTATAAGTGGAACAACACTACACCAAATGAGTATAATTATGTTTTCTCATTTATTTTCCTAAACATGAAATATTCAGGAGCTTAGATACGTATTTGAGATTGTAAACAAATGAATTAGTATGTGTGAGATGTCATTTTGTAGATAAAGGTTATTAGTGTTTATACCCTAGAGTTCCAACAACATATGGGCATGTAATATGGGATGAATTTGATGGAGCCCACTTTGCAAGTCTAAAGTCAGATATCTGAATGCACTAGCATCATCAGTGGTGTTCATCTTTAGCATTTCTCGATTATATTTACCAACCTGAGCCTGAAAATCTGCTGAAAAAAGAATATTTGTCGATTTCACAACTCTATGAATAATTGGTCGTGGACAAGAGTCATGCAAATAGCAGAAATCTTTGGCAGCATCCACCGCAATTCTAAATCTTGCTTCCCAAGGCAACACCGACTTGAGATCTTTCCCTGCAAAATATGAAGTAAAAACGATGTTGCAATGTGGAGCATGCAATGAATGCTTTTCAAGAATTCTTACCATAAAGATTCTCTTCCAGGTTCCCATTAGAGGACAAGCTGTACACTAGAATCTGGCTTCTTTCATCCACACAGTAACCAAGTAAATTCACAATATTAGGGTGGCTTAAAGTACTGAGAATTTCTACTTCTGTCAGAGCTCTTCGTTCGTTCCAGCACCTTCATTCAAGCATTTAACAGCCACTACCTTCCCATCATTTAATATACCCCTGTACACTTTACTGCATCCTCCAGTTCCAACAAGATTTTCTGGCAACATAAAACCATGTTCATATAGTGAGCTAGGTCCTAAAGACATAATGCGCGCTAGGATAAGAGAGTAGTACCTAAAGAAAACTTACATGTTGCTTTTTCAAGATCCTCATATTTGAAGCATGTATAATTATTTTTCTGGCAAAGAACTCTCAATTTCCTAGTAAATTTTGTCCTTGATAGCCCTACATGTTTTTTATCAGTCTCTGAAGGTGCTTCCGACATTGGAAGACAGCCATTAGCCACGGTATTATTATTTTCCAGTTGAATATTTTGACAAACACCCTTTATGATGCCTGGGCTTGGAGGGACAACATAACCCTGATAAGATCGACTACAAGTGAAGATGAAACCCGCAACCTTCTCTTGGGGGGTATGCAACATGCATTACTTGGTGAATCTTTAATTGTGTCCTTAAGCATATCAGGCAATTCCAGAGTTGCACACAAGAGTTCAAAAGTCTCAGAGCAATAGCAAATTATATGTTGCGCTTCTTGAATGCATGAATTTAATAGGGATTGAAAACACAGAGCAGGCGGTGATGAAGAAGTGGGATGCTTGCGTATTCTCATTAACTCCATGCATCCGCCGATGTACAAAAAAGAAACAAATATTCATATGTTATGATTGGACAAAATTGAGCTTACAAACATAATGCAGCTAGACACTTAAATACAAAATCCTTAGGAATAGTTAGGTCTATATGGTACGTTAACATCCTATAAAGCATAAGATTTCATGTGCTGACATTGATGAAAACACTTCTTTCACTTCCCCCTTCTTTATATTTCATTATCCCAGAACGGCATCAATCCCACCTCTCAACCATAACAAACATCCCACATAGCATTACGTTGGTATATCTTGTAAATTCCTTCCTAACACATCTTTTTTCACCAAATTGCTTAATCACCTTTTACTTGCATAAGCATGCCTCTTAACCTCTAGACATCTTAAATGGGCTACCAACACATAACAATGTTGTCCATTCACCGCCATAATGTGTTGCTTTATCTCTCCCAAGATGTAATTTAGCTTTCCCCAAACATAGTTTGGCTTTCTCCCAACAAAACCCTGCAATGCTCATTTGCTTATTATAAAAGGCTATCCCTAATTCTCCACATCCCTTTTGCCCACACTCAAAGACAAATTATCATTTTCCACAATCCCTATGGTCCTCATCTTAAGCCGGTTAGTGGCATAATAACTCCATATCTCAAAGTGAACTACAAATATCCAAGATCTTATGTCTATGTTTCGATCCATACATGACTCTTGAATTGGATGTGAAACTAAACTTACTTAACTACACTATCGGTAGCCAAAGAAGCACAATAACACAAGCACTATTCACAAATTGGTATATGATACACAAGCTAGAGACAACTGGCCTCTTCCTCTTGTCAAGCTTCATGCACCCCATTGCTATCCTTGTTGCCTTATTCCGTGATTTTGTAAGGCACACTAGCACTCATCAAATAAAGAGACCTTAAAGTCCTCTAGGCTTTTTGCACTACAACAAACTACTCTTTTCTTATATCTTGATGTTTCGCACTCCATCCAACCATCCGCTACTAAAGTTAGAAATGAGATCTAGCAATACGTAACATGACATTGTAGACAGCTTACATCAGCTTAAGAATAGATTCTAGCCTTTTAAGTTCCGTAGCTATTCGCTGAATGTAAATTTTATTTTAAAATACCCAGCCATGAACGTTGGCAATCCCCCTTTTATTCATCCATCCAGATATAGGTTTTCTTGCTTTTGTCATATGTTTTTTACCATCCAGAAACCCTAAAGTCCATTAAATGCTTTGTATTTTATTAAGATTGCTAGGCTTTTGATCATGCAGTTTATCTAAGATTGTTATAATATCATTGCCTAGTTGGATTTTATTTCGTTCACTACAAATGTGTTAGGGTGTTTTTCGTCGAGTATAGCGTCCAATAAAAGTGACACTATGTGTATTCTCAAAGGCCCTCCAAATGTCACATGGTTGACGCTTAAAAAGTGCTATACTTTGATGTCGTGATGAAGGCCAACTTTTATATGTTGGCATTAAGGCCACGCGTGCATAACGCCAAAAAAATGACATAATGATTCAAATTTGTGGCAATTGCATATCATGTTTATGTCGAGCTTATATCCAAGTTATTCAATAATTGCGTCATGTTTCTATCATATTAGTCTCCACACAATAATTACCTTTGTGGCAATTGTATGGCATCTTTGTGTCGAGCTTTAATCCATGCGATCCACTAATTAAGCCATATTTACTATCACATTAGTCTCACACAATGACTACATTTGTGGCAATTGCATAGTAAAGTTTTTGTCTAACTTATATCCAAGTTCTTCAATATTTGTATCATATTTTCTATCATATTAGTCTCGGGCTATGCAACTAAATTATTACACCATATTAGCATCCTTATTTTGCATAGGTTGACGGCCTTTGGCCATATTTGTGACTCTCTTATAACATGTTTTATATATTTTGTTATACAATTTATAATATGCTTAATGTATTTTACAACATGATTGTGACCTTTAGTTATATTGTTATAAGAAACTAGTTTCCTTTTTTGTGGTATTTGAATGACAAAATTGTGTGGAGTTTTAAGTTATTTTTTGTGACATCTACAAGTCAATTTTATGAGCACATATGACACCATTGTGAAATTTGTGTCTAAATCACAAGCCATCTTTGTGGCAATTCTACATTCAATTTTGTCACTTTTTTATATGTTCATGTTGATGGTTTTTTATTTTGGACAAATCTATTTTTAGATTCTTCTTTACTCATGTATGCAAAATTGCTTTCATTTAAGTCTATGTTGCATCATGCAACGGCAGAAAAGAAAAAGTGAAAAAGAGGTTAATTGCACCAAGATCTGAGCACATGCTTGCAAAGGATAAATTTACTTGACAAAATAAAAACATTACTTTAAATTCAAATGGAAGATCACTTTGTGCATTTAGTACTTTGACATAAAGAAGTTATATGTGAAAATAAATCCAAAGGTACAAGTTTCGATCACTTTCTATTGTGCATTTTTTTTCATTCCACGTTATCTTCCTCGGCAGGCTTAACCTTTATCATTGGCCTCATTATGTTCTTCGCCTTCACTAACCTACTCAAAAAAAAAACAGAACAAGAACTTGGTCAATTTTCAAGTTGAGGTTATCTTGCCATGTAAAAATGAACTAAAGTTGAATAAGAACATTACTTAAATCATTGTTATCTTAATTGAACTCTAAACATCAATATCCCTTCAATCAATAACTGTTGTGACTGTCCTGTTCAGATATAGCAGTAGAACAAATAGGCATTGCCTTTCTTTATAAATTGCTTTGCCAACCAATACAGGCTTCTCCAGTATTTCACACACCATTAGCAGTTTAGGTAGTAAATCTGATCAATATATAGCTGCCTATAGTCAGCCCAACCCTGTATCCGGAGCACAGCATTAGCAGCCGCTACCTTGAAATTTTAGGTAGTAAATCTGATCAATATATAGCTGCCTATAGTCAGCCCAAACCTGTATACGGAGTTCATAAGGGCAATTCTAGTTCACTACATAGTCACAACAGGAACCTCAACTGAAAACTTATGGATCCCACAGCTTAATTCCATTACAGTTTCTACCTAATAATTTACCTCATAGTGGTTTGCAAAGTCTGCCCTGTTATGTTGCATCAGCGGAGTCATATCTTTTAAGTGCTTATCTACTCTGTCACCTCCATTGATTATAGCTCCTAGAACAGTGCAATTGCTTGCTTAAATACTTTTCTACCTAATACTTAATGGAGTCACAGCTGCATTGAATCAGAATATGCAAAGCTCCAACAGATCAGCTACAGTTATAATGCATGTTGGATGTCTATGGTTATATAACAGACACTCAGAGAATTAATTATAGACGTACTTTAGGATCCACAAACCAGCAACAAGAAAGGCTAATAAAATCACTTACCTCCTCGAAATCTAGATAAATTGGTTGTTAATGCTGCTTCAAATTTCCTTTATCCTCTTGTTTTATCTTTTCTTGAACACAATACCAGGGCTGGGTTTCTTCACGAATCACTAGCTTTATGCTGCATCATAAATGATATCATAAACAATTGTGAGAATTGAGAAGGTTTTAAATTACTAAGTTTGAAATAGCACAAATTGATCATGATTAAAAAATTTGTAATACAAACTAGAAAATGCAGCTCTGCTGCAAGATTAAACAAACCAGCTGTGTATTCTGCTCGCAAATGGTCCATAACTTGGAAAAACATGAAGCTGAACTGAATACAATATTACAACATACCTTGAACTTGGAAATTTTTTGCTGAATATTCTGTTGCTACTCAATCAAAGATCAATTGAGTTAGAAGCAGTAAAAACATTGACCTCTTCTATGGTTTGAAACAATTCTCACTGCTAAGAAAGCTCTTGCATTACTTGGGAATACCAAAACTCCCAATCAGATCCAAGAAATCCAGATGTTGATGCAGGTTTTGTTCCCACACAATCAAAGGTATGCTTGCTTATGGTGTGATTTATTAGTGGCAGCTGGAAGCGCAGTAAATTTCTTTGATTCCTGTGATTCTACAGATGGATTTAGAATTTGATCATCCATTCACCGTTGCACTAAAGAAGCTAGGTTCGGCACCTAAAGATATCAGAAGATCATCTGCCTGCTGTATATTAGACATTGATATTCTAGCTTGAAATTCCCCTTCTGTTGAAGTTTACTTATCTGTTCATCTTTAGGATGTTCGATTCAGTTTATTTACAAGATTTATAATAATCTAGTAGAGTTGGGAAACTTAAGGTCTGACAGAAGTGGAGATCAGCATTTTGACACATCACACTTTTACTACTGTTTGCACGCAATTGTGCAGGTTATAGGATGAGCAGGATCATTGTTTGCAGCTGTGAGGCCAATACTAGATCAGTGAGGCCAATAATGCAGAACAAAGCTGACGATTGAGAGCTTATGCTGACACAAAAAAGAAGTTGCAGAGCAAAGCTGACGCTTGAGAGCTTATGCTGACACAAAAAAGAAGGTCAAATCTGAGCTATGGCGGAAACAGTAGCCAAAAAAGAAACAAAAACTTGGAGCCTTACCATTATCGTCTATCTGAATCAAGCAGGCTGTCACTGTGAAGTTTTTGGTGGAGAAATATCATGTCGGGTGCTTGCGAATTTGTGGATTTTCAAGAGAAAATAAAGCTGACGAAAAATGTATTCAAACTGCCAAGCTTCACACCTAATCTTCATTTCAGCCTCTGCTTTTTTTTCCGGTCAAACTCCATGCATTTGCAGTACCATCTGAGTCTTTCCACTTAACAGAACAAGAAGCACAGCATAAAGAAAAACGAGAAGAAACTTCCGGCGCTCTCTACCCAGGCATTCCTAACAAAAACAACCTCCATAGCCACCGCATGAAGCACACAGCGCTCCCAAGGATCTGCACTCCAGCTAACGCCTAGCCTAGATCTGGCAGAAGGAAGGAAGCGGACCCTCTGCTGTACAGCCCTGCCCTAGGTATGGAAGCGGCAAAAAAAAATGAGGTTGAAGCGGCAAAAAATTCGAGGGCGGAAATCAAATCTGATCTGTTAATCTCAGCAGTCAATTTTGCGGCGAATAGGATCTAGGACTTGAATCACAATCTCAACCGTTCATCTTGACCGTTGGATGTAATGCAATTATATAGTGCCTATTTTTTAGCGAGGGGTTGCCTTAACCCCCCGCCCACTTTCCTCGCATTCCTAGCTATGCCAATTAATCGTACACGCTTAGCTATTTCTATTTTCAGCCGCCCCATTCTTTATTTTTGCGATCGTCGTCGGGGAAATTAGAAAATCAAGTATTTGTCTCACGGAGTATTCGACCTCTCCCTTATTTCATGCGTTCTTTTTCGATCTCGTTCTTGTTAGGTTTGATGCGTCTGGAGAGTCTTGCTTTGATCTAAACCTTTGTTGTTGCAGGGGTATTTGATCTACCTCTAGCTCACGATATGGCCGGCATCCGCTAGCTCTAATATGGCATGGGGAAGTTCATAGGTGGCATGTTGATCATCAACATCCAAGTATCTCTTCGTGGTATTGTGTTTGATACTAGGAAGCATTTTACTTTATCATTTACGGCAATACCTTTGAGTTCGTAGCCTACCTTTTAGCTTCTAACTATCGATGTGGGGCTTTAGGACCCATCGCTTTGAGGCTCTCTCTTTGACTAAACCTGCATATAGAGTTAGTCCGATCAGCTTTGGGGAAATATCACGAGGAGGCCTTACAATGTTATGTTTTGGCATGCCATGTATAGAATTTAGACAAACTCAAATCTATGCACCCGTGAGCAAATAGAAGGCAATGGATGTTATGTATCAAAGGCGATTGGCATATCAAGGAACGATGCATATTATCTTTGACAAAGATGTTTGCCTGAGAAGGATATGGCATATGGAACACTAATCACGAGATCTCATTGAAGAAAAATGGGCTGAATGCAATCTCGCTTTTGGGGATCACTTAATTACGCTTTTGCCTCTTTTGGATGTTTGCATGAAGCCATGCGAGAACATTTAATAAGATCATACACCCAACCTGCGGTACACATGGAGTTCTATTATTTTGGCTCATCTTGCGACCAAAGGAAGCGAGTTTGCCCCTTCAAATTTACCACAAGATGCAACTAACAAGTGTGAAAAGCAATCAATGTATTTACGTTGTCGCCTCAAAGCTTGCACATTGGCGCAGCTCGTTAACAGCGGTGTTAATACATTTAGAGCTCATTAATGAGGGCCTTGGATCAGATATTCTTGCCGGAAATACCCTCCTCGATATGTATGCCAAATGCGGGTGTTTGAAGGAGGCATGCAATGTATTTCATAGTTTGCCTAATAAGAGTGTGGTTTCATGGGGGTGCAATGATTGGTGGATATGCCGTAATAAGGTCTGCTAGCATTAGATGCTTTGGATGACATGCACGCTAAAGGGGCTTAAAAAACCCGACTTGGTCACATTTTTGAACATTATAAAGCTTATGTATTGTTGGAGCAATAGAAAGAGGTAGGCATATTCATGAGCGGATCACGTTACATGGATGGACTTCATTTTGACGTTTTGTTGGAAGCACACTTGTGGATATGTATGTCAATTCATGGTAGTCTGGAAGAGGCATGTGAAGTTTTGATAAGATGCCAAACCAAGATGTAGTGCTATGGAATGCAATGATTCTTTGGATATGCTCAACATGGCCAAGGGCTTCGGTCGCATGGAATGTTTTAAGACCATGCGAAAAAAGAGGACAAAACCCGATAAGACAACATTTTTTTGCTTCTTAATGCATGCGTATCGTCTGCAGCCCTGCGTGGATCGTGGTCGCAAGTATTTTAAGTTGATGAAACAATGCTATGATATAACGCCTGATGTACTTGAAGACAATTGCATGGTTGATCTCCTTGCCCGCGCAAAGTGCTTTGAGGGAGCGTAAAACCCGCTTCGATTAATCGCGTGAATTCAAATTTTATTGGCCGGATGGCCCTTCTTAGTGCCCTCAAGATGCATAATAATGTTGAGTTGGGAAAGCGATCTTTTGAGCAAATTATTCGTTTGAATTCCTCATATATAGTCATATCTTGGAAGTCCTAACGTGACATTGAGAAGGGAACCAAATAAACTTATATTGGCTTATTTCATTTTGCGTGATGCGTAAATCTAACTTGAACATTGTCAATGTACTCCCAAGTTGGCTTCCGGCTTCCATTTCTACAAGCACTAGATGGTAGTCGCGAATGTACCGTCTTACAAACAAGTTATGCATGCATGATAGAACACCTAGTCATGTATATTAGTTTTCGTCAAAAGAAAATGTTTTGGATGCATTGTGCATCATTGGTCAAGATCAAAGTACCTGTCAATCCGCATTACCGGTTCGATGGATATTAAGTTGTGGATCCTTCACTAGACATCCGTAAAATCAAGTAAGCAATCACAACCATTCCTATTAAAAATTGTTAAGTAACGTGGTGTATGTCTCGTAAGTGATTGGAGCTTGCCCTAGGGCTCGAGATATGGAATAAAGAAGAAGCAAAGACGTACATGGTGCAAAAAAGTCATGCACCGTATACCATGTTTACGTGCATCTCACTCATGTTGTGCTTATATTCAATAAAAGTGTCTCGGTGCATCTTAAGCTCATGTTGTTCTTATGTTCAACAAAAGTGTCTCAAGTAATCACTGGTAGCATTGGACGCTTCAAGTTGAGCTGGATTTCCCGGAGATGTTAGGATTTGCTTATCACCCAAATGTATCTATATAGCAAATGTCGCGAAGAAACATGAAGCTAGTACTCATTATGCGTTGGTAAAAATGATTTGAGATGCCTCCTAGAACAAAGATTTTAATGCAAATGTCACCGTTTTCATGATGAAGGCAAGTCGGAAGGAGTTCTCAAGCATTTAGGAAAAAGAAGAGAATAAAGATTGAGAGTTTTTTATCAAGATGCATGGAAAGACGATTTTTATGAATCCGATTGATATATGTGTATTTTCCATACAAAATTGACAGAGTTTTGTGGGTGGGAAAAACCTAAACAATGCATTTCATGCAAAGAGGATAATGTGATCATATACATAGGGACTGTCTGAGTCACCAATATGGTCAGCGCTTGATATCCAAGAATTCTCCAATGAGAAGTCCTCCTAATGTGATCTTCTCATTGGTCATGTCATCATATATAGATTTCATGTTGTAATTTCCGAAACTTCGTGATTTTTAAAGAATTATATTCCTCTACTTGTTTATTCTGATCTTTTAGATGCTAAATTGTGTGTAAAAGGTCTTTGTGACTCATGAATTTGTAGCTCAAGAGCCTACTTCTTGAGGAATTGTTTCGGCTTAAAAGGTATCCTATAATGTTTTTACTTTGTCTTTAAGCGATTTTCCGCTATTTTCGGGAGATAGTACTTTTGAAAATTGTTTTGTTTAGCCAACCCTAGCTGCCCACTATCCTCAAGATTCTAGCTATGCCATGTGTCATGCCACGTCATCTAAAATCATTTTGAGTCCGTCCGATTCTCAATTTCGAATCCTCGCCGTGGAAATTAGAAAATCCAAGAAATTACCCTCCTCGCATTAGGTCGCCCTCACCGACGATTTTGAGACAAGGAAGTTCGAGTTTTGGTGTAAGATCGAGCCTTGCCCTTCTTGCTTCCAATATTTTCCTCATAAAAATATCAAGGACATTTCGATTCCGTGCATGATTCTCGATCTTTTCCCTTTTCCCTTCGAAAAGGCAAGGGGATCGCATGAGATAATGAGGAACGGAGCTTGGGGCTCACCTTAAGCAACATCGCTAGCCCCAAGCTCACCTCGCAAAATGGAAAGTCATTCAAGGAGTTTCATGAAGGACAACGTCTGCTTGGTTAAGAGATGTCACAAAACCGATTCAAAAGGTTCGGACCCATCTCTTCTTTCTCCTAGCAAATACATCCTAAACCAGCAGATCCGGCACAGATCCGCAGATTTTCACCTTGAAAAACTCATTTGCACATTAGTTGAAGACCTATAGGCATTTCTTTTTTGGTGCCAATCTAAATTTTCTAAGATCTACATTCCGCAAGCTTTGAAACTTAGTTTATGTCTTGTTTCGCTGTACAATAATTTAAAGTTGTTAATCCAAGGAATAGAGCAGTCCTTGATTTCTACCCCACCGTCTAAATATTCTTTCATCCTTTTGTATGTATTTTCTTGTTTGTTTGTTGTTTTGTTTGTTTGTTTGTCAAGGACAGAAGCAACTGGCCGATCATGTCACCATCACGACCGCTGACTTCCAAATCAACAAGATGCCGCAAAATGTAGCTTGCCTAAAACATGCCGCAATCAAGAGGTCAAAAATTTAGAGCTTTGCTTCCGGTCCATGTAAAAACAAGTCGCATGTTAATCATGTCCGTGATGCTATATTTCGGTTAATCAACACACGCAATGAGAAAAACCTGGATATTCCTCCTATTTTTAAATTAGGTGTGCCACTTACCATGTCGCACCTTCAAATCCACATTCCATTAACTCACTAACAACAAATATATATTGTCCCAACCCATACGATGCATTGTATTTTATTGAGAATAAAATTGGATTCAAGCATGTATTAGCTTTCTAGAAGATCGCTTCCGATCTTCGGGAATTACCACTCGCTTAAAACCCAACGCAGAAGCCCGCATCGGGATGCTAGCCTTCTTCCCAACCCCTCTTAGCAGCCATGCTGGTTTAAATTTCACACCGCACAAAGTCATATGGTTTTTGCTTTGAATCGCATTATTATAAATATCTAGCGCCAAACCTCCATCCATTTTTTGAAAGATAAGGCTTTTTTTTTTTTGAAGGGCTTTGTTAGCTATTTGCCAAGGTTTAATTTTAGGAAACGAAGCTTTATGATACGATCCGGCAAGAAGCCCTCGCTCGAAAAATTTCTACAATAAAATTGCGCAAGAACAAAAGTCGGTGGCATGTTCGAGCCTAAGGGGAATGCTTGAGCCTAGGGGCACAACATTTCAACCATAAAAAACATAATGAAATCATATTTCATTCTTTCAAAAAAATAAACCATTTGAAAGAGCATTTTATGCCCCGAAGTGGCATGTTTGAGCCACGGTCATGTTTTTGAGCCTAGTGGCATGTTTGATATCATGTGGCATGTTTGAGCAAAGATGACATATTTGAGCTAAGATATCTTCTTTTTTTTAAAGGACGCCTTGTCCATATGAGCCCAGATGGCATGTTTGAGCCCACATGGCATGTTAGAGCCCACGTGGCATGTTGGAGCCAACCAGGTGACATGTTAGAGCAGGCCGCCATGGTGCTCAACGTCCTGGCCACAACCGAATTGTCATATTCACGCGTAGTTTAAGGCGCCGATAGTGTTGCCATATTTTGCCGCGGTTACGTGACCTAGAGGATTCAAAGGTCGGATAGGGGATAAAAAATAACATCCGAAATATATTAAACCATTAAAAAATATTCCATTTGAAATGGCATTTTAGGCCATTAATGCTTGAATTGTAATGTTGGAGCCACCTTGGCACGTTGATGCCTAGGTGGTATGTTTGAGCCATCTTGGCATGTTTGAGCCACCTTGGCACGTTTGAGCCTACGTGGCATGTTGGAGCCCACGTGGCATGCTTGAGCCACCTTGGCATGTTGGAGCCTAGGTGGCACATTGGTGCCTGCTTGGCATTTCAAAGCTTAGGTGGCATATTTGAGCCACCTTGGCATCTTGGAGCCTAGATGGCATGTTGGAGCCTAGAGGGCATGTTGGAGCCTAGGTGTGGCATGGTGGAGCCCACGTGGCATATTTGAGCCACCTTTGGCATGTTGGAGCCCGCATGGCATGTTAGAGCCCGCATGGCATGTTGGAGCCAACTAGGTGGCATGATGGATCCTAGGGGCATGACATTTGAGTCCCTGGCGAGCTAGTTCACGCCCGGAGTAGGAGGGTTGCTCGTCCCAGGTGGGTAGGGGCCTTCGGAGAGGACCTTTGGTCAAGCCGCTCCTAAGGTTTTAAGGATCTATCTTCTGGCTTCAACACCCTCTTTCTACGTGATGACATTGTGCAAGATCCTGGTCGAATCTGACTAGGATATGGCCTCCAAATATAAACCATGTGTGCTGTTAGGTTATTGAAGTGTTTACATTATAGCATGGTCGCTTACACTTGGGACATGGTTGAGAAGTTGCAGTTGAAGACGCGAAACATAAGTAACTGATGGACATGGGTTTGGATCTATTTTCCTCCCACTGTGGCAATTAGAAGTCAAGAGCTAATTGTATACATATTGTCTTGAATAGAAGCACTCAAAGACGTTGGAATTATTGACCGAGTCTAAATTCTAAATCATCCCAGTTCTAAATTTTTCTTCATCATCCCAGTTCTAAATCAGGCCAAGTTTTTTGCCACATATTCCTACAACTTTTCTCTAATAGTCATTTAAAAAACCATGAAAAAGTGTTCAATAAAACTTGAGATACATCATTTGGGTGTGCAGGCCTTGTTTTGTCTTAGGGAAGTGCACTGGCCAAATTTTCTTCCAATTTTGAACCTGATTTTCTCTCGCACATCCTGCATCCAAATTGAGCCAAATTTTTTTCCACATCCCATCACAACATTTCCCTGGTTGCTTCTCCAAAAATCATTTGAACAAGATCACAGAACACGAGATATTCGACCCGAGTGCAACTATCTCATTTTTGCTTTAGGAATCCTAATATAATTGATGGCCTTTTGCATAATTTTGGACAAAGATTGGTTTCCTTAAACAACCTGGAGCTTCTAACACACCATATCCATATCAAAGCATGCATATGAACTAACACACCTGAGAAGTGGCATGTTGGAGCCCACATGGCGGTTTGAGCCACCTTGCAATTGGTATGTTTGAGCTTTGGTGGCATGTTGGTGCCTAGTCGACATGCGTGGTTGGAGCAAAGGTGGCACATTGGAGCCCACATGGCATGTTTGAGCCACCTTGGCATGTTGGAGCCTAGGTGGCATGTTTGAGGCACATTGGCATGTTGGATCCTAGGTGGCATGTTGGACCCTAGGCCGACATGTTTGAGACAACTTGGCATGTTGGAGCCCAAGTGGCATGTTGGTGGGCGTGGGCATGTTTGAGACACCTTGGCATGTTTGGGCTTACCTTGGCATGTTGGATCCTAGGTGGCATGTTGGAGCCCACATGGCATGTTTGAGCCACTATGGCATGTTTGAGCCACCTTGGCATGTTGGAGCCTAGGTGGCATGTTGGAGCCCATGTGGCATGTTTGGGCCACCTTGGCATGTTTGAGCCTAGGTGGCATGTTGGAGCCCACGTGGCATGTTTGAGCCACCTTCGAATGTTGGAGCTTAGGTGGCATGTAGGAGCCTACGTGGCATGTTTGAGCCACCTTGGCATGTTGGAGTCCTGCGGGCATGTTTGAGACACCTTGGCATATTTGATCCTAGGTGGCATGTTGGAGCCTAGGTGGCATGTTTGAGCCACCTTGGCATGTTGGAGCCAGCGTGGCATGTTTGAGACACCTTGGCATGTTTGAGCCTTCTTGGCATGTTGGTGCCTAGGCGGCATGCTTGAGCCACCTTGGCAGGTTGGAGCCTAGGTGGCATGTTGGAGCCCACATGGCATGTTTGAGCCACCTTGATATGTTGGAGCATAGGTGGCATGAAGCCCACGTGGCATGTTTGAGCCACCTTGGCGTGTTTACCTTGGCGTGTTTACCTTGGCGTGTTTAAGTCTAGGTGTCATGTTGAAACCTAGGTGGCATGTTTGAGGCACGTTGGCATGTTGGAGCCTAGGTCGCATGTTGGAGCCCATGTGGCATGTTGGAGCCTATAGGTGGCATGTAGGAGCCCGCGTGGCATGTTTGAGCCACCTTGGCATATTTGAGCCTAGGTGGCATGTTGGTGCCTAGGTGGCATGCTTGAGCCACCTTGGCATGTTGGAGCCTAGGTGGTATGTTGGAGCCCATGTGGCATGTTTGAGCCACCTTGGATCTAACCGTTGAAGGTATTTTTCATGAATGTAAAACAATACGATACATTTCCAAATTTAAGCACATAAAGAATATTCCAGGTGATGGTGCTTTGCTTAAGAAATAGCCTCAAGAAAACCTCAAAAAAACCATACTTTCTTAAGAAATAGCTGCGTCAAAAAACTATACCTAGTTATAAACCACACCACTTCAGAAAACCACACTTCTTTAAAAAACAGCCACTTAAAAACTACACCTACTTAAAAACCACACCTAAAAAAACTATACTTACTTTAAAAAACAACTACTTAAAAACTACACCTAGTTATATAAACCACACCTAAAAAAAATCATACTTCCTTAAAAATAACTTCTTAAAAACTACACCTAGTTATAAACTACATCACTTCAGAAAACCATACTTCATTAAAAAACAGCCACTTAAAAACTACACCCGCTTATAAACAACACTTCAAAAAACCATACTCAACTATTTAAAAATTACACCCACTTATAAACCACACCTCGAAAAACAACACCTCAATTCAAAAAATCACGCCACTTCAAAAAACTATACTTCCTTAAAAAACAACCACTTAAAAACTATACCTCCTTATAAACCATACTTCAAAAAACTATACTTCCATAAAAAAACAACTACTTAAAAACTACACCTAGTTATAAACTACACCTCAAAAAACAACACCTTCTTAAAAACAACACCCCCCCAAAAAAAAAAAAAGCAACACCTCTTTTAAAAAAAAACGACACCTCAAAAAAAGACCACACCTTTAAAAAAAAGAAACTATAGCTCCGTAAAAAAAGCTACATCGCCTCCTTAATAAACCACACCTCCATATAACCACATGTAGATTTTTTGGAACAATGACATGTGGTCTTTTTATTGCTGTTGTTTTTAGGTGTGGACCCAGAATTGGGGTGGTTGTGATATTGGTTATAATGTTTACGTAATACTTCTAATATTATTTATACATTTATCATATTATCATAAAAACCATGCTAGTCAAATTAAATACTATAAAATATGTATTTGCAAGGTTGTTTCCCTCATACTAGCTAGTGGCACTTTTGTGTCAACCTTAGCCCTTTTTGCGTCAAGATATCTATGTATTTTTACTTAAAAATTTCACTACATTGACACTTTTTTGACACAATCACAAGACATAAGTGCCACAATCTATAACAAAAAAGTGACGTAAAATTGCCGGTATATTTGATACTATAAAATGACATAAACGTTTTACAAAAGGTGACAAGAAGTTATCACAAAATGTGACACAAATGTGTATCAAAATCGACCCAAAACTTTAGAACTAGCGATGTTATAGTGGAAACAAACCTATTCCTATACTTGACTTAAATTATGTCACAATCTTATTGCAATAAATGATGTAGTCAACATTATGAAAGCTAACGAAAAAATTCCAAAATTTTGACACACATGTGCCATAAGAATGACGTTGCTATTGACACAACTTTATTGACACAAGTTCTGACGCAATCAACTTAATTTGTGTCACTTTCAAGTTTCTGACACAAATTTGACAAACCTTAGAAGGTAGTGACGCAGGGGTTGACGCAAAAAGCCTATCCTCTTGTAGTGGTTCGATTTCCAAAAGACAAATAAGTGAACCATAATTAAGCCAAAAGTCTTTTTTGAATGAAAGGACTTTGTGAAAGGCAAAGAGTTTATGTTTATAAGTGGAATAAATAATCGAAATTAGAGCATTTAAAATGAAAAATAGAAAAATAATATGCAGAAGAACAATAGTAGCAAGTAGCTACATGGAAAACTTTTTATCTAGTCTTATTTGTTTTTTTTTTTTTTTTTTTGTTGCGATATATTTTTCTTTGGAACTACGTGCCTTTATTTGAGGAAGACCACAACTACTATTTTTTAAAAAGCCACAACTGAATAACAACTATTTCAAACAACCACATGGGGATATTTTTAAACCAAATATTATTTATGAGCAAAAAACAACACATGGAGAAGGAAAAACTTATATGGAAAAAAAAAGAACACACATACACAATGTCCGAAAAAAGCAACACAAAAATCACGATAGCTTTTAGAAAAGTCGAAAAAAAAAACCCCATCCATATTTGTTGTTTTACAGAAACAATATGAAAAAACTACACATGGATAATCAAATAGGGTCATTGTGCATGGACCGAAAAACCACTAGCAATGCGTTGGAGAAAGTCATCATTGTTTATGACTTGAAATGGCAATGGTTCCCAACTTAAAGGATTCCTCATTTGCTCACTAGACCAATGTCAATCAAGACAATGAACACTAACTATCTTAATGCAAAAACTATTGGTAGTTAGTCCGAAAAAAACTATGCAATCTTTTGTAGGAAGCAATGTTAGTTCATAAGAAATAAGGTAGGTAATTTCATTAGAAAAGCACCTAAAGTTACACAAACAATTAAAGTCGAGATCGTTAGTGATTTATGGCCTTACTAAACAATACACACAGTTAAAACTAAGCAATAAAGCACTACTATAAACCAAACAAACAAACTATTATAAACAACCATGATGCTTAACTATGGTAACAAACTAGAATGATAAGTCATACATAATGACCACACCAGTATAACTATTAATGGTTATTCAACACATTAACCCACTTAGTAACATTTGTTTTTTTTATAGTTTTATGTATGATAGAAACTAGTTGTAAAAAACTAGTGATTGTTTTTGGGCCCCCTTTGGTATGATAGAAGACAAAATGCCATGCACGTCTCAACAAGTTTCTATTGTCTAATACTACACCATTATAGTATTCCCGATTAGTTACTGTTGTTTTTCGAAGTTCTTTTTGTTTAATTACGTGTTTGTCAAGAACTAAATAAGAACTAAATTTGCAACTAAATAAGAAATTTGCAACTAAATAAGAACTGGACGCTAAGAATGCAACTAACAAAAAATATTGCAACTAACAAACAATTCCGTAATAGAATTATGTACACGTGGCAGTCTGGGATTGACAGATATTTCAGAATTGTAGCAACCCAAACTTTAGATATATAACAAGGTCTTGGCGCCCGCGGATTGCCCTCCATGGCCGGAGGGTGATGTGGCTTAAATCATAGTCCAAAGTCATGTTTTGACAAACAATTCAAATTGCTACTTCTAGACAATAGAATACTTGATACCATGACTTTATTGGAATTGGCCTGAAGAAATATTTGGTGCTCGGCATGGAAGAAGTATTGCAGAAGCATAAGGACAAGTGTAATAGAGCAGAGAATGGAAATACATGTTTTGTTAGCATAGAAATGAGAGAACTACTTGAAGGCCTCTGATCAATTTTTTGTGACGAAGAGCTTCAAACATCTGAGGAGCAGGTTTTGTAGAGGAATGAAACATTGATGCATAGCCTAACTCCAAACCTCGCAATGTCATCACTTCCCAGTACTCACAATATTTTAAGCTATAGGTCTTCATCTATAGCACCATTAAACGAGTCACATCACGTGGATGTATTAGATAAGGAAATAAACATTCGACATGGAGCATTTCTATATAGTGTGGAACTACGTATCTTCACTTGGGTATTTGGATATATTCCATACATGTTTGAATTGGAACCAAATTATTAGGATCACAAATGGCATATAGCAGATGGTGCAAGTTGAAATTGTAGTAACATACATGATCCACAACATGGTGGGAAAGTTATAGTTAGTTAGTTACATGGTGGTGGCTGCCACTAATTGAACCTTGGTTGTGATGCCAAATGTTACACAATAATCTCTTAGTGCTAAGCAACACACCAAGAGGGCGGATCCTTCATGAAAATCGTTATATAATGGGCCCCAACCTTTTCAAGGCTTTATCCCATACCCCACATACCCCTCGAAGCCAAGCCAAAGCTAAACCTTCCTCCAAGGTATTCTTCCGTGCTTCGACTGCTGGCTCTGTGCTAATTGAAGCTAAATCATCATCAACTCTTACCATGGCTAATGCCAAATGTCTCCCTCGATGTCGGATTCCCCAATTTCATCGAGATATGATCCGCTGAACGATTCACCAAATTTTGTTGCGCCATTGCAAAGCCATTTTGTTCTTCTTCTCAACCAACAATTTCACCTAAAACAATGTTTTGGTGAATTTTCACAATTTAGATGGAATTTTATAAAAGGTTGTTTGATAATGCATAATTTGTTTCATTTAGTAAGCCTACCCCCGCTATTCTAGAACGAAACCCGAGATGATCGGCGCAAACAAGCAAATCACTTTAATCTGCCATGTTTTTTTCATTTCAACGCCATTGTATTGGCTCTTTAGTTGAGGATCAATAAGCTCCCCCATATTTTCTGCCTCAAGCAATGGTCTACTCTGAAACTCCAACATTAGGAAGGGTCAGCTTCTGGAAACATATTTGCAAATCTTCCCTACCCATGCCACTAAATTCTCTTTGTCCTTCGTGCTTAGACACATCGATTGGTTGTCTTCTAGTTATAAGTTTGCAAAAACACTACACCAAATGAGTATAATGTGATGTTTTCTCATTTATTTTCCTAAACATGAAATATTCAGGAGCGAGATACCTGTATTTGAGATTGTAAACAAATGAATTAGTATGTGTGAGATGTCATTTTGTAGATAAAGGTTATTAGTGTTTATACCCTAGAGTTCCAACAACATATGGGCATGTAATATGGGATGAATTTGATGGAGCCCACTTTGCAAGTCTAAAGTCGATATCCAATGCACTAGCATCATCAGTGGTGTTCATCTTTAGCATTTCTCGATTATATTTACCAACCTGAGCCTGAAAATCTGCTGAAAAAAGAATATTTGTCGATTTCACAACTCTATGAATAATTGGTCGTGGACAAGAGTCATGCAAATAGCAGAAATCTTTGGCAGCATCCACCGCAATTCTAAATCTTGCTTCCCAAGGCAACACCGCTTGAGATCTTTCCCTGCAAAATATGAAGTAAAACGATGTTGCAATGTGGAGCATGCAATGAATGCTTTTCAAGAATTCTTACCATAAAGATTCTCTTCGGTGTTCCCATTAGAGGACAAGTCAGTACACTAGAATCGGCTTCTTTCATCCACACAAGAAACCAAGTAAATTCACAATATTAGGGTGGCTTAAAAGTCCGAGAATTTCTACTACACCGAGCTCTTCGCTCGTTCCAAAGACCTTCATTCAAGCATTTAACAGCCACTACCTTCCCATCATTTAATATACCCCTGTACACTTTACTACATCCTCCAGTTCCAACAAGATTTTCTGGCAACATAAAACCATGTTCATATAGTGAGCTAGGTCCTAAAGACATAATGCGCGCTAGGATAAGAGAGTAGTACCTAAAGAAAACTTACATGTTGCTTTTTCAAGATCCTCATATTTGAAGCATGTATAATTATTTTTCCGCAAAAGAACTCTCAATTTCCTAGTAAATTTTGTCCTTGATAGCCCTACATGTTTTTATCGGGTCTCAAGGTGCTTCCGACATTGGAAGACAGCCATTAGCCACTTTTATTATTATTTTCCAGTTGAATATTTTGACAAACACCCTTTATGATGCCCGGGCTTGGAGGGACAACATAACCCCGATAAGATCGACTAAGCGTGAAGATGAAACCTCGCAACCTTCTCTTGGGGTATGCAACATGCCTTACTTTGGTGAATCTTTAATTGTGTCCTTAAGCATATCGAAAATTCCGAGTTGCACACAAGAGTTCAAAAGTCTCGAGCAATAGCAAATTATATGTTGCGCTTCTTGAATGCATGAATTTAATAGGGATTGGAAAACACAGAAAGGTGAGCGGTGATGAAGAAGTGGGATGCTTGCGTATTCTCATTAACTCCATGCATCCGCCAAAGGTACAAAAAGAAACAAATATTCATATGTTATGATTGGACAAAATTGAGCTTACAAACATAATGCAAAACTAGACACTTAAATACAAAATCCTTAGGAATAGTTAGGTCTATATGGTACGCTTAACATCCTATAAAGCATAAGATTTCATGTCTTGACATTGATGAAAACACTTCTTTCACTTCCCCTTCTTTATATTTCATTATCCTCAGAAACGGCATCAATCCCACCTCTCAACCATAACAAACATCCCACATAGCATTACGTTGGTATATCTTGTAAATTCCTTCCTAACACATCTTTTTTCACCAAATTGCTTAATCACCTTTTACTTGCATAAGCATGCCTCTTAACCTCTAGACATCTTAAATGGGCTACCAACACATAACAATGTTGTCCATTCACTGCCATAATGTGTTGCTTTATCTCTCCGGCATGCCGTAATTTGGCTTTCCCCCAAACATAGTTTGGCTTTCTCTCCCAACAAAACCTGCAATGCTCATTTGCTTATTATAAAAAGGCTATCCCTAATTCTCCACATCCCTTTGCCCACACTCAAAGACAAATTATCATTTTTCCACAATCCCCATGGTCCTCATCTTAAGCCAGTTAGTGGCATAATAACTCCATATCTCAAAGTGAACTACAAATATCCAGTATGCTATGTCTATGTTTCGATCCATACATGACTCTTGAATTGACAGGAAACGAAACTTACTTAACTACTACACTATCATTTGTCGCCAAAGAAGCACAATAACACAAGCACTATTCACAAATTGGTATATGATACACAAGCTAGAGACAACTGCCTCTTCCTCTTGTCAAGCTTCATGCAGCCCACTGCTATCCTTGTTGCCTTATTCCCAGATTTGTAAGGCACACTAGCACTCATCAAATAAGAGCTGCACCGCAAAGTCCTCTAGGCTTTTGCACTACAACAAACTACTCTTTTTCTTATATCTTGGATGTTTCGGACCCATCCAAACCATCTCTACAAAAGTTAGAAATGAGATCCAAGAATCGACCTCCATGCATTTTGCAAGATAACCGCAAACATCTTTTCAAGCATCGGTTTCAGCTAGAAACTACGCATATAATATTCCGTAAAATGTACCAAAACAAATCATGCCAAAATGATCCATAAGATCCGGATGCGGTTTGCCAATCATGGTCGTGAATGACAAAGTAAATAAGGTTGAGAACCAAACATAGAAGAAAAATGGAGGCCTCAAATATCCAAGTCCTGGTTGACAAAGAGATCCCTTCTATAAGGGCCTTAAAAGTGTCACAAATGCAAGGAATATAAGAAAAAAACGTTCGAGCTAGCAAGAAAAGTGTACCGTGTTTATCCAAAAGATGCTGCCATAATCTTCATCCAAAAGATGCTGCCATAATCACTGAAGGTCCTCAAAACTACCAAAATTTATCTTGAAGAACAGGGAACAGAATATCTTAAAAGCTCGCATTTCAAGAATCGTGGACTTGATTGAATACCATTCTTCCTCTGTCATAAATTAAGGTTAAAAATCTTTAAAAATTCTTGTTCTCTCGTCCCAAATTATCCGTGATTGTCATGGTATCTATTTGGGCATGTTGCAAATAGATCCGACAGCTCCTGACAGCCTGCAGATCTTTAGAGGTCCAGACATAAATGATCCTTCTTAGGTTAAACACTAAAATAGTGATGCTTGAATTCTTACTTATCCAGCAGGAAATGCCACCATAGCCTTCAGAGGGGAGACAAACAAGCTAGCCATGGAAACCACAGCTAACTGGCGCCGATCAAACCTCCTGGAAAATAGTTAGCAGAAAATGAAGCAAGAAAAACCCCGACTTCGGCCTCATTTGGGGAAACGAGGCAAATGCCTGATCGTGGGAGTTGCATCATTCCCGCATGGCCTCCATGCATCCAAACTTCCGGTTAGCCGGTATGCACAGCAGCCGCCTGGCAACAGGGATGACCTAACATTTACAGCTTACAGCAGGTTTTTAGCAGTTTTTGGCATATTCTAGGTATATGCTAGCATATACCATGAATATGCCAAAAAACCACATAAACAAGGGATTGCCCCCTAGGGGCAACCCAAAAAAGCCCACTAAATGGGCTTCCCTATAACGTGGACATTTAGGTGCTGTTTTGCACCACATGTCAGCAATCCGGCAGCTGGAGCAGAGAGTCGCCACAAAAAAATTGAATATTTTGCCACAAAAAAATTGAATATTTTGTCACTGTACTGCCTGTGAATGTAAATGTGCTAAAATTGCCACGTGGCGGCATAGGGTTGGCAGCACCAAACTGTTCTTTACATATTGGGCCACCTCAAGTTTCAAATATGGATGCCGAATAATGATGCCGGAATTAATATCGGAAAGGCCCGGATACCGGAAAATGAAGATTCGAAGGCCGGACAAAAAGGAGAACTTCCTCACGACTTTCGTCTCTGCTACTATGGGCGAGCAGCATCCTTACGTCGTTGGTGTTCCACTCTATCCAAAACACTTACACTTTTTCTGTCTTATCCCTTTCTGTATGCGTCCTTACGCTCTGGCGTTTTTTTCCATTCTCAACAGAGGTCTCAATGGTATGTCTCTCCTTTGCTCCCTAATTCTTGCTTATATCTACTATCCTCTGTATTTCTGTGTCTAGTCTAGCTCTATATCGTCTTAATCCTTGTCGTCTCATTGTATTATTAGGCAAGCTTGTTTTTGGATTTAACAGAGGAGCAAGTAAAAGAAATCAGAGAAGCCTTTGATCTTTTCGACACAGATGGATCAGGTTTGGGCTGAAATTCTTTGACCTATATCTTATTGTCAATTGGCATACCTGGGCTTTACCTAGACACAGGTTTTTCTTACTCTTTCCCATCTTTTCCCTTTTCTTTTCCTTGCTAGGTTATATTGATCAGAAAGAACTTGGAGTCGCCATGCGGTAGATTTCTTGTGTACTCCATAAAGTTTTGGCTACAAAAATAATTTAACTATGGCATATATAATTATTAGATATCCTTGTGCAGGGCCTTGGGATTTGAAGCCACAAGGAAAGTAAGAATTCTATGCATACGCTTAAACCTAATATATTACCAGTATTAAATTATTGTTGGAATTAATGTTGGAAATTTTGCCCTTGAATTAGGAAATAGCAAGGATGATTGCTTCTGTGGACAAAGATGAGAATAACATGCTGGACTTCAAAGAATTCTGCAGTTTATTGACAGAAAAGATGGGTGAGAGGGAATTTAAGAGTGACATGAGGCGAGCCTTTGAGCTTCTGGATGTAGATGGAAATGTAATGTTCTGCTTTAATGCCTGAAAGATATGTGTTATTGATATGATCTATAATAAGTATATAAGCCTCTGGATAAATTACAGGGCAGAATTTCTCTAAGAGATCTTGTAACCAGCACAAAGGATTTGAACTTAAGATTGACATTAGAAGAACTTAAGGAAATGATCAGGGCGGCTGACTCTGATGGTTAGTAAGAACCTCTATATTTTAGCAGTCTTTGCCTCTGTTGTATTCTAGAATTAACAATTTGCTTCCGTTTCATTTTAGGTGATGGAGAAGTGGATGAAGAAGACTTTTATGCGTTCATGAAACGCACCAATTTGTTTAAAGGTGCGTACTGTACATTCTTCTTGCAATCAACATGTTTACCGTCTCCATCGATGCATTATTATCATGGATTTTAACTGTTTGATTTGGTGTTCCAATGTGCAGGAAAATAGATAATATGACGAGAGTAGTTTGGGGCTGCGTGAATATATGTCAAACTTCATAGCAGAGAATGGATCAGCTATCGTGTTTATAGTCACATTTCATGTAAATCTATCACTTTGTTCTATATGGAAAGGTAGAGATGTTAAAATTTGTTTTCTCTTCAATGAAATGCTACACTTCTAAGAAGAGACCCTACTTAAAGAAACCAACAAAACCAAAGGGCCTAAGGAGGAATATTTACAAATATCGACTCTTGCCAGGTAGAATGTGATGTGTGAATACTAGTGGGAGGTTTATGCTCTTATTATGCTTCATTCCTTGCTAAGATTATTGTATCCAACCGTGATACAAAGTTTACCAGTAACTTCTAGAAGGCATTGTTTATGCAAATCGAACTGAATTAGAGTTCTCTATTGCTTTTCGCCCAAAAATTAATGGACAATCCGAGATAGTAAACAAAGTTATTTGTTCCGTCTCATAAGGGTTTGTCATATAGTGTGCTAATTTCGTTTTGGGTTGGGGGAGGGTATTCGGGCAGTGGTTAGGACTATGATTTCAGTAGCGTATTGTATAAAAAATAGTATAATTTGCCATGTAGGAGGAGCTTGAATGGTTATTGCTATTTTGGGTGCTTTGCAACTCCCTTTTTTCATGGATGTTTTTGCAAAGGCGCAGGTGCAGATTATGGTTTGAGGATAGAAAGATAAGAATGAATGCTCGTTTCTTTTTTTAGAACGGATGCCCGGCCGGGCGGGGAAGCCACGCCCGGGCGAAGTTCCCGGTTTCCCGAGAGAGAGCGAGTTCGCTCCCCCATCCGCCTTTGCCGCTATATGTTGTCGAGGTTGAAGCCGCTTTGATTAGCCGCCACGTGAGATTAGGCGCAGTTGAGATTAGCCGGTCGATTGCGTACCGATTAGCTTTGGCATCCGCAGGCATCACAGAGTTGTTCTTCAGAGCTTGGCATCCGCAGGCATCACAGAGTTCTTCTTCAGAGCTTGGCTTAGGGAGAGGCTGCGACCTACTATTTGAAGAGCCCACAAGGCAGAGTTGTCTGTAGTTTCTTTCTCCAAATACCATCTCAAGAAATGTTTTGACCGATTTGCAAATGCAAATGGATTTATATGGCGGTTTGTGTCGGCTTGTGTTCTGGGTGGCCCCGGTATGGCGAGGTATGAGGTTCATTTCCTGAGCGTAAACACCTACCATACTTGAATCCACAAATTTCGGCCATCTCTGATTTTATCCAAATCTTAAAAAATCTAACAATTTTTCCGCTCCTCCTCCAAACTAGACAACCCTTTGTAGTGATTTAGCCCGCTATGGTGCCGCGTTAAGAATAACTCCATCCCACTCGGTTCCAAAGTCCCGCGGTATACCGGCCCTCACCACATTACGAGGATTAACAAGCCATTTTCTGTTTCCTTCTTCTCCATGGCATATCGAGCCCCGTTTTTTTCCACATATTAGATCTTTAAGCCTGAATGGCATCTTCTCAATTTCCCAAGCATCATCTTCTGAAGAATCATAACAGTATACCCTGCTCCATATTAAATTTCCGAAAGAAATCCATGAGGCATTTTTGTAGGCCTCTAACAATTCTGTCATGTTTGTTTTCTCATCTATCTGAAGATACTCTTCTAAGCTCCAAGAAAAGAGCCATTCTGCTGTGTATCTTGTTGTATGCAGACAGTCATTAATAACTAAACGATGAAACGCTGGCTCATACCTTTGGTTTATATTCAGTGGTTCAGCAGTGCAGGCTTCATGCTGACCATTGGCTTGTTTATTTTGTGTTTTTCTTGTGCTTTAACCATGTGGTCGATCGACACCATAGAATATCCCACAGATCGATGGCTTGCAATAAAAGATGAACCAAACGCTATAATACATGGAAAAAACGAATAGTCCGTCTCATAAGGGTTTGTCAATGAACATCAAGTTCATTGGGAAGAGTATTTGCCTATTGTTGAATTTGTATACAACACCACTATTAGTATACCATAAAGATGATCCCTTTCTAGGTAATCTATAGTCAGGCTGTTACGGACCAAGGGCAAGTCGCGCTTGCGGGCCTTGGGACTGGGAGTTTGCTTTGGAAATGCCATCGGGTGGCCTGGAACGTTCCAAGGTGCATCTATCGCCTAGGGGCGGCCTATAGGATTTTAAATGGTTAAACTTTCGTACGTAAAGGTGACTTTTAATTAAATTATAAATGCCTTTTCATTTGACCATTTAACCATTGATTTATGGGGTCAATGTGGCATCATCCCATTGATTGGGGCATTTAAAAGGCAAATTTGAAGAGGAACGATCACGGCCTGATACAAAACGGCCGGATCAGATGGAGATGCTTGGATCTATAGATAGAGAGCTTGGTTTTAGCTCTAGAAAAGGTCCATCTGTCTTTTTTCTCCTATTCTTGGCCCTAGTGGCCTTATAAAAGGATTTGGTGACGATTTCTGAGATCACAGTTTTGCCTCTGAAGCCAAGCAATTGCTTCTCCTTGCTGCTTGTTCTTCTGCTTTTGGAGGTTTTGGACCATTTCGTATTGATTGGGCATCATTTGGCTTGTTCCGAGCTACTCCATTATTTGGTGCTTGCTTGTGAAGTTGCTTCGTTCTTGGAGCGTGCGTGACTTCTCTTTGAGCAATACTGCTACTGCAATATTGAATTCTTGTGATGGAGCTTTTGAAGCTAGGCTTCAAGCTGATCCTGAGTATCAGCAGCGGTTGTGCGTGGGGAGTTCTGGGAACTCACGGTTGAGGGAAACTCTGGGAATTCTAGGTAGCGCAATTAGACCTACTTTCTGTAGGCTGTGACAATTTAGTATCAGAGAATGGTTTGGAGCCATGGCTGATCTAACGCAGGGAATGGCGCAGCCAATTGATGGGTTGCCAACTATAGCTTTGATCAATGGCATAGTACCTGCACTCTGAGACATCCATTTGGATTTTTTTTTTTTTTGAAGGACGACAAGCTTTATTCACCAAGTAAGAACTAGAGCAATATAAAATGCAAAGATAGGATTATAACTCCAGTGGACAAACCGATCCAACTGAGCACAACCACCTGCCTATGCAAAAGAATGAATCAAGGGTAAGTATGCGGATCGGTAAGATTTCTTCTCTTGATCAAGAGAAGAACAATTGTAAGCCATAACAATTTTATTTTGTGCCCACTGAAGAACAATCTCATCTGCAGTATCTACGCCCTTAAAGATAAACAACCTCCTTCTCTTCCAGATTGACCATAAAAGCTAGCCACATGCGAGATGAAAAGCTCGTTTTCGTAGTTTGGGCCAAGCATCAGGATAGATAGCAAGCAAAATTTGTTGGCTAGATCGAGACGTGCCAAATAGGGTCAACAACCAAGACCATGCTTGCTGAAGCCACTCACACAAGAAAAAACAATGCTCAATGCTCTCTCAACCCTTTGCAGGCATAAAGGACAGAGCTCTGAAATCTGATTATCCATTTTATGGACCAACTTGTTGACTCTGAGGCATCTATGGATCACTTGCCACCACAAAACTACTACTTTGGGATGAAGCAGCTTATCCCATACCCATATCCAAACACTTTTCCATTGTGGGTCGAGGGACACAAGATGCCACCTATTAGATGGAGGCAAGATTTCAGAATGCAAAAAAGCAATTTATATCTGAAGAGACAAAAACCGCCTCGGGCCGGATATCCCGATGGCAACCCCATATGACTACCTCAATCGTGGACCGTAATCCTATGGCAACAATGCAAAGAATATGATTCCAGACTACTGTCCCATCTCAGACAACAAGAACTTTGTTCTAAATGCTTCCCATGACATGAGATGACCGGACTCATACCAAGCTGCAATAGTGCTTATACCCAAATGCTATCCATCGTCGTTGTGTCTTTGGATGAACAACCACACTTAGAGGCACATTCTCCGAGTGTCCCGCAAAGGAATCCACCAAAGACGAGTGGACAAATCAAGACATGCCTCAGGATTAATATGGAAAAGAGACCTGACAATGTCCCAAGCAGCAAGCAATCCCTTTAGAAAGGGAGAAGCATTAGGATACGGATGCATATGATAAAGCAAAGCCCAAGGAAGGAGAGGCTTAATGGTGGCCTTATGAAATGGGAGACAATGCTGAATCGACTGCACCAACAACCTCAAGCCAGGAGAATCATCCTTACCCATGAAAATCCTCCAAATAAACTTTGATATCATCACCTTGCTTTGGAGATGAAAATCCAACATACCAATACCAACAGCCGCCTTAGGTCTAATGCATTTCGCCCAAGCTACTGTGTTCGATTTTGAAACGATTCTACAGGCACAACCCAGTGTAGGGTTGTCATCTCCTCCCATAACTGCTCTTTTGAGTGTGTGAGGATGTTTCGGCTGCTGATGGTTTTTTTCTGTTGACCTAATTACCATGTGCTAGTACTAGTAACACCCTAAACAAGGTGCCATACGGGGTGCTATATGAGTGCTGTCAGCATGTGTCCGAACACCTGCTTTTGTACCCCACTAGCATATTTTTGTCCAAATGTGGGGACAATCGCCTCCAGCAACTACTCCTTTTCTGCAAGCCAAAACCTTCCACGCAAGGCCAGCAAAATAAGGATCCAAAAAAACCCTTAACCATGCAAACGCCAAACCCAATTTTTTGACGTGTTCAATGCACGGTTTTTGCATATTTATACATGCCAAAACTCTAAATAATCATATGTAGCACCCGCCTCTCTCTTCAATCACGGAAGATAATCTCCCTAACATGGCATACTATCGAAGCATTCTAAATGTCCATAGCTGACCTAGCACGAAGAATGGAGGTAGGAGACAGTTGAATATTCTTGTTTAGGACTAGTAATGGTACCCAGCGTTGCTGGGCATAAGTTAAGAACGTGTAAATGATATTCAAAAGAATGATGAGATGCCCTAACGGATTGGTTTTAGCTCATTATTCTTAATCAATAAGCCCAGTGATGTTAGGCATAATTTGATGACTTGCAAATGGTGGGAACTTGTGATTATATTTCTCTGATATAACTGAGGGCTCTTTGGCCTTCTCCAAGTTTGGCATGTACCATGATGATGGCAAACCCTATATGTATTCTTGGGGTTTATCAACACTTAAATATATTGTCAATAGTAACGGTGCCCAACATTGCTGGGCATAAGTTGGGAACTTGTGTGAACGAAGCCTATTCAGTTCAAACTCCTTGTCATAAATTAAATATAATTAGGCAAATCCATAGAGAAGTTATCATTGTTTGTCCTTTGGGCTCTGGGCTCAGTTAGAAGTCTGGTAATGAACTTATCAACTCATGGTAATCAACGTTGGGCTTAGTTAGAAACCCGTCAATGAACTTATCAGCTAATGTTAAGTCGTTCATATTGTAAGAGGGCAACGTTTTCTTAAAAATATACCTTTTACTTACGCATTATGAAGTTTAATGTATTGCTACTATATAGATGTAGGTTGTCATAGCGATGCTTAATACAATGCTCCATATATGTTGTGTGCGATGTTTGTTTGCTAGCCAAAATTGCTTTTGATAAATCTCACAGTATGAACAGGCATGAACAATCTATTATGTTGTTTGCTAGCAAATTGTACGTTGAGTAATTTATATTGATGTGCCATAAGTTAAATTCATCAAATCCATCAATAGGACTATTCCCAGCATGCAAGCCTACGTAAGTTGGATTGAAAATAAAATTTAATGAATTTTTTTCATTGAAAGAATGTCAAACTAATCCTTAATTATGATATTATTTTGGCAGTTGCAATCTAACCATGTTTTTTGATCCCCTACAAACTTCAGCTACAATTTTCAATATGCAGTCTAGCCTAACATGTAACCTTGGAAATGGTAATCATTTAACACCCAAGCAAGCACCAAAGGTCAAGGTTGCACTTGAAGTCAATGCACAAACTCATGTTCATGTATATATTAAAAGGGGATGAATATGGCCGGCATCTTAGTATATGCCTAGAGTTACATAGAATATTAACATAGCTTGAAAGTTGTACTAATATGCTGGAAGGACTGCTTTCCACGATATGTAATCCTAAATAATTGGTTACAATAAGTCAAATCTTAAGCAGGTTCCATGAATTACCTCCGCGGGCTCTCCGCGGGCTCACTAAAGGTGATGGTTTCCTTCATCTCAGCTCATTCATTTAACCATTCGTTTTCCAACAATTACTCCATTACCTGCAAAAGTTGGATAGGGTTCAACGTGAGATCAGACATACAAACTATGGTAGAGATAAAAGGCAATTACTTCTTATAGAAAAGCATCTCTACCATTGTGGCGGCTGCATTCCAAAAGTCCCTGCATCTCTGCTCTACTTTGTCGTCTTTATTAGGACTTTTGCCTTGCTGTCTGCAAGAAGTTCACAAAGAACGGTGAGTCAAGTATTATATTCTCGTATTGATTGTAGAGGTATACCGCTCAAAAAAAAAAAAACCCTTTATGACCTCTATTTAACTCAAACAGACTGTTTACATATGCAATCCATAAAAGCTCTATGACTTGCATTTGAAGATCAAACCTCTAAAAACACAGAAAATTAAGTGCTGGTCAACTTAACTTGCTACTCTTCATGCAAGAAATACATGCAAAGAGGGAAATGCAGAAAAGAGGAAGAAGAGAGAAATAGGAAATGACCTTTTCGTTGCTCAAGATCCACTCAGTCCCCAAATGAAATCGGCCTCTAGTAAAGCAAATCCAAAACTGTGGCCACAAATTTACCCCCAAGAGTTCAAAACCTGTTGTATTCTTTGGATCAATGCAAAGATCCTTTCTTGCTCCAAAAATTTTAGTAGCCAAATAGATAGGTGATGCCACTTAGCAGCCGTAAGGGCAGAATATACAGGTATGGCAGAGAGCACGTACTGATTTGCCAGTATGCACCGCATGATTGCTCTTAAGAAGCTTTGGTTTCTACATGCGGAGCAAAGAATCAATGGATGCCCCAAAGACTGCCATGGCTACATGCCCCAAGCAAATGCGACTCTCAGGAGGAGAACATAACAGTGGTGCTCCCTGTAGAGAGATATAAAGTGCAGAGAGATATAAAGTACTGAGGAATAAAAAAAGGCCAATACCTTCACCAGGTTTGAAGGAAGGAGCTTTACGTCTGCTGAGCATGGATGCCATCTTTGCTGTCGTTCCTGCACTGAGAGCCATATTCAAAGGTAGAAACTCAAAGATCTTAAAGCTATATTCAAGTTCTGGCACTTTTACAGAGTTCGGACTTCAACTCCAACATATGCAGTGCAAACCTCCAGGAGTCCAGGTAACAAAGCAGGTCCAAAACAGTTCACCACTATTGCCAAGCAGAAGGAGTCTTATTGGATCTGTACCACACTAATATGCATTGTCTTTCTGGGCATCCGCACAGAAGCGCCACAGCTGCCAATGCATTCTGTACCATTTCGCCATAAGCTGCCCCAGAAGTAGATGCTATGATGCAACCATGAATTTATACCAAAAGGGCTATGGTGAGCTGACACAATTTACGCACATTTTGACATTGTAAAAGATTTAAGAGCAACCGAACCTCTTTCATTTGATGCAGGTGTCTCTGTCATGCCTTCTTCAGGATCTAGAAGCCTAATGCTCTGTGGCAGTAAACCTAGCATATATTGATGGTGCCCAAAACCATCGCCTTGTAGTCATCTCCGACCTATTACCCACAAAAATGGTTCCACCATCGTATAAATCCATCGCTGGACAACCGATTTGCGCCGATTTGTCCGGATATGTGTATGCTTGACTATGGCGATGAAGCAGAGCAACGCCCGCCCAGAGGACGAAATTACCTATTCTTAATTGTATTCTTAATTGGTGTTACGGCCGTTGGATCTGCAACCCTAGATCTAAACCGTCCGATCTAGGGCTGGATCCAAATCCAAGAATTACTATCCTTCATCACCTTCATCATATAAAATTGTGGAGCAAGAGAAAAGATGACGTGGACAGGGGGAAAAAAATCCACGTCAGCAGGTCAGATTAGAATGGAGGGCCAGGATTTCTTTAGAAAAATAGGGCGATGTAGTCCCTCTGCTTGGCGCTTGGTGCACGCCATAGCCGCGCTATTGATTTCCGCAGGGATTTGAAGCGTGCAAACCTATTTTGGAGTAAGTTTTTGGAGTGGTTTTTGTTCCCCATGTTTTGGTCGATTGTTTTCAGTCTACAGATCTTAGTACAGAGTTCATGATCGGCTTGGTTAGCGCAAGATATTTCTTTTTGTTCTTCGATTCTGTAGCTGTTTTTGGATGCAGCGATGAAGCTTCTCTTTTGCGGATTTCATGGAGTAGAATCCACATCACTTACAGTCCCTCCTAGTTTCCATTCTGCCGCATTTGAAGAACAAAGAGGAGTTTGACATTTAAATTTTTCTGCTAAGCATGACATATTTCTATTTGGATGCCATTCAGAGCCGTAGATGCTGCTGCTGATTGATTTACTTGATTGAGGTGATTATCTAAAGTTAAGACTAGCAAGGACACGGCCTAAATTTAAGTGGCAGCACGCACAGCACAGAAGTTTTTTTACATACCTCATTGGCAAACGAACCTGTGGTAAACTCTTTTTTAATCCATGCTACCGTAGTGAAGGAATTCTGCTTTTGTGCTTGGCTTTAGCAACCGTTTATGAACTTCTATTCTAAAATGGCAGGTATAGATTATATATATTATTTACGGTGAATGTAATATTTTTGTGACTAAGAATAATGGCAACATGGCACATATGTTGGCAGGTCGCAGCTAATTCTCCCTTTTTTGTGTATATTCTTCTTGCAATAATGGCAACATGGCACATATGTTGGCAGGCCGCAGCTAATTCTCCCCTTTTTCTGTATATTCTTCTTGCAACATAAAAAACAAGTGTTAGGGTATTTATTCTCATTTCTGTTCTTGAATCTTGTGTGGACAGTTTTCTGTGCACAAGTAAATAATATGCGTAAATCTAACATGATTCTGAGTGCAAGGAATATTAACATAAGGACTACCAAAATTTGTACTTCCAATCTGGCTAGATCGTTAGTAAAGAATAGCAATTGGACGAAATTTCATGCGAGCATATAGGTGATTAATAGCCCTGGGCCTGGAGGATAGGTAGAATTTGTTAGCAAGAGGATTTTGTTATAGAGTTTCTTAGCTGCCGTAACTATAGAAGAGTGGGGTACAACATTTATTTAATAAGCATCCTCAACATTTTGATTCTATAAGACAAAAACTACGAAACAAGTATGTCTTTTTTAACTTACGAAGATATACCGTGTCATCTTCACAGAAATTCCCTAGACATTGAATCTATCCATTGCCACATGTCATCTAATCTTCGATAATAATACAATATCATAAAAAGTCTCCGATAAAATACAATATCATTTTTTATCCAAAACATCACTCATTGTCAAATGAAAACTCCCGCCAAGAAAAAACAACTTCGAACAATAGCGGCGGCAACGCCGCCGCACCACTGTCTTGTATAACATTATAATATAAGATAGGTGCTCCCATGCTCTCTCTTAAGTGTCCCACCCCAACAGTGCAGTAGTGGCTCTTTTCCTGCTTCATCGGTCAGTCCATGGTTTCACTTCTTAAGAGCATGCAGAGACATACAACATAGCGATAAGGGATTACTTAGTTCGAGTGTATGGCTCACTTAGTAGAGCATTGGGCCCTTAACCTAATGGCCGTAGCTTCAAGTCTTGCATGTGCCCACCCTTTCTTCTTTCTTCCTGCGAGGAGAATCGAAAGTGAGTGAAAAGTCTATGAGATTTGAGCATAGAGATATATTGCTTGGAACTTGAACTTGATTGGCTAGGATAGGAGCAAAGCGTAGTTACGTTTGGCTGTCTAATAGATCGGATGGATTTGAGCATGCAGATAGATATATATGTATGGAACTTGAACTTGGTTAGATAGGATTGGAACTTGAACTCGGTTGGATAGTATAGGGGTATAGCGTAGCTACGTTTGCTTGTCTGACAGATCAGATGGATTGTTTCAAATAAAAGATGAATAGCAAGGGAATCATGGAAATTAAACTCAGAGTTTTTGGAGATATAATTTGCATAAAGGGCATGGCTAAACTTGCAGACTTGGGACAGTGAAATTTCAGTATTTATAGCAGGGATTTTGATCAAAAATTAGAAAATTTGCATGAAACAAGTAGAATAACATCTATTTGGACTCCACAACAATGCCAAATGTAGTATTGTATCAGAATATCAAAGGATATATGAAAATACATCAAGAATTTGGAGTTTTTTTGGTCAAGGCCTGTCAAAAAACTGAAATATGGAAGCTATTCTTCAAGTAGGAATCCTCGATCCCACTTTCAGAGCCAAATCGACCTGTTCTTCATGCTCCAAGCTTCTCCAAAATCTCTGATAGCCCCCAAAAGCCTTCTTCCCTTTCTGATCCAAAATCCCCTTTTGAAAAAACTCTGTTTTGGTTCAATTATTGGCAAATTTGGTCTCTACTTTTGCTTTTTAGCTTGATTTGTGGTTTCTTAGCACGGGGGGAGTGATTCGGGATGTCAGGGCCATGATTAGCCCGCCAAATTGGTCTAAAAATCTGGATCTTGGCTTGAACAAATTTTAGGGTTCTTGAGAAGAAAGTTTGATATATCCCACAGGCTTGGCTCGATTTGAAAGACTTTGATATATAAGGCTTGGCTCATGTGGCTCGTGTTGCCTCCACGTGGGTTCTGGCCCGTTGCCACCCCACATGCCCGGATGTACCACGTGGCGGGGCATGATTGGGGGAAATTAGTGACTAGACCAAGGGGGAGGTAGATAGAAATTTTTTTAATTTTTTAAAATTTGGCACGGTTCCCAAGAAACAGAATATGAGGGTCATAACAGGGACTTTTTCAAAAATTATTTTTTCCACATAGAATCTTTTTTGGCGCTCTACATGATGGAAGAATCTTTTTGCAAAAAAAGAGCATCTTAATTTTTGGCTCAAAATGATGCTAATTTTGGTGAGGTGGCAAGTTATGGAGTGATGTGGCAAATGGGTGATGACATGGCACAATGAGGTGGTGATGTGCCAAGCAAGGTGGTAAAATAACTTTTTTCTAGTCAAAACTTTTTGTGTTATGGTGATGAGGTGGATGACATGTGTATGGTGATGTGGATGTACTTGAGTGATGATGTGGATGACATTTGGCATTTTGAAGATGATGTGGATGATTTGGCATAATATTTAGCACTTGTGCACATACGCATTAGGATTTTATGCAACATCTTGGCAAATTTGCTTTTTCAAAATTGTTTAGAAAAATGTGCACTTTCTCTCTCTAGATTTGTCTTTAGAGAGAGCAAATGGTCTTAGACCTTAGGAATAGCCAAATTTGGTGGAGTTTTCTGCATTTTCTCAAGAAAGTAGATGAATAATGGGTATGTGATGTGCTTTGACTAGAAAAAAGAAAGTTTGCCAACCTTTGGCTCGGGGAAATGGTAATGGAATATGGAGATAGGAAGTATGAAGCATGAGAGGTGTTTCATGAAAGGGATCAAGATGGTAGGAACATGAAAGAAGCCTTGGAAAATGGAATTCATGCCAAAATGACTTGGATCTAGACACATACCAATGAATCTTGAGGGCTCTTCCAAACTCTAACAAAGGGTCTTCAATTTAGGCTCAAATCTTCTTGTTTGAATCGCAACTTCCTTGCCATACTTGTATGATGCCCAATCAATGTTTTCACTTGGTTCTTCGTCACAAATTTCTTCTTAGAGTCTTCAAAGGTAGATGTCTTCAATTCTATTGCTTGATTAGCTCATGCACACATGTATCAAACCAAATGTTAGCCAAAGGTGTAGTTCATGCAAATGGCTCTTCTATGCTGCCAAAATGTGGTAGCATCATGCCAAACAAAGAAAGATAGGCTGGTCCCGAGCCTCTTGAACTAGATGTGAATTCATAAGAGTCCTTGATGGTTGCCAATGTGGAAAAATGGTTGGCAACATGGGTTTTCATGAGTAAGAGGAGCAAGATAGTATGGTAAGTAGGCCAAATGATGTGCAAATGGTCATGGAACTGTGAATGGTGGACCTGCATGACAAATGAATGTATGGTTAGCAAAATAGAGGTGCCATATGGAGGCATGATGGTAACTTGAGATGAATGGTTGGGAATGATGTGTACATGATGTGGACATGATGGAACTTATGAATGATATGATAAGAAGAAGGATGCACTTGTGAGCACATAATGTGGACATGATGGGACATATATCTACATGGCAAATGAGATGTGCAGATGGAAAAGAATGTGGAAACATGGCAAATGAGATGTGCAGATGGAGAATGATGTGGGAACATGGCCAATGAGATATGCACATGGGATGGTGGCAATATGATAAAATGAGCTATGTATGATCTGTTCACATGTGCAAACATGTTCTGATGATTAGCACATGTATTACTGTAGCACCAAAATAAAGTTTTGTTTTGGACAACATCATGGAATGGTACATGCTTCAGCAAACTCCAACTCTATTACATATGCACTCTCCAAATGGTACGTTGCTAATAACATGTAATATCATAAAGAATAGTGGCCAAAGAACATGCCACAAGCCAATAACCTGCTCAAAGATGACTTTAGCACATATAATGGAGGCAAACTGGATGTGACATAGTAATACCTGCTGAAATGGAATGTTCAGCCAATTTACTAGTCTCAAATGATGATGACAAACCTTTATGAACATTCTTAGCTACTGCAAACTGAGATAAGAAACTATCCATGTCCAATTTCTCATTGCTCAACATATATTCATGCTCAAACTTACTCAATGTTTTCACACTTCCATGCTCTAACATGCAAGGGACTGATTTTCCATGATTCTTAGACTTCTTGGGACTGTTATAAAACTGAAACTTAGGTTTGATCCATTCTATGCATACTTCATTCATCAAGTCATCAAAAACTAGCAATTCTAGCTCATAGTTTGGCACTAAATTATCAAAGCAAACAAATTTCTCCATTTGAGGCATATAAAGATCATACCTGTCTTTCTAGCTGGTATACATGTTTCAAATCTGAAAATCTCATAAAGTGCATGACTGTCACTAGATTCAAGAGCATGTAACATATTCCTAGAGTGCTCAAATGCCAAAATATCAATGTCTTCCACTTCTAATTCACACAATAATGGTTCATCATCATCCAAAAATGCTTCACATGCATGAAAAGTCTCAAACTCAGGCCTGCTCATGCATCTATCACTCTCTTTCTCATGACAACAACTACTTGGCTGCTCAAACTCAACAACATCATGCAAGAGAACATGCTCAAACTCCTCAACTGTGTGAGATGTAATAAGATTTACCTCATTGGACTTTAAATTTAGTGATAAATGTGTCTTCTCCAAGGTTTCATGGCTGGCCTCATGTGTTTTGTAGCTAAAACATTCAAATCTTGGACTATCATGGCTGCCAACATGCTCTAATTGCTTTATATCAGATTTAGCAATTGTATCCATGCAAGAAGACACTTTGGAAACATCATGTGAGACCTCTTTATCCTTCGAACATGCTGATTGACTTACTATTATGGCTGATTTTTGCTGCAACTGTCCACAGCTGCAACTTCCATATGAAAAAGAAGGCACATATACATCCAAACATTCTTCTTCTTCACCTAGACTTTTTTTATGAGAAAAACGCATATTTCTCTCATATTTCAGTGTGCAAATATGATGAGATTCCTCAAGAGCATCATTCTTTGAAAGAAACATCAATAATCCATGTACTTCAAGAGCTTTTAAAGCTTGGTGCATAGAATGAAACATACCTCCATGAAAGTACTTGAGCATCTTCTTGTGAACTTTGTAGCATGACTTGAGTCCTCTCACAAAGTAGCAAAGCAAATGAAGGGTAGGCCATTCTACTTTGTACCTTTTGCACTTGAGCATGTAGGCATGAAATCTTTCCACAAAACTTGGTACCATTTCATTCTTCTTCAAAACAATTGTTGGTAGCTCTTCAATGACCTTCTCTTGTGTGATTGGCACCCCAGATCTCTTGATAAAGTTCCTTTTGAGTCATCCCATTCATGTACTTTGCAAGTCTTTTGGTAGTCAAACCAATGGCTTGCTTCCTCCTTCATGCACCTGCCAAATACATCAATCTTTTCTCCTCTTCTCTTACCATAATCATCAAATATAGTCTTCAAATCTATGGAGATATAGTCCAGGTTCTTCAAGACCATGATAAAAGGGCGCTGGAATTGAAAAGATCATATCAACTTGTATGGGAATTGGAACTGCTGCAATCTTTTCTCCATGAGAAGCTTGCTCCATCACATTATCAAAACTTTAGGCACTGAAAGACCATCAAGAACACTCTGAACATCAGGAACATGCATGCTTAATTGCTCAATAGCCACGAGAATATTTACCAGGAAAGTATCTCGGTAGGACCTCCAAAATATTGACTTGAATCCTAGCTACCAAGCTAACCTCATGAAAATGCCTACCACAGGGGTGGTCAGGACCTCCAGATCACTTAGGGTGATCAATCCTCAAAGCAAAAGATGGATTAGAATGGAGCAAATTGTAAAAGTTCAACTGTCCCTGAAATTTTGACAGTTTTGGAAGTACCAATTTTGCACATCTATATCTTGGGGTCCGTGCAGTGAAACTTATTCAAACTTGGAATGGTGAGAAAAGGGTAGTAGAGGATGCTTTGTATTTGATTTCAAGATTTTTGGATGGATCCTTTACTTACTATAGATTTTTGAACAAGCAGACTTGAAACAGACAATTTTCAATGAGTATATAAAATTTTTTGGCAATTTTGGAACAGCCAATGCTGGGAATCTGTAACTTGAAATGGAAAGATCCTAAAATCTTGAAACTTGGACTGAGGAAATATAGATAGAAACGTATGCACCTGACAAAATTTCAGAATTTTTAGATAAGCAGTTTGAGATCTATAGATTTTTTAATGAGGCAGACTTGGAAGAGAAAATTTCAATGACTGTCTCTGAAATTTTTACAGTTCTAGAACAGCCAAATTTGCAAAGCCATAACTATGGATTTATGGATGCTAAAATCATGAAATTTATTTTAAATAAAAGATGAATAGCAAGAGAATCATGAAAATTAAGCTCAGATTTTTTGGAGATCTAATTTGCATATGGGGCATGGCTAAACTTTCAGGCTTGGGACATTGAAATTTCAGTGTTTATAGCAAGGATTTTGATCAAAAATCAGAAAATTTGCATGAAACAAGTAGAATAACATCTATTTGGACTCCAGAACAATGTCAAGGGTAGTATTGTATCAGAATATCAAAGGGAATATGAAAATACATCAAGAATTTGGATTTTTTTGGTCAAGACATGTCAAAAAACTGAAATATGGAAGCTATTCTTCAAGTAGGAGTCCTCAATCCCTCTTTCAGAGCCAAATCGACCTGTTCTTCATGCTCCAAGCTTCTCCAAAATCTCTAATAGCCCGCAAAAGCCTTCCTCCCAGTATCTGAAGGCACACATTTCCACCAAAAAACGAAGAACTATAGCTGCAATAAGGACAGGGTCCCACCATCTCAGAATTGAGACAGGCCGCTGGGGTACGGATGGAGGGCAGGGAATCCCCCGGCATGAGAGATTATGCCAGTGCTGTCACATGCAGATAGTAGAAGATGAACACCATGCTCTACAGAATGCCCAAAGATATGCACACATCCGAAAGCCCGTCATGCCGATCTCGGATGCTCGAGATAGCAATTCACCAACCATCGGCCACGCCAATGGTGGCACGCCTTGCGTCCTACATTCTCGCAAGTCTCCACCGGGCGTGGGAGTCCCTCACAAAGACAGGAATTTGAGCGCCAAATAGGGCCTCTCAACGCCTACTACAAGGGTTTTTCCTCCCACACCTGGGGTTTTTCATCCCTAGTAGTAGAGACACATTGTCTGAGGTTTCTCGTGGTTTTATTTTGTGTTTGGAAACTTTCCGCTATATTGTAAAACCATCTCATAGGCCAGTTGGTCTCCGTGGACGTTAAAATATACTTCCTTCCTTCCTTCCTTCCTTCCTTCCTTTCTGATCCAAAATCCCCTTTTGAAAAAACTCCGTTTTGGTTCAATTCTTGGCAAATCCGGTCTCCACTTTTGTTTTTTAGCTCGATTTATGGTTTCTTGGCACGGGGGGGAGTGGTTCGGGATGTCAAGGCCATCATTAGCCTGCCAAATTGGTCTAAAAATTCAGATCTTGGCTTGAACAAATTTTAGGGTAGGGTTCTTGAGAAAAAAGTTTGATATATCCCACAGGCCTGGCTCGATTTGAAATACTTTGATATATAAGGCTTGGCCCATGTGGATTAGTAAAATTATGTGTTGCCTCCACGTGGGTTCTGGCCCGTTGCCACCCCACATGCCCGGAGGTACCACGTGGCAAGGCATGATTGGAGGAAATTAGTGACTAACCAAGGGGGAGGTAGATTTTTTATTTTTTTAAATTTGCCACCATTCCCAAGAAATGGAATATGAGAGTCATAACAAGTTCTTTTTTAAAAATTATTTTTTCCACGTGGAATCTTTTTTTATGCTCTACATTTAGAAGAATCTTTTTGCAAAAAAAGAGCATCTTAATTTTTGGCTCAAAATGAGGCTAATTTTGGTGAGGTGGCAAGGTTATAGAGTGATGTGGCAAATGGATGATGACATGGCACAATGAGGTGATGATGTGGCAAGCAAGGTGGTAAAATAACTTTTTTCTAGTCAAAACTTTTTGTGATGTGGTGATGAGGTGGATGACATGTGTAAGGTGATGTGGATGTACTTGAGTGATGATGTGGATGACATTTGGCATTTTGAAGATGATGTGGATGATTTGGCATAATATTTCGGTGCTTCAAATGGCTCCCGAAACTAACTCCAGCGTCCAACCGGGTTCGCCCAAAAATTCGCCTAGGCGAACCTCGCGGACTCGGCCAGCTAACCCGCACCCTCGACGTGGCGAGCGTCATGCGGGGTGGACCTGGCGGGCATCACCCTACGGGTTCGCTCAAGCGAACCCAAACCCCGGTTTGCCATACGTGTGTGGCAGGGCCCTGCCGGGTTCGCCCAAGCGAACCCCCTGATGGGCGGGCCCATTAGCACGTGGCGAAGTCGGGTGGCAGACGAAGACGGGTGCCAATTTGGGTCTGATACCCTGCTTCGCCCAATTTGAAAGCAGAGGATCCTAACCATAAATTTGCCGCTGCAGCACAGACTTCTACCTCTTCTGCATTTGGGTCGGGGGATTTAGGCCTCAAATCCCCGTTTGCTGTTTCCCCTAGTTTGAAAAAACATGATATGAACCCTAATTTCGCACAGCGCACAAAAAGTGTGTTTCTTCCTCGAAATGCATTTGGGTCGGTGGATTTCGCCACAAATCTTCATATTCTCTGCGCCCAATTTGAAAAAAAGAGGATAGAACTCCAATTTAAGGCCAAACACCATTTGACAAAGATTGCGATAAATGATTCCAAATTCGGATTTGTTCGAGCTTGACAAAGTAACTAGAAATTTTAGCTCGCTAGATCGTCCCTTTCAAGAATGAGCTCACGCGATCCTCCAGCCAGAAGGGATCCCTTTGGAGATCAAGATGAAGGGTTTAATCCGCAGAGAACGAGCACGCATTGTGATGACTTACGAAAATTTGCGTTAGGATCGATCCGCAGACGTGAATTTTCTCTCGTGCGTAATAGCATGGAATCAAGAGGAATCAAAAGACCCGCACTCATGAAACGATATACAGATTAGTTCCTCCTGATATGAATGAAAATTGGGGATCCGGCAAAAAAATGAGGATGAAAATAGGCCTCCAATTTATGCAAACCGGAGGCTTAGACTGCGCTGCATCCTTATAGCAGAGGAGGAAGAGTTGGAGTATCTCGTAACCGGGGAAATTGGAAGAATTCTCGACAAAGAACATGCTTTGCAAATTAGAGGTATGGTTGTTGTCCAAAATTGATCAAACAGAGTCCCATTTGTGCAAATTGAAAGATGCTCAGGTCAAGGGTTCGGGCCTAAGCGAACCCGGTAGGAACCTCAGATCACAACCGTCCGGTCCCACCGCACTGAACCCGTCTTCGCCCCTCCACTCGGTGGTTCGCCCAAGCTTAACCCGTGAGGGCCCCGCCTCGGCGACCGTCATGCACGCCACACATCCGCCATGCCCGCCACACGGCTGACCGACCCGGGTTTGGGTTCGCCCAAGCGAACCCGGTAGGAATGCCACGCAGACCGGGTTTGCCTGCGACCGTCCCGCCACGTCGTCCGCGGGTTCGCTTGGGCGAATCCGACAGGTTCGCCCAGGCGAATTTTTGGGGTTCGCCTGGGTGAACCCGATTAGCTTGCGAACTTCGTTTCGGGAGCCAATAAAGTGGGCGATAATATTTGGCACGTGCACATACACATGCAACATCTTGGCAAATTTGCTTTTTCAAAATTGTTTAGAAAAATGTGCACTTTCTCTCTCTAGATTTGTCTTTAGAGAGAGAAAATGGTCTTAGACCTTAAAAATAGCCAAATTTGGCGGAGTTTTTTGCATTTTCACAAGAAAGTAGATGAATAATGGGTATGTGATGTGCTTTGACTAGAAAAAAGAAACTTTGCCAACCTTTGGCTCGGGGAAATGGTAATGGAATATGGAGATAGGAAGTATGAAGCATGAGAGGTGTTTCATGAAAGGGACCAAGATGGTATGAAAGAAGCCTTGAAAAATGGAATTCATGCCAAAATGACTTGGATCTAGCCACATACCAATGAATCTTGAGGGGTCTTCCAAACTCTATTAAGTGTCTTCAATTTAGGTTCAAATCTTCTTGCTTGAATCACAACTTCCTTGCCATACTTGTATGATGCCCAATCAATGTTCTCCCTTGGTTCTTCATCACAAATGTCTTCTGAGAGTCTTCAAAGGTAGATGTCTTCAATTCTATTGCTTGATTAGCTCATGCACACATGTGTCAAACCAAATGTTAGCCAAAGATGTAGTTCATGCAAATGGCTCTTCTATGCTGTCAAAATGTGGCAGGACCCCCTATCTCCACGCATTCTCCTCGTGGAGAACATAGGATAAAGGGTGGAGAATAAGGGGGGAATGTTAATTGTACGGGAACCTATAGAACTTCTTAGTAATATTTTAGGGTTTGTACAACATCGACGACCGATGACGGATTGGCGCGGAAGTGGTGACGGATAGGGAAGGTGCGCCCGACGGATTGGCGACTGGCGCTCGCTCTAAACATGTCAAGAGTTCATACATTCATGCAATAGGATATATCCTCTAGATTCGTAGATTCAAATCACGAAACTAGAGCGATCTGCATAGTTCTGGAAGAGACTTTACATTATGTTTGAGTCCAACAGGATTAGCAGATTGCAAGATAATCTTGCAGGATTACTTGTCTTGTTAATTCCAGTTACAAGAAAACGTCTAATTCCCAGCATTCAAACTTTTCTTCTTCTATATCCGTTTATGTGCAAGAAATGCTAAATTGGTCTGTAATAATATGAAGGGAAGGAAAAACATGATCTTGCTAGACTGAAATAATTCTTTCACTGAAAATGATGATAAAAGATCAATATGAAGTTTATGCTTCTTTGGTTTCTGATTAGAAGCCATTGGAACGAAGTAGTGATGAACCCAAAACAGATGAAAGTGTTTCTATGTTTGCATCTGTCTTAAAGATATGTGGGAAAATGAAGTCATTAATTGAAGGGAAGAGAATACATGCAGTTATTATAGCCCTTGCTGAGTAGGGCAAGACTCCTCACTTAGGAAGGTTCCTTATAGATATGTATGGCAAGTGTGGAGCACTAGAAGATGCCAAAGCTGTGTTCGAAAATGTGCATCCCCAGGATGTTTTTGCTGCAGATTTTATAATAAAATCATATACTGAAAGTTGTCATTTTAACCAAGCTTTTCAGCTGTTACAATAAATGAACTTTGAAGTGAAAGAGGGTGAAAACGTCATGTTTTTAAATTTGATGCCTAAACAAAAAATTGTAACTTGGAACATCATCATTTGTATGTATTTTCAACATGAACATGTGAAAAAGCCTTTCATATATTCCTGAAAATGCTATATGAAGGAATAATACTTAATAAACTAACATTTATGACGATTCTTAAAACTGCTTCCAATTTGGGAGAAGGAAAGCTACTCCATGCATGCATATTGATTAGCACATCAGACCCAGATGTTGTTGTGATGACTGCTATTCTTAGTATGTATGGAAACTGTGGAGGAGTTTCTAATGCATGTGATATGTTCAAGACAATGTCCAGGCAAACTGTAGTAACTTGGAATGCCATGATTGCGACATATGTCAAATATGCGCACCTTGTCGAAGCCTTCCAATTGTTTGAAGAAATGAAGTTTCAACGTATGCAACCAACTGAAACCACCTTTATAACACTGCTTAATGCATATGAGGGATCAGTTGCACTTGCAGGGGAGAAGATGTTGCATGCTTGCATAGCCAATGTTCAATTTCATATAGATAGTACAATTGAAATAGCCCTTGCTAACATGTATGGGAAATGCAGTGAATTTCTACACAACACATGAACTCTTTGATGCAATTTCTAAAGAGAATGTGGTCCTCTAGAATATTTTGATGACAGCATATGTGCAACTTGAGGATAATAGAAAGGTGTTGCATTTGTTTCACCTAATGCAACAAGAAGGGATGCAGCTAGGCAAAGTAACCTTTATATCCATTATGAAGGCATGTTCATCGCTTGCAGTACATGTAAGGTTATACATGCTTGCATCCTTTCTAGAAGTCTGAGCATGATATAATGATGGAAGGTTCTCTTGTGAATATGTATGGAAAGTGTAGGAACTTGTGCGATGCATGTAGGGTTTTTGAAGTCATGCACATGCTAAATATTGTAACATGGAACTCGATGCTTGTAGCATATGCACAGCATGAATTCCACAAGGAGGTTCTTAACTTATTTGACAAATGCAACAGGTAAGGATTGTTCCGGACCAAACCACCTTGAGTACCATACTTGATGCCTTTGCCATTCCAAGTGCCCCCAATGAAGAGCGCCTGTTGCATTCATACATTATTGGGAAAGGCTTTCATTTGGATGTGGTTGTGGGGACTGCACTTGTCAACATGTATGGAAAATGTAGGTGTTTGGCTTGCGTGATATTCAACTCTATATGTACTAATGACGCAATATTATGGGCAGCAAACTTTACAGCATATGCAGAACATGCGTGTAGTAGGGAGACCCTCCTGCTTTCTTCTTAACATTATCTTCTTTCTTATTTTGATTAGATTATTCATTGTTCCTTCCCTTAGTTGAAGGTTTCTGCATGCCAGCACATTTATTCTTATGTGCAGAACAGGTTCTTATGTGCATGAATTATGCTGCATTCTGCACCATGGGCTATTGTGTCTGCACAACAAAACGGGCTGCAGAAACCTTGAATCTCTTACGGCACTCATCCTATTACCTATCTGCAGGAATATAATCACAAGTCTGCGTTCTATTTGGGTTAAGATAGTCCCATTTGATAACAACATTTGCTTTCAAAAGGCAAGAAATTTAAGCACTTTGAAGGTTTATATAAAAAATCTTCACTAACTTGGATTTTGACAGCTTGTTGCAGCAGCTATTGCAATAGCTGTGGTAGTTCATGCAATAATACACTTGTTGTGATCTTCCAAGAATTGTTGGAGCATTACCAGAGGAGTTTAATGAAGTTGGCTATAATTAGCATTACAAGCAGCCATCGTATTCGAATTTAGTAAAATCCACAGTGGGAATTACTGGAATTTTGATGGTCATACCCATGTTCATAGCATATGCATATGCTCTTCTTCGCTTTAGCATGAAGCACGGTGGATTACCATGGCCCCTAGTGAAATTAACAGGCTACGATGCTTTCTGGTACTCGCACCATTTATTTGCTCTATTTATATGCTCCTGTCATCCATTCCTATTTCATATTTTTGACCTCCAAATGGCGTGAATAGATGGTAGTGTTCCTTCCTTCCTTCTTTCTATCTATTTATCAAGATACACGCCATATATAACACACATTGTTTCAGACATGGATGTACCTAGCTGTCACCATTTTGCTTTACATTGGAGAGTGCTTGTTGCAGACCCTTTGATCCAGTTATTACAATGTCAAAATAGTCAAGGTCAGCTTTTCTAACCAACTTGCAGTTCATTGTCTTTCTGTTTGTTCTGAAGATGTACATATACTTGAACTGTGCAATTGTCTCACCATTACGATGGTAAACACTCTCGTTAAGTTTATAATCAACATAAACACGTAATTCTCACTTTTTGAATATGATCTAGACATCCATTCTCAATCACATTGGCAGTAATTTCGGAGAAATACTATAGGACTACATGAGTCTAAAAAAATTCTTCTCTGTACATGATGTTGGATATAGTTGTAGATGGATCATTAACTTAAAATGATAAGGTTTTGGTTGCAGTTCTAGGGTGTTTTTTTATTGGTGGTGTACAATTCAGCATGTCGCGACATAGGGTGATTAACGGTGTGACCGCCCTTCATCGCGGACGTTTTGGCCGGCCACTTTGCTTTTCCCAGGCCCGCCAAAATTTTCCAACCTCCGGAACGCTCGATCCGTAACCAATTCAGGAAGATCGGCCGATTTGTTGTCCATGTCAGCGATCCCTGGTATGTAGCTGCTTGGATGGTGTTTGGAATTTGGAATTGGCGGGCAAATTTCCCAAAGAATGTTTTTGTTTGGGAAAATGCAGCTGCTGTTTTCTTTTCCAGAATTCTTCCAATGCAGGCGAATTGGCCAGATCTCTTTCGTTTGGCCATTGCAAGGAATGGAGTACTGTTTGATCCAAACAATCTATTCTCCGGTTGCATAATCTTCAAGAGCAAATCCACCAATTCAAGGAGCTATGTGGTCGTTCTCAAGGCCCAAGATTGCTCAGCCTATACAACAATCTTTTGTCTATGGGTCGACTCCATATACTCAAAATATACAACAATCTTTTGTCTATGAATGCCCCACTTTGTAATCAGCTCTTCAAAGATGCCATGGGAATTTTATTTTGGTTCTTGAATTTCGTTTCCTAATTTGCGTAAGAAGTGGAGGATGCAAACGTTCCTACATATGATGATACTTGTGTTGATTATGTACATGACATCCAAAATCAGCACATGCGGGACTTCGGTGGAAGCAGTACATTCTTTCATGTGCGCTTTTTTAAGCGATCTTTTTATGTAGTGCTTAATTTATTTCATATGTAGTGCTTTATTTTTGAGTATTGTTTACTATTTGCGTAATATGAAACACGATTGAAGCAGTACATTCTTTCATGTGCGCTTTTTTAAGCAATCTGTTTTTTATGTAGTGCTTAATTTATTTCATATGTAGTGTTTCATTCTCGGTATTGTTTACTATTTGCGCAATATGAAACACGATAGAAGATAGTTTGTTACTCTCCGGGAAAATCGGTCTGCGAAAAAGAGAAGGCAGAGAGAGCAAGAAAGAGAGCAAGGGAAGCCGAATTGAAGGAAGGAAGAAAGGAAGGAAGGAAGGTATTTTTATCGTCCACGGAGACCAATCGGTCTATGGGACCCAATACAAAAACGCAGCAAGCGGATTACTGCCCGGATTAAAACCCCGCCACGAAGGGTTTTCAAAGGAAAACCGTGGGCGCAATCACCTGCCGACAAATCTGTCCTAACATATAAAATGCAAAAACACCCAAATATATACAGTCATGCACCGCACCCGTAGTGCCTAATCACGGGCAAGCAGTGGGGGGGCAAGGTGACCTCGCAGTCCAAGACCTCTGAATGTAATGACCCCAAAGCACGCATCGACGGTGTGTTCATCAGCAAATGTAAGGGCAAGTCCGGCCGTACTAAGGGAGCGTATCTGGCCCGGATCTGACTGAACGCTGGGCAACTCTGGAAAGTGTGAGACTCATCCTCAATGGCACCCGTTTGACAAAGACCGACAGAGCCCGTCCCCGGCGGGGGCCCCCAATCCACCTGCCGCCTGCCTCGGCGCGAAGATGGTGGGCACCGTGCAAATGGAGGCAATGAGTCTCCGCTTTTGAGGGCAAGTAGGGAACGCAGGTAGAGCTGTGGGCCCCGGGCTAACACGGGGTTGATGTGCTCCTTGTAATGGGCCATTTTGACCTGCTCTAGAGCGCCGGGGTCCCAGAGCTTGCCAAGGAAACAAGCGTCTAAGTACTCCCCAGGCGCCACGATCGGCGGCCGTGTCCACTGCGACGCATCACGTGCTCCTCGCGCGTTCCATCCGGGCGAACCATCGATCTCTCTTACCCCTCCAACAGGCCTAAGCCGGCTGCGGACCCATTGCCACAATTATAGTAAGCCCAAGCGGGAGCCGAGCATCACCCATAGTAACCACTTTACTCAAAAATAGACGATGTGTCTATCTAGGGCTGCCAGTGGCGCAAGAATCCGGTTCTGCAGCAGAGAATCTGATAGGGGACTGAAGGTTTCACCCCAAGTGCCCGTGCCAAAATGCCTTACACTTTTGCTCCAAGTCATTCCGTGTCGCCAGAGAGACGAGGGCCCCAAACCTCGACCCGTCTGTAGGGCAGTTCGACCGGTGCGGAACGTATGTGACCGATGGCCCCAATCATAGAGCTCACCGGTGATCAGTTGTTCTCAAGATGGCATAAAGCGCTTTCCAGCCTGCTATCACCCGCAAGCGGATAGAGGCCTCCCAGCAGAGCGAGGAGGGGAACTCCACCCCTAGGTACTTGTAGGTGGGCGTGGCGCCCACAGCCGTCCCCTCGATATGTGAGTGCAAGAGGCATGGGGTGACGGAAGAGGATATGAGAACCACCACGGTCTTGGCCGATTCACGCCAAGCATGTCTCAGAGCGACAAAATGTGTCTAGGGCATCCGTGTGAGACCGCATAGCTTCGGGGTGTGGGGCAAAGAGGCCAACATCGTCCGCATAGATGAGGACAAAGAATTTGAAGAGAATGTTTTCAAAGAAGAGAAGAAAACAACAACTGTCGAGGTTGATCGCAGACCATGCTAATGAGGTATGTCATAAAGTTTCAAAGAATGAGAGGAAAGAAGTTCTTCAAGGTGCTGCTAAGTTCTTTGCCGAATTTGAAATGTTAAAATTGAAAGAAGTAGACACAATGAGAAAGATAGTTAACAACCTCAAGAATTCTCTTGCAAACCATAAGCATGCGGATCTCTTGATGTACTTACAAAGAAGGACCTCAACCATGGTATATCTTTGTTGTCCTGTGCACTAATTGTTTGGGAACTTCCAAGTGCCTAAACTTGAATAGAAGATATGTGACAACAAAGCCCGCCTCGAGAGGAGAAAAAAAAAGAAATTGGTGATGGCCCATGGTCAATGTTCAAAAAGAAAACCGGATCCGATAAACTAAGCGAGAAAAAAATGAAAATTAGTAATTGATTTTTGGACTCATCAGACCCGAGTGTCACCATGCAAGAAACATGTTATTAAGATTAGGCTTGGCAAAGGAAAGAAGATAATGCATGCTCTACACTTCTTGGAAGAAACTGAGGTTGGTTTTTTTCTTTTAAGTTTATAATTCATTTGTTTACAATGCTTGTTACTTTTAATGCAGTGTTCTTTTTATGCTAGTTTTCGAAAAGAATATCCAAAATTCGAAGTTTCATTCTCAGCTTTTCGTGCACTGAAACCTCCATTTGTTCGAAAAGTAAAGGACATGGAGACTTGTTGTTGTGTGTATCATATGAGACTAGATTATGTTAGACAAGCACTAAACAAGATTAGGTTGGATACAAAGATTCATGGTGCTGATTGTAGTTGTACTTGTTCTCGCTTTGTGGTCTTTGGAGCAAAGTGTGAAGTTAATACTAAGACCTACAAATCTTCAAGTGATTTGTGGAGGTCAATTGTATGTTCCAAGGACATTGCAGATGAGTGGTATACTCATAATTGCATGTTGCTGAAATGCACTGCTTGTGGCCCATCTAAGTTACCTATGTGTCCAAAAGAATTAAGCAAGGCTGCAGGGCATTTAGTAGATTGGAAAACTTTTGATAGGGTGGGTGATGTACATTTCCTTTCTGATTTTGTGATTTATTAAACTAATCATTGCTTTGCTTTTAGGTTTATGAATCAAAGAAAAGAACCCGATGGCAAAGGTGGGACAAAGGTGGGTTGTGAAGTCGGGTATACAAGATTTAATTCAACAAAGATGTGATGTCATATGCTAAAAATATTTTAATCAATTCATTCCCCATAATTATGAGGCTAGATGGCAGGCAAAACAATTCGTAGATTGTTTAGGCACTTTCCCTTAAAAAACAAGTTGGTATCTGTCATTGATTTCACGAAAACTATACCTTTAAGATACAACAAGAAATCCAAAGCTTACATTGGAGAATGACCAATGCACAATACTTGTGCACATCACTTATAGGCATGCAACTGCAAAAGAGGTGGAGGATAATTCATTATGCAAAGGTGATAGGAATATCATCAAGGAGACACACTTTTACATTTCGGATGATAGGGAGCATGACACCTTGTTTGTCCAGCACTGTCTTAACAAGCATGCTGATTACTTGGCCAACAAGGAAGTCAAATACAACAACCATATAATGTGGTCAGATGGCTGCTCATCTCAGTTCAAGGGTGCAAGAAATTTCTATTTTCTTGGTAGATTTTATAAGGTATCAGGCATTCCAATTCACTGGAACTACTTTGCATCATATCATGGAAAAGGTAAATTCCAATGTCTCATTAAGGCTGGAATCTGCAAAACATTAAAGATAGTTGTTTGTTACCTTGCAGGGGAGCATGATGGGGCAGGGGATGTTCTGAAGAGAGCACTCACCCATGAAATGTTGAAAAGAAATTCCAAGCCTTTAAGAAATGCCCGAGACGTTGTTCAATTCTGCACGGAGCACTTAACAAGGTTTAAAATGAAACACACTTATTTAAGAAGTGCGTTTGGAAGATTCCTTCTGAAAATTTATAAAATTCTAAAATCCCTCTAAAAAGGGCCCTTTTATTACCTTTAGTCCAAAGATTTATAAAACTGCTCGTGAAAACAGACATTTTAAGAAGACTTAATATTAAGGAAAAACACACACAAAAAAAAAATCCCATTGTAGAGGGGGAAAGAACTACAATGAAATTCAAAGATTGACTATGGGGCAAATTCGTATGAAGAAATTAGATGCTTTTGTACCTTGTCCCTGAAAGTTTTTATATTAGCTGTTTTAGAAGACAGGAAATTTGTTATTTCACAACCATTTTGGCTGAACATCCTAATGGACCCTAAAACACATTGGGAGGCAGTTGAACAAACTTCTTGAATGACAAACCATTGTTTTTGCATCACATAGTATTACAAATACCAATACATCCACGATGTCTTGTAGTTAAAATTTGAAGTTTTAGTTGATGATGCAAAGATAAATTTATACCGAGGATACAAAAGTTGAAGTAATGAAGCCATGTGATTACATGCCCTCCTTTTTATTCTCGAGATGTATTTACGAACATACATACCAATCTACAACATGGTGATGCTCAAAAGATAGTCAACCTCCCCGAGCAATGTTGAGCATATTCATCACAATTACATCATCTCAGCGAAGGGCACCATGCACATTTCTCCTGGCAAAGGAAGTATTCGTGCGGCTTACCCTTTCCTATATATTTTGTAAATAAATAGGTAAACTTCTGAGGGGTTGCTACTCCTCGCTCTCCTCTGGATAAACCATGTGGTTTCCTTCTAGTCAAACACCTGTGTCACCATAATATTTTGGAGTTCTTTGCCTTTAGTAGCAACTTTTTAGCTGCCTGGAGTGAAGTTCGCATGTACGTAGAGAAAAAAAGTAGAAATAACAACATGATTCGACTACTTTATGCTCTAACATTGCATTACAAGCTCAGAAAATTTAGAACCGTCTTAGAACTTTTTAGACTAAAAAACTAAGAACAGTGTGTAAAATTATCCCTTATGTGTGTTACTTTAGTAGTTTTCAGTTGCCAAACCCTTTGGCGAGCAAGAAAGACCCCAAAAGATTTTACACGATATATACTTTATCTCTGGACTGCATATATATATACATATCTTATATTATAATGTTATACCGTAAGTAGTGCACCGAGCCCTAAATTGGGCGGTCCGGATTAATCTACCCAAGGGTGTAGATGATGTCACGTTAAAAGCCTTTTTAGCTAAAAAAAGAGCAAAAAAAAAGGGGTTTGGACGTATTAGGGTTCTGTTCGTTTTTTTGTGGCTATGGCGGCCACGGCAGCCACGGTGCCAAGGGAAAACCTAGGCCCTATGATTTTGCTTTGCTTCCCAAAGATTGGGGTGGGTTTGCTCGGCCATGGATTCTGGAGATTACCAAGGCGGCTATACAATTTAAGGCTCATCCTGCCCTTCAATCCATTCATCTTCGCCGCCTCAAAGTTATTGATGAATACCTGATACCCATAGCCCGCACATTTTCTAGCTCATTGCAGGTATTTAGATTGGATAAGTGTACTGGATTTACGACCAAGGGTGTCCGTGCTGTAGCCCATTGCTGTAGGTATGCTTTCGCCATTTCTTCTTTGTTATGCCATTGCTGTGACATACTATGCATAGTAATTTTGAGAGCTTTTTATGATGCAGAGGGTTAAAGGAGCTATACCTGGAAGAAAGTTTGATTGAAGACCTGGATGGAGAATGGTTTAATGAGCTCACCTTGCATAATTCGCAGCTGCAAACCCACCCCTATCTAGATGCCAGCATATTACAGGAGCTTACATATTGCAGGCAGTTGATGCAAGAGATGCAATAGCAAAGGCAAACCCTTCTTTCTATGATGCAAGATAATGGGGTCTTCTTCCATGTAAGTTTGAATATTTTGTTCCGTTTAAATGTCTTCTTGAGGTAGCAGAAACTTACACTATCATCCACTGTCAAATACCTTTTCCGCAGCGCAAAGGTAGCCCTACACATTTTGTGCGATATCTCTGCTTAGAAAGCTCTGTTTGGTGTGAAATTTGATGCGTTTTGAAGCTGCTCAAGAGAACTTCTTGGAAAAGTCTATTTTGTTGACTATCAAGGCCGAATGAGATAATATGGAAACTTAAAAAAAAATATTCATCTTAAAGTTTTTCTCTGTCGCAGCTAAATCAAAGTATTACCATGTCTTTGCAGCCAGACAAGCATCTTATGCTTATTAGACAAACAAACATTCTATAAGGCAATATCTATTGCTTCTGCTAACATTCTTCATGAATGATTTTATTATCTTGCTTCTGGTATTAGCGGTGTTTGTTAGTTTTGTTTTTCTCTGAAGCATCATTCTACAACTCCTCTGATTATGTTGGCATGTCGGCATCTGAGGAATATGATTTGCCACGCTGGTGGTAATGTACATCTCCAGGAATGTTATGAATAACACATTATTTAGAGTATTCTATCACTGTAACTTTTAAGGTCCATGGGAAACGTGGCTTTAGAAATTACAAATAGAGCCACAGCCTGTCACTTTGAAGCTGCATTTTATGGTTTGCAATGATAGTATTTTTAATTTCAGAAAGTTGAAGACACCTGTTGTATGCGCTCTTTAATTCTTTTACTCATCTATTATATTTTATTTGCAGACCTTCATGGTCGATAACAAAAATGGATGTTGAACAGCATTATTCATCAACTTGGATGTGAAAGACAACCATGAAGAGGTAGCTGGTGGTGCTAAACTTTCAGGGATCGTCTGCAATATCGCAAGAACTACTAGCTAGAGTTATATTCAATATCAAGCATATGCATTGTGCTTTTTGTAAGCATGTTACAAGTTTATAGTCCAAGCTACGTTTTAGTGGGGACACCTGCCAAATTTCTATTGGCTTCAAAAACGAATTAACCTATCCGCCCTCCATGTTTCACTCATATTCATGTCAGGTTTTGGTGAGATTCTACTTTTGAAAATGCTAGATAATTGTTAACACTGTATACTCATGGCCATGCTTCATCTTTAATACAGATTTAAACAGTGCATATAATTTTCAACAATACATAATGCAGATGCAGAACAAACAGGAGTTAAAAGGAATGCAGGGTAACAGAATCTCTGTGACCAAGGGTTATCATATGAGGTTTTGAAAATTTTCAATCTCTGCCTTAAGGCAAAGTATCTGAAAAATAAAGAATGGGAGCTTAGAGCTTCATATCCAAATAAACCCTGCACCTCCAAGATTTTGAGAGATACTTTTGTCTTAGTAACTAATTTCCAGCTCACTACAAAAACATCTCTGGATTTGTCTACATGTATCTATCTCTGATGTTTATCCTTACAGCCTGTATTACTGGCAACTTCAAATACAATAAAATTTGCTCATCCAAAGTTTCCAGCACATCCAAGGACAAGTCAACTTAATTGGGCAAGATAATTTAGTGTTGGTTTACGTCCTCAATTTGTTCTGATACTGTTTCAGATGTCAGTAACTTGGACAAGTGGGTATGGAATTGAAGAAAAACAAAATGCACATAGCAAAATGAGTAGTTACAAGAAAATTTGAGATCCAATAGTTTGATATTCCCTTAAAAATATAGAACATTGCAAAGTGGACATGAAATTTAGCACCGTAGACGTTTATAATCAAATTATTTTGCAAAAGGCTAGAGTAAAATATATGTGGTTCTCGATTGCCATTTCATAATGCTTTTAGGTTAATTCCATGAATTTGGTTATTTGCATGCACAATTGTTTGTCCCTCCACAAACAAACGATACCGTATAAAAAAATGCAAAATAGCTTGAACTAAAGATAAGAAATGAGAAGACTAGCTCTCTTTAGTGTGGTCATGGAATTTCTTCTACGCTTTGATCCTGACCTCTAGCTCCTATGTTTCTTGCAACAACATTATACAGGCATGACATAGTGTAATTATACTACCATGCATCAAAATTAAAAGTAAATGTGAACAAATTTATTAAAAGTAAATGTGAACAAACACAAAAGAAGTCATGCATTAAAGGTAAATGTGAACAAATTTATTAAAAGTAAATGTGAACAAATCCAACAGACAACTCTCGATGGTCCAAATTTGGAAGGCAATGGACAGAGTTCGCCATTCCAGCTAGCTCATAAATCTTATGCATACAATAAACAAATCAAAGTCTTCTATTACAGACGACGACATGTAGACTCATAGCTCATTATGAAATATGCTTTAATGGCCTATATGTAACATATCAACTTGTGTCAATTAGGAGTGGTTTTTCTCAATCTTATGGACATGTGGTTACTACTTAAACAAACTGTTGTTTACAATAGCTTTTTTACACATGGGTGCCATTTAGAGCTAGCCATTTGTTAATCTCCATTTTTTGGTTGCCGAAGAGCAAACCTTTGATGACATGCCCACTCAACAATTCCCTTTCCATCTATTTGTATCTTGCCCACCTCTGTTCTATTCTTTCTATTTATTTGTATTCTGTCGTTGCCCCTGTTCTATCCTTTGTATTTATCTGTAATTTGTCACTGCCTTCACTGAAGATCTCCTCCCACTGATACGATTAGCTAGTCTCCAAAGATCTACTGCAAAAACAATCGTCAAGAAACAAGTCAAGTAAGCACAAATCCACCCTTCCGGGTAAGCTCACCACCCAACCGGGTTGTCCTTGAGCAAGAGTCTTCCAAAGAAAGGAAATAACGCAAGTTAGCCACTACAAATCCTTTGTAGAAAAAATATAGATTTAAGGAATAGGCTAGGCTTGGGATTTGGCTTAGATCTTCAATTGGGATAGAAACATGCTCCCTCCATACGCTTACTAGTTGCTCCTTTCGTAACATTCACTTCCCTTACAAAAGATAAAGGTATCCCTTAATAAGCCTTACTTGAATAACGTTCTTATATTTAGCCCGTGTCCCTTTTTAACATTAAAAGTATCCCCTTTTTGCCCATAGATATAATAGATGCGTACCTCATAGCTATAAAGATAGTTTATTATCTTTTCTAAGGTTCTTAGATTAGCTTATGGTTTATAACTTGTCCTATATTAGATAAAAATATCCCCCAATGGTCTAGCTAAGGATAATTGTTAACTTAATTTATTGTATATTCTCTAAGATACTTGGGTCCAAGGGTTAATATAAACATCTATAGCTTTCTTTCTCATACTCTTGCTCCCGACCACCACTCCCCCGAGCACCATCATATCAATTCCTTCCCTTCTTGGGATTGATCGTCCTCGATCAAGAATTATATGGCAAATTAATACAACCAAGTCCATGCTTGCAACTTGCAAATGGTCAAGTCCAGCCCTTTAGGCTAAAAATTTTCAAGTCCAGCCCTTTAGGCTAAAAATGTTCGAGTCCAGCCCTTTAGGCTAAAAATTTTCCAAGTCCAGCCCTTTAGGCTAAAAATTTTCAAGTCCAGCCCTTTAGGCTAAAAATTTTCAAGTCCAAGTATTATGCTGCAAACATATTAGTTGCCTCAGGACTTACTATATATTACACAAAGAAAAGAACACCTTATACTTCCACCTTGAATTTCCCTAAGGCAAATGTAACTCAAATATCCGTTTACCTTATAGCACTTAGGTTGCTCATGTGCCAATAAGAAGGTAAGAATATCTCTCAAAATAATTCCATGCATTATAGCACTTAGGTTGCTCATGTGCCAATAAGAAGGTAAGAATATCTCTCAAAATAATTCCATGCATGACAATTTCTATGTCCTGCGAAAAACTCAATCATGACATTAGAACCTACAAACCCAACCAAATGCTATGGTTCTTTGGATTATACCAATAATTGCATGTATCGCCTACATAGGTTCATGTCTTACATATTAATAACCTAGAGGTACATTTCTTTACCAACATATCCTCAAATAATTTTTCTTTTAACATACCCACAGTAAGGCTTGAAATGGTTTATCAATGGCTTCAAATGAAATGCAGATACTTATGAAGATCTAATCAATCACAACCTAGGAAGACATCATGGCACGACCTATTTCCATATTCATTAAACTTCTATACCAAGTTATGCTCTGCAATTATTTCATATTAACCAATCACTTCATGGTCCAAGCGCCCTATGTTTTTCTCAGTTCTTCATAAGCTGGCTCATAACTAGCATTGTTTCCCAGCACGTCTTTCAGGCTTTGATTTTGGCCGAGATTCAGTCAATACCTTAAATTCGTTCACTCAAAATGAACAAAATGAAAACACACAGGCTCCAAGAGAAATCGGAACTGTGCAATGATACCAATTGATACGATTAGCTAGTCTCCAAAGTTCTACTGCAAAAACAATCGTCAAAAAACAAGTCAAGTAAGCACAAATCCACCCTTCCGGGTAAGCTCACCACCCAACCGGGTTGTCCTTGAGCAAGAGTCTTCCAAAGAAAGGAAATAACGCAAGTTAGCCACTACAAATCCTTTGTAGAAAAAATATAGATTTAAGGAATAGGCTAGGCTTGGGATTTGGCTTAGATCTTCAATTGGGATAGAAACATGCTCCCTCCATACGCTTACTAGTTGCTCCTTTCGTAACATTCACTTCCCTTACAAAAGATGAAGGTATCCCTTAATAAGCCTTACTTGAATAACGTTCTTATATTTAGCCCGTGTCCCTTTTTAACATTAAAAGTATCCCCTTTTTGCCCATAGATATAATAGATGCGTACCTCATAGCTATAAAGATAGTTTATTATCTTTTCTAAGGTTCTTAGATTAGCTTATGGTTTATAACTTGTCCTATATTAGATAAAAATATCCCCCAATGGTCTAGCTAAGGATAATTGTTAACTTAATTTATTGTATATTCTCTAAGATACTTGGGTCCAAGGGTTAATATAAACATCTATAGCTTTCTTTCTCATACTCTTGCTCCCGACCACCACTCCCCCGAGCACCATCATATCACCCACCACTATTTCGTACTTCTAGCATTTACCTAATTCACTTGCTTCCTTATTTCATTTGTTTAGTCCATTTTCTTATTCTTGAACTGTAGACACGATTGATTTGGAAATCTAGTTTCGGACTCTGAAGCAAGTTGTGACGATGGATATGGCCTCTAGTTTTGCCTAATGCCCCGATCAAGCATGCCCGAAGAGCATTTGGGTACTTTGAGTTTTTGAGAGGCATCTTGGGAAATTAAGGATGATGCAGGCGCATTTATAAGTTTCCCTTATCTCTATGTATTCAAATAATTCCTCATAGATCATACTGCGGTTTCGTCTGTTATTGAACGATGAAAAGGATTATTGCAACACCCTTTGCTCTTCAGAGGCATGCAGCTTTCTTCGGCATGCAGCTTTCTTCCGCTTTAATTCTCAGACTAGAATATAGGAAGTTGTCCAAGTTATAAAGCATGCATGAGTAAACTAAAATATAGCAATTGTATAGACAGAATTTCTTTAAGGCATCATAGGTCAATATGCAATCAAACCCTTGTCAAACCAATGGTTGAACATTTGGTCTCTAGATCAACTTGACGATCAAATTCCATGATATGTTAGAGATGATTAGTATGTGTCAATTTGCATTGTGCAAATTGAAATTTTTGTTTTTGCCTCTCCTTAGTCGTGTATCACAGTGACTTGCATAAGGCGGGCCGTGATAATCTATGGGGAACACAACAATTTATGGTGGGGTTGAGTAGGGGTAAGTGTAAACTTGCTGTTAATGAAATATTAACAAAATAGACTATACAACACTAGTTAGATATGGAACACTTCTTTCACGTCTTGATGTTTGCTCTATCATACCAAATGAATGCGCCAAAATATAGCAGACATGTATTAAATATAATGCGAGCTCACTTGTTGAATATGAACAACTGCAAACTCTGGAAAAGAATTTGCAATGTCCTTAATGCACATGGAGAGATTCTATGCTACATTTATGTTGCGCCATGTATCTGCGCACGAGCATGTTTCTCTAGTTCTAAGGTTATGGTGCACCTTGCTATTTCTTAGGCTAGGAGGGGCACCAGTGTTGCGTGACATAATTTATGCCTAAAGGCATTGACAAATAAGTCTAAGGCATTGGACAATAACATATTTTATACCATGGACAAAAAAAATTTATACCATCAGGGGCAACAACATATACTATACTATCATGGGCAACAACATTTTATACAATATACAATAGGTAAAAAGATGTTCAGGACAATAAAGCAATGATTAATTTAAATCACTACGAAAATGTGAGCAGCCGTAAACGGGGTGCCTCCTTGAACCTCACGGAATAGGCAGCATCGGCTAGTGCCGATTGGGACAATTGAAATCACTGGAAGCAAAAATAATCTGACAGGCCCATTACCGCCATAACTTGGAATCTGGAGCAGCATGAGGAGACACAAATCCTTTAACCGGATCAATTTTTGGCATCTGTGGCCCAATCTGATGAAATTCAGCTTCATGTAAGCATAAGCTTTGAAGTAGATCAAAAGCATCTAGTACATTTATGTTTCGTTTTGTTTGCACTGTGATTGAGCACGGAGCCTGTGCTTGCACGAAAACTAAGCACAGTAATAGCCATTCGAGCTCCAAAGGAAATCTTCTAGACCCCAACTAAATCTTCTGGACCAAACACAGTATTCTGGGAAAGAACATTTGCCTGGATTCTAGAAACATAGCTGCGACAAATTGAGCACTGGATTTCCGAAATAAAAAGCAAGGATCGATGGAGGTAAATAATCAATGGATTTTAGAACGGACAACTGAAGGAAGTCTGAGCTATGGCGGGGGCACCACAGATTCAACGCAGCTTGAGCGAGACGAGTCTTGATTGAAAAGACATCTCTGTGCAGAGCACCCAACATTAACGAGGGCACATGGGTTTGCAGACAAAGCCTGGATTGGAACAGCTAATACTGGGGCCTTTCGTTTTCTTGTTCAGAATCATTCTGGGAGTGTTAGATCTTAAAGTCTGATCAAAGGCCCCAGAGAGCTTCGTTCGTCCTTCATGATTTGCCATGCAACGCCCCATAGGCAGTAATTTCTAATAATCATATATATAGAAGGACATATATATGTGTATAAATCCCATCGATCCGAGACATCGGATCGCCATTCTAGAATGGGACGAGCATGCATGTTTTGCATGCATGCGGGCGGCGCATGCCCATTCTGGTTGGGAGTTCGCTATTTTAGGCGCGTTTCTGCATCAACATCTCATCGGCGCTTCCTCTTCTCTCAGCAGTACCTTATTCTCTTTGAATTGTTTCCCAGGCAGGGGAGGGGCTTCTTCCTGCTTGGTTTGGCCAATTTGGCGTTTCTTTCTTGCTGTCCTTTTCCGGCCTTTAGCCTTCGTCCTGTGACCTTCGTCCTCGATCCTAGTTTGTAAGGAAGTCCTTTGGTATTCGGGCGGTTTGTTGGTTTCATGCGAGTCCCATTCTAGAATCCCATCGATCCGAGACATCGGATCGCCATTCTAGAATGGGACGAGCATGCATGTTTTGCATGCATGCGGGCGGCGCATGCCCATTCTGGTTGGGAGTTCGCTATTTTAGGCGCGTTTCTGCATCAACATCTCATCGGCGCTTCCTCTTCTCTCTCACCGCACCTTATTCTCTTTGAACCCACCCTCCCCCCCTTCTTTGTTATTGTATTTTTATCGCGTGGCACGCTACAGAATCAGCCCTCCACTCACGGGAGGTTTGTTTTGTCTTGTTGTTTTGTTGGTGATGTGCAGGTACAGGTTAGCGAGCGGCATCTGTTTCGACTTTTCCATTCGTGGGTTTTGGGAGCGATTTTTATGCCTTACGTTTGTCCAAGCCCCTTGCCGAAGGCTTATCACTAGGGTTTTTCCTCAAAAACCCGAAAGGGCGGGGTTTTTTAATCCCGATGATAAGCTTTCGGCAGGTACACTAGCCCAGTCTCTATTAGCATTGTATTTTGTTGGGGTCCAAATGATATAATTGGATTTTCCCTTTATTTTTTATGGGTAGTTCGCATGTGTGCGGCTACCCACTATCCACCATTGTAGAAAATCTGCTGAGATGAATGAGAAGCAAGTCTAGCGGTTTGTTGGTTTCATGCGAGTCCCATTCTAGAATTGGTTGTCTGAAGGTTTTCTGCGGTATAAATTTATACCGAGAGAGCTGTCGCGGTATAAATTTATACCGAGAGAGCTCTCGTGGTATAACGAGGGAGCTCTCACGGTATAAATTTATACCGTGAGAGCTCTCGCAGTGAATCGAGAGAGCTCTCGCGGTATAAATTTATACCGCTCGAGTCCTCTTGCGGTATAAATTTATACCGCTCGAGTCCACTTGCGGTATAAATTTATACCATGTGAACTCTCTGGCATGTCATATCCGCGCAGCACTACCTATTGTGGTATAAATCTATACCACCCAGAAATTTATTTTGAAGACGTTATGTCCACGCATTGTCATCGTGGTATACATAAGTCTATAGCAAGACGGATGAGCAAATAAGAGCAAGTATATAAGATGAAGAGCGAGCGTCTTCGACTCCAACTTGCGCTTCAAAGTGTAAGTTTGTTCAATGAGGCATATGTTTGCTTCAATGAGGCAATGTCAAAATGTGTTGCATTTTTTACAGTTTTGTTCATAGTTTTGTACTGATTTGGAAAACTTTGAATAAAATACCTTTTTGGCACTTTAGTGTGCTTGCTGTTTTTTCCAATGTCTATTTTGTTTAGTTTTTGAAAATATTACTATTTCGCAAACCAAACTAGGGGGGCCAAAAAGGGATGTCAAACAATTTTGAATGGAAGCTAAGTTCACACCCCCCTCCAAAATGATGCCTAAAATTTTCATATTGTCACACTTGTCACAAATATACCACAAAAAGGGACATTTTGGGGGGGATTTTAGGGAATCTTTTAAAGATTCCTTTTGAAGTGCGTTTTGAGCAAATTAGTGCGTTTCATTTTAAACTTTGTTACTTCAAAGATTCTGACAAACATAGGTACTGCATATGTTAATGAAGACTGTTGTACCGGTCTTCTTGCATTGCCGATCTTTGTACCAACTCGCTGCACCGATCTTTAGCGTGGTAAACATTACTAACTGTAACAAACTATTAATTGTTTTTAGGTACTTTTGGGAGATAAAGATTGATGAAGTAAAGCGAGTTGAGCAGCTTTTGATCGCGCTACTACTTTATCGAACCAAGAACTCCAAGGATGCTACTCAAGTTGCACATATGAATTACTCGTGCTTTTGTCATGACTGTTGGTTGGGTAAGTAATGCGAAGTGCATAAACAAAGATAGAATAGGTACCTGGACTTTTTCAGAATTAAGACCAGGGATTCAAGATGATACTGCACTTGTGGATGGGCCAGTCTATGAGGGGGATGCTAAGTGGAAATCAGATATTATTGATGTAGGGAAGAACTTTGCAAAGGGTTGCGCCCGAATAATAATAACAAAGAGAAGGTTGACTTCTACATCTTAAAGTGCACTATACCTAAGCATGTTGTAGAGAAGGCCTACAAAGACCCATGGGGCCAAAAATTTGGGAGGAGGGAAGTCGTTGTGACAGCAAGTTTTATAAACCGGTAGGAGACAACAAATATGAGCTGCTTGAATATGAGCCGATCGCAGTTGTTTATAGCCACCGGTTGTGTCATGCAATTTTGAAATGAAAGATGTGGGATGTAATATGTTTGAATTGGAAGCTGATGTCCATGAAAACATACTTGAAAGTTTGCAGACTTGCTCACATATATTAGCACAATGTGATGTTGCTAGCGGCGGCAAATACAAAGAAACAAAACAACGAGGTAAGTCAACGACAAGTCAGCCGGGAAAGTCAACAGAACAAGTCGGCCGAGAGAGAAGGTGGCACGCAAATCAATGTAGCCAAGTCGGCCAGGCAAGGTGGCGACCAAGTCAACGTTCAAGTCGGCCGGGTAAGTCAACGACAAGTCGCCAGACAAAGTGGCGAACAAATCGGTACCAAGTCGGCAGGCAAGGTGGCAGCCAAGTCAACACCAAGTCGGCAGACAAGTCAACGTACAAGTCGGCCAGAACAAGGTGGCGAGCAAATCGGCCAGCCAAGTCAATGTTAAGTCATCGAGGGCAATATGGCCAAGTCAGTAGCCAAGTCAACAGCCAAGTCATCAGGCAATATGGCCAAGTCAGTAGCCAAGTCATCCAAGTCTAAAATTACCAAAAGATTAGATAAGTGACCAACTCAATTAACAATAAAACCATACAATTGACAATTTCATTCCAACAATTTCATTGACAATTTAAACTTGTAAATGCCAAGAACAAAATAAAACCATTGGTTAATGCAAATGGGTTCAAACCATTGGTTAATGTAAATGGGTTCAAACCATTGGTTAATAAAACCATTGGTTAATGCAAATGGTTAATGCAAATGAGTTAATATCATTGGTTAATATCATTGGTTAATCAAAATAAAACCATTGGTTAATATCATTGGTTAATCAAAATAAAACCATTGGTTAATGCAAATGGGTTTGGTTAATGCAAATGGGTTTGGTTAATTCTATGCTTATCTAAATCTAATGGTCATCTAAGTCTATGATTATCCACTTCAAGCAACCATTAATTAATTTTAATGGTTAAACTTAATGGTTAAAATTCAATGGTATCAGAATCGATCCAATGGTCTTAAATTTAATTTTCAGCCTAATCATCTCACATAATATCCAAGGTGGATATATAAATATATTGATTCAGTAACCCGTATACAAAATTGAACCAAGTACAAAATTGGAGGATGCTTAGCAGACAAAATTGCATCCCATCTTCAATAACTTAAATCACTTCATAGGTATGATAGCATATTAGAAGATTAGAAGTTCCCACAAATCGAGAAGATACAACTTAATTTTTTTCTTTTTAAACCTTTGCGGCAGATATATGACTCTCGCAAGAGTCACCCATTTTCCTCCTCGTTGTCCGGAGAAGAAATAACATCTTCCTTTTGGACAATGTCGCTTGCCTTTAACCGATATAAAAAAGGAAACACATCGAAAAAACATAATCAAACAATAATAGGGCGATATTGGAATCAAGAACCACACATTCTCTCACTTACCAATGTTCAACATTTCAAAGACCAAAGATCATGAACGTCCACCCATCATGAACATCGGCAACATGAACATCAGCACCGTGCAAATCCTTCATCGGGTTTTAGGGCATAATTGTTGGCTCCCCAACTCCTTAAGCTCTACAAGCATCGAAACAACTTTAAAGAGAAAGATTTAAAGTCAGCAGCCTAACTATCTAAGTAATGAAGGTCAAACATACAATACCTTTGGATTTGCTACTGAGTGGACTGCCAAAAGCTTCTTCACCTTCATCAGCACATAGTCCATCCATTAAGAATTGCATGTTGATGTCTTTCACAGCTGAAGAAGAACAAACAAGATCAACATAATATGAGACAAGAATAGCATCACAATATGAAAACACTCACCTTTATTTACTAGATGTTTGGGAGACTTTGGGCTCTACTTAGCTTCATCTGCATCTGTCATAGTCAGTTAGAATCCAGCACTCAATAAGCACAAAGTCAATAAGCACAAACTTACTCTCAAGTATTTTCTTTCTTGCACTCCTCGTCATGCGTTTCTTCATTGTTCTCTCAGGCACACTGTCATGTCCAGAGCTGCTACCTTCTTCATCAATTACAAATTTTCTTTTTTTGGATCTTACCACTCTTGGGTTCATCAGTTTCTGTTTCTTCCCCAGACTCTTGCTCATCATGGCTAGCATCATCCTCATGAGCACTTGTCTGATCACTCATAAGCCCAAGCTCAACCAAACGTGCATAAGGCACTGATTCATCACAACCTGCACCTAAACACTGCATGCTATCCAGCACAGAAGAAAAGCAAGCTAAGTGGTAATTATGGCTGCACTTCAGCTGAACATGCATGGTGTATTCATCACTAAAATCAAGGCCACACAAGACACAAGCTTCAGAAGTAGAAGATAGAGGAAAGTTATAAATACCCATGTTGATGTTGATGGCCTGAAATTTCTTATTATTCTGTAGCAGAGCCGCGTAAATTTGAGTTGCTTTTGAATGCCACTTTTCAATACTTACATCAAATGCTGCTATATCTCGTTTCAGTATTGAAACCTCATCAACCAAAGAGTTGTACTTGCCCTTATCCATGCTCAACAGAGTCTGCTGGAGAAGACACTTTAACAAGTCCTCCTCTGTCTTCAAATGTGCAGTTGTCTTCTGATATTCAGCATCATCTGCAAAATCTCGTTTCAAGTCACATCTGAATTTGTATTTCTGCGCAATGACCGCTAATCTGTTGCACACAACTTCAGAAGCAGCCAGGCTGCCTTCCATCCTCAGCACCTCTTCTTCAACTTTGATTAGCCTGTTCACAGCCTCACCCTTCATTTCCCTGAGCTTTCTTACCCGGCCCATCACAATCTGAATCTTCTTCTCAAAAGTATTGACAGGGTTTTTCCTTGACCTTTTCTTCACGGAATCCTTGTGCGAGTCTGCAGCAAAAGAAGCCCAGTTCACTAAAAACTCCTTTGGGTTTGCAAGAGCCTTGTTGGTGTCTTTGCCATCGCGAAAAGCTCTTGCAAATTGAGTTCGAACCCGTGATTAACCAGCTTCTTACGGTATACCTTGTTAATCAAATCATCAATTCAGCCACGAAACACGGGCCGGGCGTCCTTGATCTTCATTTTCCCACATTCAAGGGGACACTTCCAAACCTGTAACCATTCAGTTTCCGAAACATCTTCCGGCTTCAACTGCTTGGGCTTCTTTCCCACCGAAGGCAGACCACGGCAAGTAGCGAATTCACGCTCTGTCCCTAGCAACCTAAGAATCGCAAATAAAATGGAAAAGCTTTAAATTCAATCTCTGTAATAAATCAGAGCGAAAAACCTCAACATTGTTACCTGTTTCGAAGCTGGCTCCATCGCTTGAATTAGACGGAATGAAAAAGAGCTTGAAGAGCGAAAAAGAGCTTCAAAGGGCGCACTGTTCCGGCAGAGCCAAAGAGCTTGAAGTTTCGAAAAATTTGGGAAGCTTGGGAGGAATCGGACCCCAAATCATTTGGCGCGCATTCCGGAGCTCGTAAGCCCCCTTCATCATGACCGTCGCCAGACTTCATTACGCCCGTCGCCAGACTTCATTACACCCGTCATACGTCTGCCTCATGGCGGCCTTCGGGATAAGGTGCTTACGACGTGCTGAGATTTCGCTTTTTTGTACACCACCAATAAAAAATGACCCTCTAATGGTGAGATGATTGTTTGATTTTTAGGGCACCAATAAAGGGAAGCAGAGAAAGCTATTACTTGAAAATTGTAGTTGAAGACGTACGTTGAAGGTCTTGGATTTCTTCTTTTTCATGAATGATGTTAGTTTGATGGAGCCATGGCTCATGGTTGGCATTGTAAAGATTGTCTATGCTTTGGCTCGTAGAATTTGTAATAAGTATAAATGTTTCAGTTATAGATAATACTTGTTTGAATCCTAAGTATTGGTGTATGATTTTGTAGGTAACATCTTTTGCACAAGCTTCTAAGATATGGAATGCGGAGTGCATGAATAGGAATGGGAAGTGCTTTAGAGACACTTTGTGGACATGCTTATGGTGCACACCAATATCATTTACTCAGTATGTACATGCAAAGGGTGACATTTATATTGGCTATTATCTGCATGCCTATAGCAATTGTTTGATACAATTGTTTTCTACCTAGCTGGGCTATTTTGCAGCATTGCTTCATTTATTCCACTAAGATGGAGAATTTGTGACAAATTCAATTATTGATCTTAAGAAAATCCTTGCCTAAAAGCAGCTCTTGAGCTCACAAGGTTATTTGGATCTTCTAGGCAATGATCAAGCAAGGAATTGGGGCATTTGTTGTATTATACTATATTGATCTCTCTGGATTATGACAAACATGAATAAGGCCATTCATGACAACATCAGGGCAAGAGATTATGTTTACATTGAAAAAGCAACAAAAACTATATAACATGCAGGTGTGGTGTCAGCTCAATCTCTTCTGTTGTGTTGTGTCTAATGTTCTCGAAGCAAAGGGCACTGCCCATATACATGGCTTGAAGTACATATACATTTTGTGATGGCTTGATTTGCCATTTTGTGAACTATGGATGGGCGATAGTGCTTTATTACTAAGTGAGTTGGACAAGAAATTTCAAAGCGCTCTTGTAACTCTAGAAGGTATTGGAACATTGTGCACGTTGGTACTGATTGGTACTCTCTCCTTGCAATGAGCAAGGTTGAAGCCTTGGCATGCCATTCATTTGAATGGACATAATAATATAAATGCCTTACAAACTACTTAATACTTCTTTCTACAAATCTTGAAGGTAAAGTTTATTTAGGTGAATGTATGGAGAATAGAAGTAGAAATGCTGATAGTAAATTAGAGGTGAACAAATGGTGAATATAATCTAAGATTTACCATCAATTCTCCAAGGTTCACTACTGATTCTACATGATTTTTAGGAAGAAACTTCTCTCTATGGTAAAGGTGATTAATGGTTGAACGTCGGGTGAATAAAAGGTAAATTGTCCTTTCATTTCCCATTTAGAGAATCAGAAATTTTTTGTAGTGAGCATGAACAATGGAGGGAGGAGATCAGCCATTGAGAATCGACGCCTTCGATCACCCAAGGGCTCAGGATACTTTTACCCTTGATTCGGTGATCCCGGAGATAAATTTACCGCCTCAGGGATCAGGTCTCCCTCGGCGGGTCCGATCGGGAGACCCACGTTACATGTGGCCGAGGCATCGCCGTCGGCCCAGACCATCCCCCGCCCGTCCAAACCCCGTGCAATCCCGACGCCGCCCGATTCCCAGATCCTCACTCGGGATCATCCTGCCGATCCCTCTCCCGGGATCCCCGATTCGATGGGCATTACTTGGCCGGCGATATCCTTAGGTGATCCCCTCCTCAGGGATCCCCGGGCACCGGGCGGATCCCTCCTCCGGGATCACCCCTAATGGCTGATAGCGGCCGGGCGCTTATCCGTAGAGGTGATCCCTCCTCCTGGGATCACCCCCACCGGATCACCCTCCTCGGGATCACCTCCTCCGGGATCACCCCAGCAGGTGGGCGATAACGCCGGGGCGCTATCCGCCGAGGTGATCCCTCCTCAGGGATCCCGGGCACCCCGCCAGCGGATCCCCTCCTCCCAGGGATCACCCGTGGGTAGGCTGATCTTGGCCGGACCCTATCTCGACCAGTCACCCGGCCCGAGAGTTGCTGGCCGGACCTATCCGCCCGAGGTGATCCCCCTCCCCAGGGATCCCAGGGCACCCGGGAGCCCTTGGATCCCCTCTCCCGGGATCACCCTCGTGGTGATAGCGGCGGGCGGTATCCATGAGAGTGATCCCCTCCTCAGGGATCCCGTGGGGCACCGGGGCGGATCCCCTCCTCCGGGGATCACCCGTGGGTAATTTGGCGGCCGGACCCTATCCGCCAGTCACCCAGGCCCGAGGCCTTATGGCCGGACCCATCCATAGAGGTGATCCCCTCCTCCCGGGATCCCCAAAGGCACCGGGGCGGATCCCTCTCGGGATCCCCCCCAATAGCTGATAGCGGCCCGGGGCCTATCCCGCCCGGGTGATCCCCTCCTCCCGGGATCCCCGGGCACCGGGGCGCGGATCCCCTCCTCAGGATCACCCGCCGTAATGATAACGGACCCTATCAGCCAGTCACCCGGCCCGCACGAAATGCTGATAACGGCGGACCCTATCCGCCGGGTGATCCCCTCCTCGGGATCCCGGGCACCCGGTGGCGGATCCCCTCCGGGATCACCCCTATGGCTGATAACGGCGGACGCTATCGCCCGTGGTGATCATCTCTCAGGATCCCTCTCCCCAGTAGGCGATAGCAGACGGGCGCTATCGCCCGGTGGTGATCACCTCCTCCGGGATCCCGTGGTATTGATAAGCGGGCTATCCGCCGTGGCGATCCCTCTCAGGGATCCCGATATGGTGGCGATGGAGGCGGGAGCTATTCTCCGCCGTTAGATGCACTCCGAAATGGCTTCTTTGTCGGCCATTAGATCCGATTGATTTATCACCCCCTCCGGGATCGAAGCGGCCCGGCAACTTTAATTTTAAAATTAAATTGACAGCCATTAATGCCATTAATCGCGTTATGCGTGGCCAATCCCGTCCACGTAGGACCTTGGGATACCGGAGGGCCGGCAGAGCACTCCGTCGATTTGAAGAGTCCAAGTGCGATCCCGTGCCAGAACTCGCGGTGGGCTACCGGATTCCTCCTCGCGCAACGCTGGTTTTGTCTCCGGGCGACGGCACCATTAGCCCAAGGAAGTCGTTTACATCGTTTACCTCCCCAGATAACGGGTTACGGAGGTAAAATCGAATCCTTCAAATGTTATATCAAGTTTTTACTATTTCCTACTATTCTTTACTAAATCTTACCGTGGCTTGCGATGGATCTAATCCTTAAACTCGAAGTCACCTCAACACCGCTTTGGCGAGAATCTTTGTGTTGATCGGCCGCTTCATATGCATTCCGCATTCGGGCGTCCCCGCAAAGGTGCCGGATTGGGATGCCGAGGTGGAGTCCCCGGCCGTCGTGGCAACAAAAAATGGATGAAGGGGAGGAAAAATCCATGGCAGTGGGGAAGAATACAAAGGAGGAGGTGAAAGAGCGAAGCTTCGTGGACGCCAACCGCTAGGCGATGGCGATTTGAATGAGGAAGGGGGCCAAGAAAGGAGGGTGTTGTCATAGACGAGCCCGATGCGCGCTATTTGAACGAAGAGCCCCCGACATTACGATTCGATCACCGGGCAAAGAGATGGAAGTGCTTAGTTGATGATCGCACTAAAAGTTACTCCAGAAGGTTGAGCTCGAAAATCACGTGTTTCGAAAGTGCATGCCTTGGTTGATAGGTGGCGGGTTCCCGATACCGAGGGGAGGATCCCAAACCGTATTCATTTGCCCAATGCCGAGCCCGCCAAGACGAATGCCAATCGGGAAGAAGAGGAGTTATGCAAAGGTTTCGTGGGCCGTAAGCATGGATCCGACTATAAATATGCCCACAACCTCACCCGAAATTGCGAGGGCCGGGAGACATGCCGGAGTGGTGGCCGATGAGCAAATTGAAATGGGTCTTCGATAAGAGAGCCAAAGAGAAGCCTTCATTAATTTTACGTGTGCAGGAAGAAAGCAAGTGAATTGGAAAGCCAACAATTGCGGATCGAGGAGATAAAGGCACGGATCGTGCAGAGCACCAAAAATTTAATCTCGATGATGAGCTTTGGCCTCCACTAACCAAAGAGCGAGAGCAAAGCCAATTGGACGCCGATGATGTGAGCGAGGAGGTGGCTGCAGCAGCGGTAAGCATTCGCCCCCTTTGCCTAAACCCTGCCCCTTTGCCTAAAGCTGCCCCTTGCCTAAACCTCGTGTTGCCAAAGCCAGCCCAAAAATTCTCTGAGGCATCGGGCAGATCCAAAACCCCAAAACCTCCTCCTAAATCCATCAAGTCATGGCCGCTAACCGGGATCCCGGCTGAAACCGAGCTCGAAGCTAATATTCCCAAGCCCAAAGAAGATTATGTCAGATCATTTGTACTGGCCGATCCACATTTTCTCGATTACGCTTTTGGACTACCAAAGAGGTGTTGATGCCGATCGATGGCGCGCCCCCTTCACATTAAATTTCCCCGTGGTGGTTGAGAGCCCCTTCATCAAGGTGGGCAAAGTCGGCAAAATGTCGAGTTTTACATCCAAGAAGCCGAGGCCCTAAAATTTATGACAATCCCTTCTCGCCTCGGGGATCCGGAGAGCGATGTGGACTCGGATTGCATTGGTTCTTATCTCCCCGTAAGTTTTAAGTTCTTAAGTTTCTTCAATTTCAGTTTTTCATTGCACTCAATTGCTCAATTGGTTGTGCAGGGTAATTCTCGCACTCAATTCCAATCCGAAAAGGTGCCATCATGTGTTCTTGCATCCCGCCGCATTCGGCTGTTCTTGAATGGAAGCAAGGCGGGTTGGCGAGGGGCTTATGAGCAGTTTGCCAAGCTCATCCCCGACAACCCGCTTGGTAGGGCACGGTGGAAGATCCGAACAAAGACAATTCTATTATATTCCCGCAAATGCCGGGTAAACTCGGATCACTTGATTATTTAAGTTTTAAATCTATTCTAATTGCCTTTCAAATTGCTATTTCTTAGTGGCCATTGGAGCCTTTTCATCTTAGTGACTGATGGCTGGCGTGTGCTCGGCTTGAAAGCCCCCGCCTTTGCATTCTCGCACCTTGATTCATATGCCCCTTGCATGCATCTACCCGAGAATTTGTGACACCGTAAGTATTCCTCTCTAACTCGAAATATTTAATCTTTTGCATTATGATTGAAGCTAATTTCTTATTCATACTTGCAGATTGCTCACGACGTGTTTTAAGAGGTGGAGGCATGAGGAAAGTGCATTGCATAATGCACCCTCGCATTCCATTAGAAACTCCCCAACAAACACAATAATTCTGGACCGTGGTGTGTATGTCATAAATTATGTGAAGAAATTTGTTAAAGACATCGGTGGCAAGGAGGATAATGTGAGTCTTTGAGTTTATGTTTCTTGTTTCTTTTTTAGGCAAATTTTCAGTTCATGGCTAAATTCAAGTTTTAATGCATTCTCGATTAACCGTGATTGGTTCAAAAAGAAGACATAGATTGCATGAGGTCAGGCTTCAAGATAATGCTCCAGAAACTACATGATTGCTTGGCTGCAGGGAAGTCCACCTTTTACTTACCCCAGGGTGACACGGGTGATAGCAGGATCCAGACCCGCTTGCTGGTACATGGTCCTTGACATGCTGGTAAGGATCTACAAGTTTGTGAATGTGAATATCTCAAAAAACTCCCAATGTGAATATTTTCTTGAATGTGAATATCTGGAACACTTGAATGTAATTGTCTTGAATGTGAATATCTTCATCAAGTCTTCAATGTCAAAACAGGCGCAATTGAATGTAATTTTGGCTTTTGGCAATGGCTCAATGCACCAAAGAATAATGCTTCAAAGCTTCCACCATAGTTTCAACATCAAAGTTTATTATTGCCACTGTTCCTAGACATATTCCAATGGTTAATAATACATTCATAATTTCAATGGTTAACATATATTAACATGTTAAATTTGTTGAATGCTGAATATATATTAACATGTTGAATGCTGTGATCCCGGAGGGCGGGATCAGCAAGCAGCCGGACGGGGGATCCCGGAGGATGGGATCTATTTTTAAGGGGTGTGTGATCCCGGAGGAGGGGATCACCAAGTAGGCGGACGCGGGATCCCGGAGGAGGGGATCCCATTTTCCTTTATGTGTGATCCCGGAGGACGGGACCAAAGTACAGGCGGACGCGGGATCCCGGAGGAGGGGATCCCGTTTTAATTAATATGTGATCCCGGAGGACGGGATCACCTAGCAGGCGGACGCGGGATCCCGGAGGAGGGGATCCCTGCACGTATTTTTATTACTTTTTGGTACTATGGTCCAAGGCTCAATGGTCTTAACTTGGCTAAACTCAAAACATTTTATCCCTATGGTCTTACCTTTAGAAATTGAATTCATGGCTTAACCGTTGTACAACGGTTAGTACAACGGTTGGCTCATGAGTCTATATATACTCATGCCTTGTTCTTGGTAGAAAGTTGAGTTCAAGGGCGGGCTCTCGCTTGAGTTCAAGAGCGCCTCCTCACCAATTGCTTACATTGCTCAAGCCAAATGGTGAGGACCCGACAACAAAGTTGCTTTGAGCAAAGCCATCAATGCCCATACACTTGAGGATATTCTCGCCCACTTGAATGAAATTCGTGAGGATGTGGGCCTAGAGCTCGCCCAACCCGACAAGCATCAAAACGCTCGTAAGTAAGCTTCATATTCATGTTCTACTTTCATATTAATCTTTTCATGATCCCCCATGCTTCATGCAGACCCGTGGAGAATGGGGAATTCGTGGAGACCCCTAGGCATCTTGACTATGCTCCCGGTAGTAGGCCAACCCATAGGGCATTGCTTTGGGAATTGAAGAAGTGTATTATCCAGGGCAATGTTTCAAAGCTTATTAAAAGTAATGGTTAAGGGATATTTCAATGGTTATTCCAAGACATATGTCAATGGTTAAGGGATGTTATAAATAATATACTAACAAATTCAATCCCGTGATCCCTGAGGGATCGGATCACCATGGCAAAATTAAAGGACGTAGGGATCCCTGAGGAGGGGATCCTCTTATAACCATTAAAAGCAGTGTGATCCCCAAGGAGGGGATCCCTTATAACCAAAGATGTGATCCCGTGAGGAGGGGATCATCACGCAGCGACGCGGGATCCCTGAGAACGGATCACCAGTCAAGGCGCGACGGATCCCTGAGGAGGGGATCACATTATAGAGGACGGATCCCTGAGGAGGGGATCCCACGCACGCTTTTTTTTATTAGTTTTTATCCTATGGTCTAAACTCTAAACATTAAACATTTAACTCAAGGTTCTAAATTATCCTAACATTTAACTCCTAACAATAAACATTGATAACATTGACAATATTTATAAGTACATAGGTGAATATTGATTTATTTATACCTCATGCTTACAAAACTCTAAACTTGACCTCGAACAATTAACAAGACAATGAAGCTCATGAGGTGTCAATGAGCATTAAACAACAACAAACTCACGATGCCATTCTCACAACAGCCCTCCATCTCAACTTGCTTCCAACTCTTCTTGGTTTCCTTTGTCTTTCCTCTTCCCAATTTCTATTAGAGGCTTCACCTTTTTACCAAACTATTACCACACTCCTCTTCCACTTTGCATTAGTGGGGATACATGTTATGGTTCTCATTAGAGCCCATGTGGCCAACATCATCCATTCTTTCAAGCCGCTGCGGTCGAGTTGTCTCATGAGTGAATCAGTTGCAATTAGCATGCCCGGATCTTTTTACGCCCTTGACATCACTCTAGCAATGACTTCTTGTAAAGATCTCCTTGTCTTATCCGTGGTTAGTCCTTGCCTCCTTTTGAGAGGGAGACTCGTCCCAAGCTTACAATCTCAACCACATCTTCGTATGTGGTTTCCTCCCCATGAGGGGCCCCATGATCCTCACATGGCCTCAAGTAGTCCATGCCCCCACAAATTGACCCATATTGAGATCCAAGCACCTGTAAAAGATCTTGATCCCTAGAGTTGCCCAACATTTGCATGACCTTAACTTGGTGCTTACATAAGTTGCCCTTGGCTCCCCAGGGACATCCACACAAAGATGCCCAGTTCTTGTGTGCCCCGCTCACAAAGTATGGTCCTTGCCCTAGAGTGCGTTCACTTTGCACTACTCGCCTCACCTTCTTCGGGTTAGTGAATGTGACCTGTTCATCATCAATCTTCCTTGCACCCAATATGGCACATTGTATTATCTCTTCCTGGGAGGTGTTCACCACAAACCCTGCTTCCTTCATGGACCTAGATGACAAGAGAATTATATTCTTGCAAAATCAAAATAGGCTACAAATGATGATTAGAAGTTATACCTGATGTATGCCATGTGTGTCTCCACGTTGTTGGTTAGAATGTAGAGGAGCCACCAATCCTCCGGCCCCTGAGTGCTCGCTTTTGAAATGCCCAGCGCCTTTTCAAGGCACAATGCCATGCCTCTATGGCTGCATTAGTCTCTTGGTTGGAGTGAGGGTACATCCTTGTAGCCAATACCCATTGGCAAATGTTTTGGTCCACTCCTTACTCATGTAAGCCGCCAACTTGGGGTATTGAGGATACTTCCTCAATAAGTCCTCCAATTTCCTAGTTGCCTCCCTCCCATCTTGCCTCCCTATACTCTTCACCGCACACATTGTCCCCTAGAGGACCTTCTCATCCTCCGCATAATGTAACCAAGTTCCTTGAACAGATCGTTACGTGCCACCTTGTTCTTGATGTTCTTCCGCAAACCACTTGATCCAAGCCCTCCTCACGTGCCATATGCAAATTTGCACCCGCACACTAGGAAAAACCTATGAAATTAAACAATGTTAGTACACTTGTGATTTGCTTCCAAGGATTAGAGTTTGACAAGTTACTTTTTTCACGGCCTTTATCTCAAAGATGGGCATCATCCGTAATGATGCAAGAAGGTCTGCCAATCAGGATCATCTCGCATAAGGACTCCTTTAGTGCTTGCATCCACTTTGTTATAGCTCCACTCTTTTGAGAATTGGTAATAACGTAAGCCAATGGTAAACCATTGGAATACTCATCAAAGGCGAGAAGTGTGAAAAGATAGAACCTGCATTAAACCATACACAATAATCAAATCAACACACAATAAAAAGTTGAGGAAGAACCGCACCTCTTGTCGTTTGTTTTGAATGTAGAGTCCATGCAAATGGCTTTGTTCTTGCCAAATTTCAACATGGACTCCCTTTGGATTGGAGTCATAACTCCTAATTGAAACAAGTCTCCTTGCTCATACATGAACACCGAATCTTGATGTTGTTGAACCCACATGTCAATGCTAGTGGGAAGATCTTCATGTAGCTTCCATGTGTTACGAACAACTCCCTTTTCAATATTGTACACGTCCCCAATTTTCAACACATCATCCCTACACATGCTTTCCGTCCATTCACTTCAAGTCTCAACCTCCACCTCTCTTCATGCATGTTCATTACACTACGTGGCATGTGCCATTGGACAAGCTTCGCCTTACCCATTCCCTCAATTCTTGTGAGATCCGTGGTGCTAGCTTGAACCTAACTCCAAAGGATGGGTCAACAAACCTACCATGGCGGGGCAAACCTTGATATTCTTGTGATCAAACCCATAATAAGTGATATGTGAAAATTCGAAGGAAATAGAGTTGCCTCGATTGTGAAATGGCACCGGCAGCCCCTACGTATGCCCTCTCCCCTCTCAACCCTTTTCCTACGCGGTGCCCTGGGGGCGATGGTCTTTCCTCAACCACATGAGTGTTTCTTGTCTTTGTCCTGAGGTCCATATGAACACCAATATCTCATTGTGCATTACAAGTTAGTATTAATCTACTAGGTGTAATCTTAATGACAAGCACCTCAAATGACTTAAAAAGCAAGATTTATAATCAAACACATAGTGAGCAAACACATAATCTTGGACTCATGATTTAAAACAAAACACATGTATCAAACAAATTTGTACCTCTTCAACGTCACATATGAATCCTTGTAGGGTCTTTTTAACACTCTCTCGTGCAATCAACTTCTTAGATAGAAATTGGCGTGTGCTTCACAATTCCTCTGCTCCCCAAGAACGAAATCTTGGACCCGGTGCGTATGGATGTAGCAAGTCCATACAAGCATCCGCCACCCCCTTGAATATCGGTACAAAATGCTCTTCAGATACCAATGTAAGTTGCCATGATCAAACAGGCCATTTGAGGTGTTTCGGTCGTATCTCAGACCCTAAGCCGGAAATAAGAACAAAATGTAAAATGACAACGCTTGTTTTCTGGCCGTTATCTCAGCCCTAAGCCGGAAATAAAAACATTAAACACAAAATCGAACGCTTCTTTAAAGCCCTTGAACTTACCTCTTCTCTCTTACGCTCTAACTCGTCCCATAGCCGCCAAGCACCATACCGCATTATTGCTCCTCCTCCATGCCTCGCTACTTTCGACATCACCACACGCAAATGTGGACGAACCACACTCGGATGGTGATCCCTGAGGGTGGTCTCTTAACGCCCACGTGTTCTCATTGTATTGGTTTGTCCGCATGGGTCGGCGGTATTCAAACTTAGAACACCCGATTAGTCCACGCCGCTATCTCTACCGGCCCAAACATTCTCATATTCCCTCCCAATCACAAATGACAATGGGGATCCCCGGAGGAGGGGATCACCATGGCGGATAGCGTCCACGATTATCGGATCACCCGGGTGATCCCGGGAGGAGGGGATCCGCGTCCCCGGGTGCCCGCCGGATCCCGGAGGAGGGATCACTCTACGATAGCGCCCCGGCTATCGACCATTGGGGTGATCCCGAGGAGGGATCCGTCCGTCGGTGTGCTGGGATCCCTGAGGAGGGGATCACCTCTCTACGGATAGGGTCCCGCCGGATGGACCTGAGTCGGGTGACTGGGGATAGGGTCCCGCCAAGAGTCACCACCACGGGGTGATCCCGAGGGAGGGGATCCGCGAACCGGTGCCCGGGGATCCCGGGGCCGGGGATCACCTCTGGATAGCGCCCGGCCAAGTATCAGCCATTAATGGTGATCCCGAGGAGGGGATCCGCCCGGGTGCCCGGGATCCCTGAGGAGGGGGATCACCCCATGATAGGGTCCGCCGGGCTAACGTGCTCGGGGTCGGGTGACTGGGTCGATAGGGGTCCGGGCCATCATCCACTACCGGGTGATCCCGGAGGAGGGGGATCCAAGGCCCGGTGCCCTGGGATCCCTGAGGAGGGATCACCTCTACGATAGCGCCCGGCCGCTATCGGGCCTCATTGTGGGTGATCCCGAGGAGGGATCCGCACCGGTGCCCGGGGATCCTGAGGAGGGGATCACCCTCTACGATAGCGCCCGGCCTATCGCCTATTAGGGGGTGATCCCGAGGAGGGGATCCAAGGCCCGGTGCCCGGGGATCCCGGAGGAGGGGATCACCCTACGGATATCGCCCTAACAGCCATCGACCGTGGGGATCCCGGAGGAGGGGATCGCGTGGATGATCCCGGAGGCGGGGATCTCTGAGGCGCGGACGGCCGCGATTGCACGGGGGTTTGGACGGCGGGGATGGTCTGGGCCGACGTGGCGTCTGCCGTACCTCAGAACGGGGTCTCCCGAACGGACCCCGTCGAGGGAGACCCGGGATCCCGGAGGCCGGTAAATTTATCTCCGGGATCACCGAATCAAGGGTAAAAGTATCCTGAGCCTCACCCAAGGATAAAATAGAAAATTTGGCACCGCTATAATTAAAAACGTCTCACCCACCCTTCAATAAAAACCGGTATAATTAACGGCACACATCATTAATAGAAGTAGCATCTAATAAAATAATACATCGGTAGAACTGGAACGGCACAGCACTTAATCTTTTCTTCATACAGTCGTAGGCAAAAATGGAGTTCGGAGATGCTGTAACTGCAGATGTGTCGCTCATCATAGCGCCTGAAGTGCTTGGTCCGTTCCGGCTCCATTCCAGCGTGCTTTGTAAGGCGGATTTTTTCAAAGCTCAACTCTCTGAGGCATGGGGCTCCGATTCAGACAAAAAGCCTGCTCAAATCCTTGTCAAAGATTGTAAAGACCCAACTAAGTACCTCAAATGTCTGGAGCTGCTTTACATGCCAAAGCAAGAGCGCCATTTCTCCAGTGTCGAAGAAGCTCTTGGCATCTTAGAGATAGCAGCCCAGTTACTCTGTCAAGAACTGATTGACTGTTGTATGAACTATCTGGAGGCTGTGCCTTGGACTTCTCAACAGGAACTGGCAATTCGATCTTGTATTTCTTTCCTCAGTCTAAAGCCCTCCACAGACCTGGCTCTTAGGTTACCGCCTCCTGCATACGGTTTAGCGGAAAGCGCTCTGTTGGAGGATCTGGCGAAAAGTGCTACAGAAATGAAGGAAAAATGCTCTGCAAGTCCTGGACCATACTCTAAGTTCACGTGGTTAATAGAAGACTTTCAGAGGCTCAAGGTTGCTGATGAGGCTGTCAAATTTTTGGCCGAGGAAAACGAATTAGCCAAAGTTCTTTGGGAACATGTGAAGGTCTGTAATTTGTCGCATGATTGCCGCCCCTTTGTTACTGAAACTCTGAGTGGTTTGTTTGGAAGGCTTCAGCACGGGAAAGTGGTGGCTTGTAGAACAGTTAGAATTGCTTTAGTCACTTCATGGTTCCCTGTTTTTTTTACAGTTTATGACCGATTGAGCCATTTTACCTGTGGTGATTGGCTTGAGAGCGTGGTGGAATCCCTCTCTCTGTATGATCGACAACAAGTCTTTGCCCGATTGGTTGAGTTGGGTTTTCGCAACTCGAAACTCTTTAATAGAGTTTCTTCTTCCTGGTGTAGTCTAATTTCTATTCCAACAAAATAAAGCCCAGCAAGCATGTCGCTTCGCTGCCCAGCAAGCATGTCGCTTAGCTGCGCAAGCGCAAGCATTGTGACTCTAGCTTTGAATATAGAGCCATCACTGTGTTTTTTGCAGAAGACAACCGGAGATTAATGTTCGATGTTTTGTGCATTTTTAAACTAAAGGAATTAGACAGCAGGCGCTTGAGAACGCAACACAACGAGATAAAAGTTCTATTCCAAAATAACAATTCAAATACAATCAGAGACAGGTGGCGACCCACCGTCTTAATCTGTTTCCTAAGTTAGCTCCAAGATTCCCGGAGCTCTTATCCGTTGTACTTGTCATCTACTTTTTGTCAGGTGGATACAATCATTTCCAATACTCCCCCTCAAGAAGTAGATGATTACATAGCTGAAATTGAGATAATAACTTAAGTGATTACTCTAAAATTAAACTACTAATTTCAAAGCTGCAGGTTGTTGTCCCGATAATAAACAGACATACTCCTCCTTGTTTTGAAGCGCATCATGCCCATTTCTACAAGACATTCATAGTGCCTCTTCTTCCCGAAGCGGTTTTGTAAGCACGCCTGCGTCATATATACTCCGCTTGACATATGATGTATATTGATCTTACCTTCCTCAACCTTTTCTCCGGTGAAGTGATATTAAGCCTCGATGTGCTTTGCCTTTGAGAAGTTACTTGGGTTTTAACAAGGCTTATCGCTGCCTTGTTATCATTCATAATGTTGGTAGGGCTCTTTTGTTCGGCACCAAGATCTTTGAGCAGGCGTCGGATCCAGATTGCTTCTTTGGCTGCAGCACATATGGCCATGTATTCAGATTCACAAGTGCTTACTGCCGTTGCCTTCTGCTTCTTGCTGCACCAACTGATTACTCCCCCTTGCAGCTTAAAACAATACCCTGTGCGAGATTTTCTAGTGTTCTGGTCTCCAGCATAATCGGCATCTACAAAGCCAATTACTTGCATATGAGGTGTGGCATTGCCATCATAGATCAGCCCAAGGTGAGAAGTTTGTTGAAGATATCGAAGGATCCTTTTGAGTGCTTGCCAATGAGGCACGCCCGGAGTTTCCATGAATTGGCTGGCTGTGATCACACTTTCTGATATGTCGGGCCTGCTGCAGACCATCAAATGCATGAGAGACCCGATGATGCTTCGGAATGGTAATGGCGTTTCAGAGTCCATGACTTCCTTATGATCACACTTATCGAGCAGGGGAAGGTGAGCTGCAGTGGCAGGAGTGCTGACAGCCCGCGAGCTAGACATGTTACATTTCTGGAGCAGGGATTCAATGGCCTTGTGCTGATGCAATCGAATGATTTTCTGGGTGCGATCTCGGGAGATTTGCATCCCAAGGAAATATTTCAGAGGTCCAAGGTCAGTCATATGAAAGGTACGTTCAAGGGCCTGCTTGAGCTGTGACATGCATGAAGAGGAGTTAGATGCTAAAATGAAGTCATCAACATAGAGTACCACGATGACGATGTGTGGGGACTGCATCTTGGAGTAGACATTCCAATCGGCCTCACTCCTCCTGAATCCTTGTGTGGTGAAGAAGGAATGGATGGTTCGATACCAGAGTCTGGGTGACTGTTTGAGGCCGTATATGGCTTTCTTAAGCCTGCAAACTTTGTGCTCAGAGCCGCGAACTTGATATCCTGGGGGCTGCTTCAGATAGACTTCTTCAGTTAATTCACCATGAAGAAACGCCGACTTGACATCCATTTGTTGCAGATCCAGGTCGAGTGCAGCTGCCATGGCAAGAACCAATCGGACTGAGGACAATCGTGCTACGGGAGCATAGGTTTCATGGAAGTCCACTCCGGCTGTTTGAGAACACCCGCGTGCTACCAATCTTGCTTTGTACCTGGATATGGTATTGTGCTCATCATACTTTAGACGATATAGCCACTTACATGTGATGGCCTTGCGACCAGGAGGAAAGATCTTGCAAGATCCGTGTTTGATTGTCCATGAGTGACTCGATATTCTTCGCCCCATGGCTGATCGCCAATGTTGACTCGGGGCGCGGAATGTAGCGATAATATGTGTCTGGTTCGTCCACAAATGTGGGACTATGAAGCGCGAGATAAGCTGATCCGCGAGGCTTCCGACTGCTGAGATAGTCCCTCATGCGATCAGTGACTTTGGTTGTGCGATTCGAGCGCCGAGGTGGAGACTGTGGTTCATCGACATGGTCATCCTCGTCAGGGCCTGATTCTGGTTCAGAGGGAGCATGCACATCCTGAGTCTCCTGCTGAGTGGTCGGACAATCAGCTTCAGAATCACTAGAGCTTCCACTATTAGCTGCTGTGTCAACCAAGAAGGGATCATGTGTGGGTGGTTGAACACTCTGTCCAATGCTATAATCTTGCTCATCAAATTTCACACTTCGGCGGATAATCATGCGCCGGAGTGAAGGCACATAAAGCTTGTAGCCTTTAATAGTTTCCCCATAGCCGACGAACATGCATGGTAGAGATCGTTGACCGAGTTTGCCATTTGCTCTTTCACCCTTAGATAAATGAACATAGGCAGTGCATCCAAATACTTTGAGATCAGTTACCTCAGGTTTGCGCCCAGTCCAAGCTTCTTCAGGGACCCGATCATGGAGAGCTTTGGTAGGGACACGATTGAGAAGATACACTGCAGTGTGCACCGCTTCAGCCCAGTACCTGTGTTGGATGTTCTTGGAGAGAATCATGGCTCTGGCACAGTCAAGAACAGTGCGATTCTTCCGCTCAATGACTCCGTTTTGTTGATGCTCGTCCGCCACCGACTTTTGATGAATGATCCCACGGCCATTGAGGTACTCAGCAAAGTCATGATTGATGAATTCACCCCCTTGGTCACTTCGAATGGTTTTGAGTTTCTTGTCTGCAAAATTTTCAGCCATTGTGTGCCAATTCTTGAAAAGATCAAAGATGGTAGCTCCAGATTTGCTTGACATGAAGAATATCCAGATCTTTCGGGTGTGATCATCCACTATGAGCAAGAAGTACCGAGATCCACCCATGGATTTAACTCGAGCAGGGCCCCATACATCCATGTGAATCAGCTCCAAAGGTGCCTGTGCACGAGCAGCTTTCTGCTTTGGGTACGGTCTGCGAGCCATTTTTCCGAATGCACACCCTTGGCACACATTGGTGGGGATGTTGATCTTGGGCAGACCTGTGACTAAATTCTTCTCCTTCATGCATTGCATGGACTTGAAATTGACATGCCCAAGTCGTTCATGCCAAATCTGGTTCTCATTGACAGTTCTAGCACTCAGAGCAGCTCCACCCCTGTTACTCCAACAGATTTGATAGAGGCAGCCAATACGTTCTCCCTGGGCAACTATATCATTGTGCTCATCCGTGACAATGCATCTGCCGTTTCCAAAGGTAGCGAACAATCCAGCATCATCCATCTTTGATATAGAGATCAGATTAACCTCCAAATCGGGCACATACAGTGCTTGTTTGAGTTGAATCTCACCGGTAGGAAGTGGAAGAATTACAGACCCACTGCCTTTTATCTGAAGTTTCCCCCTTCCAATCTTAACTTTACTGCCCTTATGTGCTTCTGTAATCTCGTTGAAGAGATCTCTTTGTCCGGTCATGTGATCGCTGGCCCCGGAATCCAGCAGCCATGACCCGGGTTGGAGTTTCCCCACCAAGCAATAGGCTTCCTCCTTTTTTAAACTGCAATAGTACCTTGGCATGAAGCATCCGTCCCAAGTGCAGATCAGCAACTGCTTTAGCTTCACACCAATGTCTACAATCATCATTACTATTGCCCCTGCAACAGTTTTGAGAATGGCCACCAGAATGATCGTAAAAAAACTTATCTCTTGCACTGAGGGTAAGCACCCTCTGGTTGCTCTCAAAGATGCCACCTCAGCCATCACAGGTTGATCCTCTCGATCAGCCAGGAATGCTCGTGCCACTGATATGAAAGAGTCACCACTAGAACTATCATCCTCCTCTGATGTACTTCGCTTGGACGCTTTGTGGCCTTGTGCAACCTCCTTTTTCTTCTCATCTTTCTTATGCTTTCGTCTCCTTCTATCTGGTTCTGGACAGTCCCTGGCAATGTGTCCCGGCTTGTTGCAGTTGAAACACTTTCTTGTTTCTATCCCGTCCTGTCTGCCAACGAGAGCCTGTCCTTCTTTGTTGCTAATCTTTTGGGCCCCTTTCTGATTCTTTTCTTCCATGAGGATTTGCTGGCATGCCCACTCAATTTCGACACGCTCTTGTGAACCGATGAGGTTCTTTACATTGTTGTAGCTTGAGGGCAATCCAATCAGAAGTGCTCCGACCACAAGGTCATCTGCTAAGCCCTTCTCCATCCCTCTGAGTTGAAGTGCTGCTGCTTTTATCTTAGAGATAAACTCTTCAGCGTTGGCACACTCTTCAAGCTTCGTAGTGAAGATCTCTGCATACAGGTTAGCTTGTTGGGAGAAGTGTCTTCTGCGATAAATCAAGTTCAAAGACTCCCATGCTGCCTTTGCACTCTCAGCGGCTTCAACCTGTGCAATCTCTGTATCATGCAGATACTTCATAATCCGATTCCTTGCTTCCCAATCTCTTTGCATCCATTTCAGCTGCGCGGTCTTCACCGCATCACTGGCCTCAACCAAATCAGTCCCTTTGCCTCCTCTCAAAACTTGAGCGGCAGTTGGGGTCGATGCTTGGGCGGGTACCTTCGGCTGTGGCTCATCCCCAGATACTATATGCCATAGCCCCTTTGCTGCCAGCTTTCCCCTAACTTTGATGAACCAGTAGAATGCGTTCGCGTGGGTAAGCTTCTCGATCTCTCCCATTGCTTCTCTCAGCGTGATGATCCTGTCTTCTACAGATCGATCCGCTCTGATACCATAAAGGAATTAGACAGCAGGCGCTTGAGAACGCAACACAACGAGATAAAAGTTCTATTCCAAAATAACAATTCAAATACAATCAGAGACAGGTGGCGACCCACCGTCTTAATCTGTTTCCTAAGTTAGCTCCAAGATTCCCGGAGCTCTTATCCGTTGTACTTGTCATCTACTTTTTGTCAGGTGGATACAATCATTTCCAATATAAACGATGGTGTATCTTTGCTCTGTCTATTTCAGATAAGATGTATAAGGGTAAGACAACTCACAACTGGGAAGTGATTTCCGGATTGGCAGCCACCGGCGTTAACCGGGAGCTTCACGCCAGTGAATCACTGACCAGTTTTCTTACCCTTACAATATCATGGTTGGGGAGTGATTTTGAGCTCACTGCTCATGGCTATGGAACAATGAATTTGATGTATGTTTGATTTTGATCTCTGTTTCCCTTTCATAGCTGTTCACCTATTGCGCAAGGTTGGAATAAGAAGCAAAACAGCAAATCGCTGTTCTTCAGCTTCTGTTCACGGTCGGATGTTCACGCTCGGACGGAACAAGCAGCAACAAAAATCTCTATTTCTCTGTTTCTGCAACCGGATCAACAGGTAATCAGGAATCATCATACCCGATTAGGATTCCGGGATATTGGCCATGCCGCATGGCATCAGGAAAATAGACCATCGGAAGAAATCACGACCCAACCGTGATATATTTGAGGAAGAATTGTGGATCATGTTATTGGATTTCTCGGAACGATTTTGCCGCCTCTTTCACGAATCACTAAGTGCAAATCGCTAAGTGCAACCTTTTTTATTTTTTTTTAAGTTTTAACCATTCTTAAACCATTGAATTATATCACATATAAACAATGGATACACCAAAAGGTGCAAATGCATGCACGTTCCAGTGGTTCGATGAAGCCTGCGCGCCTGGTGCAAAATGTGGAACCTGATAGCCTCCGGGGAAGGCAGCACATACGCTACATCACACAGAGGCAGGAAAATAGAAAGCACAAAGACGGATGATCTGGCCTGAGATAAGAATGTGAATAACACAGGAAATCCACAAAGAAATCCGGAATACTGAAAAATACAGAGCAAGAGCTGTGCACTATATTCACAAAACAAGAGAGCAGCATAAACAGCAGCAAAACCGTGCCGTACAAGGCAAAAGGCCACAAAATTCTTTCGCCACAAGGCTAAGCTGCTCCCACAACCCCATAGTGCCTTCATAGTGCCGGAATGTTGCCTCAACCGATTTTGCAGCACCAAAACCTTTCCTTCGACCGTGCCAGACCAGAGCTGGGATGCCAGACGAAAACCTGTTCGCAGCATTCGTGGTTCACAGCGGATGCTAAACGAAAACCTGTTCCAGTTCGTGGATGCATGAATCGTGACGACCAGAAAATGAAAGAAAAAGAAAAACTGAAGAAACTCTACTTTCTAAAATTAACCTCTAACAAAAAAAAAAGCCAAATCCAAAAAACAACAATCACCCGACCCAACCTTTACCCAAAATCTTACAAACATCTACAGCAAACCTTCTCATAGGACTTAGTTAGGATCTGATCAGATAAGTGTTGGGCCTGCCAACTGTTTGCAATTTTAGGGATAGGGTGGGGTCATCTGCTTCATTGAAGCAATGGATCAACCCAAAAAAAAAGGGAAATTTTAAAAAATGCCCTTGTATTTTCACGTAATTGCAAAAATACCCCTTATTTTTGTGTATTTGTGAAATTACCCTTTTGGTCTATACATACAGGGTTTAGCGATAACGGTAGAGACAGCAGCAAGCAAATACAGTCGACTCCATCTCTCTTTTTATTTGCCAATCAGATTAAGTAGGAGTAAAAGCTTAAATCTTGAGAGTACCATGTAAGGCACAATAGAGTCGAATCTGGCCACTGCTTTCTTTACATTTGCAGATTCAACTTCTGCACCTTCAAGCGCCACAGGGAAAATAGAATAAAAAATTAACCCAAGGGATTCATGTCCCAAATCTGGCCATAGAACCTATAAATCAAATAGATTTTGATCACCTCGCATGCATAATGTGACATTCTAGCATAACATACGGTTCGAATATGTATATTATACTGCCACGTCATGCCTACATGTCATCATAACAAGTACTTGAGAGCCGTAAAGAGTTGCGCCTAGGGGGCAACCTCGTATGTTGCTCATGTATATTAAACATATGCAATTAAACCCCTTTGCCAAATGGCAAAGCCCCATTAGTCCCTTCTAACCTAAACCTAAAAGTTCATGTAAAAGGAACAAAAGGCGAAACCCTAAACCCTTTCCAGTTTTGCATTTTGGCTTCCTTGGGCCATTCCGGCCAAGCAAGGTGCTAGCTCGCATTGTCAGACGCTGCCAAGCCGCATTTGCACACCAGATCTCTCAGGAGCAGCTGTATTCAACCCGAACGAAGGCATGGACGCGATTTGAGGTGCAGGAGCAAGCCAAGGATCAGGTAACCTGTGATTCCATTGTGCAAAGTCGACTTTCAGCCCGACAAAGAGTTAGGATAGCATGATAGATCAGTTTCAGCAGCCTTATAGATCCTAAGAGCACCAGCCTTAACGAATGAACCTAACCATGGACGTTTAGGGAGATAGATTAGATTTTATTCAGTATCTCAGGTCTTTTATGATGATGTTGTTCCATTCTATGCTCTCCTATGTATGTGGGAAAGGGGGTAGAGGCCCTGAAACCTTCAGTAGCAGATGATTCTAGATAACCTCATTAATTCCCAATTAATGCGGCCCTTGTACAAGAGCCCGCCTGGTTGTGAGTGGCGGGGCTAGACTAGTGGAATAACGGGGACTTGTTCCATCACTGACCGATCTCGCTGGTGTGTAAAGCCTACCAGGGATCTTAGCATGCTAGGCTTAATGGTTTGCCACTGCTTGTGGGCAAGGCATGAGCTCGACACATCTTGGGTGATGCGTCACCTTCAATGAGGTTCAAGTCGAATACGGGCAGTGGCCCTCTAGCCGCCTGTGACGGGCATGCATGCCTCTGGAGGGGGTGATCCTCCTCCTGCCTCGTCGGGACTGGGGAGATGCAACCCAGCAGTAGCCCCTTTGGCTACGTACCCGACAGGCCATGGTCCAGTCCCTAGACTCTTCAACCTGCTCTGCAAAGTGCGCACGGGAGGGGCGGATGGAGCGGACTACTTAACAGCCATGTTCCTATGCCAGCCCAATCCGCTCTTATGAACTCTGTCTGCAATGACTTCTGGAGACCCAAGCCGTCAGTCCATACCCTGGAGTCTGAGCCTTAAGTAGGATCTCCCATGTGGTAATGATATTGTTGATGTGTTTATACATGTATACTATGGTATAGTCATTCTTCGATGTCACTCTGTTTACATTTGATGTCATGTGCTTATGTTTACTCACGCTTCCGCAGCTAGGACAGTCCCGAGGGAAGATGGGACAAATGACCCATCCATTCTTCCTCATCGATCCATTGCTAAAGGATTGGTGTCAGGTGGACGGCCTCTGTCAGCTTGGCTGCCAGGGGGATGAACTCCGCCTTCCGATACGATGGGAGCAACGTAGAAGAAGTAGGGGACGTCACACTGGTATCAGAGCCATGATCTTGGTAGACCAAGATCGGGCACTGACCATTCCCTGTTAGGACTAACAGTAGACTTTCAGCCTTGGGAATATCAACCCAAGCATGAACCTCGAAAAAATTGGAAATTTTTTTTTTCCAATCCTTAGAGCAATAAGGTAGGATAATGTTAGGAAGAACAGTAGAAACTCTGAAAAATTCTGGCCATTAGGGAGTAATCCCTCACAGACTGCACCCAAGGCAATTTCAAAAATTTTGAACAAGGGTCTCGCGCACTTTGTGAGTGGTTGATTAATTTTGACCTAGATAGATGCATATCTAGAGTAATCGGATAGTTCAGGGTAGCTTAGAATTAAAAACTAAGCTAGGGAAGTATGTTTTAACAATAAGAAACTGTATAGAAAACTAAAATTAGAGCAAAAAAGGAGTGACCCCTCACAGAGTGCGCCAGGGCATTTTCAAAAGTTTTGGAAATGCTTCTCGTGCACTGTGTGAGTGGTAGAGCACTTTTTGCCTCAATGAACCTAATGTATTAATCTAGCAAACACTAATGCTTTACATCATGGTATAACATGAAATTGTAGGTCCAAACCTAAAACTCCCAGACCTATAAATAGACCCTTAGCGTTCTTCATTTTCGACTTTCTTCTCCAGCTAGCTGCTCTATGGCCAAGAAGGCAATTTTTAGGCGCTCAAAAGGCAATTGACCTATTTCAAAACATGGCCCGCATCAAACAAACAGCTCGAGTGGTTATACCAGGGTCCAAAATTAGAATTTGCCCTAACCATTAAAAACGCCTGCTTACATCTACCAAAAATACACGAAATTATATTGTACTTCCCCAAAAATCCTTAGAAACTTCTATGAAAATGGCCTAAAAAAAGCCAGAAATATTTTTTGGTTATCGAAATTTTTTTGGAATGGCCGGATTCAGGGTTGAACCCCCCCAATTTTGAACACTGGATTATACAATATATGAGCATGAGCATCTGCAGGACTGTAATAACTGGTGCTTTATTATTTCCAGTTTCTCAATTTGGCATGTGCACCATGCAATTTATTAAAGCCATTTGGTATAGTGATAGCCACCCTAATTTATGGCCTTAGGTGTGGTTTGGCTAAGGTTGGAATATGCCAAAATATGGTGACAAATTACGTAAGAGTTTTGATAAAAGTTTAAAGGTAGATAATTCTTGGTCAAGTATGCTAGGTTAAAATTATTTGGCATAATACAAAGGCCGTTTGATATTGTTCCTCGGAGCCAAAATGGCCGCCTGCCGGAGTTGGCTGATAATGGGGATATTGAAACACAGATGCTTCTTCTAGTCTAGGGTTCCATTTCATGCCAGTGGTTTGTTGGATATGCCAAGGGCAACGATTTGATGTTTAGGTTATTTTTTATATGCCATCGATACTCTAATCCTGTGCCGCCCTGTTATATGATCCACAGCATCCACAGCTGAGCAAATGTAAAACACATGTAATGGAATCATGGTGTCAGTTTGGCTTCAAAGTTGGCTTCAGTCTTCAAGGTTGGAGTTGGATATCCACAGAAAGAAGTCTGCCTCAATACAGATTTATTACAGCTACAAGTATTGTTGTATTTGGGCTCTATTATATGGCTTCATTCAAATGCTAGCTTTCAAAACATTCAGAGCAAGTTTTTGAGCTTTGTCTGTCCACTTGCAATAGAAATATGATTCATTCTTTCTTTCATAAATATTCAGTAAAAGATGCATGATTAAATTGAAGTATAAATTTTCTTTATCAAACAAGGGTTCTGTTATAGTGGCTGAAATGGCTCATGTTGATGGTATCTTGATCACGATGCATACTCAAATGCCAAGACTGCTGGGATTGAATATTTGCACTGCCAAAATGACAAAATGATTGGAGTTGCACGCCACAGCTTCAAACTCAAGTTTGCTTGCATTATTTTCAAGTGAAAATCTAGATGTTAAGCAGGATCACGATATTTGGTACAAGGATATAGATCTATTCAAGGCATTGGATCTGGAATGCTAAGAAGTACAAATGAAAAACAGAGTTAAAATATAAGGTAAATGATGGTTGTGTTGATATCTGAAAAATTTAAGAGTGCTAGATGTCTTGCAAATCTGCTCTATTTAGCTTGTGGATCATGTTAAACTTGTTTTAGGTATGTAGTTGCAGAGGATGTTGCAGAACTAGTAGATAAGCTAGCCAGGGTTTAGTCTCTGCTGGTTAATGCCTCTGGTACGTCCTGTAGTTGTAGACCTAGCATATTAGTTTGCTATTAATACGTTACGTACGTATAATACTCGTACTGTACTAAACGTACCTGACAACACTGGGCTACAACATGCTGTTGGTTACTCAAGCTTGCTAAGGCTGGTAGATGTTGTAGGTTAGAACATGGGGATGTCAGGGTTTAAGTTTTATCATGTTCCTCTTAGTTTAAGAAAGAGGCTGCTAGATCGGTTCGCTTGTATAGTAACCTGCAAGGTATGGCAACACTTTAATGAATATATGATGATCTGTAACCACTATATTAGACAAGAATAAAGCACAATATAGATGAATACGGCTTCTGATACACAAATTGAGGCGTGCGGCAATCGAAAGACTAAGTCATGTGCGTGCCTAGCCTATATTATGGCTACAACTTTGATTGTTTTTAACTATTGATTCATTGCAAGTGCTGATATATACCAATGCTGTGGATCACTTATATCTCCTAAATAGTTTAACTGGGCCGGTGGACACTGTTTAATCAAGTTGGATTTTTAAGTGCCTTATGTTGTGACATTCTAGTTTTGATATAGAATTTAAGTGTTTTTTGCTCCTGTGGGTGAAGGGCGATGAGCTAGAGTGTTTTATAGCTCATCTGATGCCCCTTGTGTAGTTACCATGAACTTGCTAACTTATGCATTGTTTGGGTGCAGGTAACCGGAACACTCTCTCCTGGTTTTGTTTTCGGTAGGAACATGTGCACATAGGTTCACGAGAGGATGTGTGGCCAAGTTCATGTGCTTAATGGATAAATTGGTGAGACCTGACTGATTTGTGGTTGTAATCATGAAAAAGGTGAGGCCTAAGCTGATATAAACGCTTATGGCTTTGCATTTAGGATCTGAAAATGACATGCAGATTCCCTTTGCTGATTTGCATAATTGCATAATGTGAAATAAACATATTATTGTGAAAAACAAATGAATGACATGGGAAGGAATTAATGATGTAGTTATTTTCCAGTAAATCAATGAAACAAGAAGATTATTGGTTTTTATCGAAATATGAAAGACTCTTATGAACAAGAAATATATTATGAACATGGAAGGAAGGAAGAAAGGAAGGAAGGAAGGTATTTTTATCGTCCACGGAGACTAATTGGTCTATGGCACCCAATACAAAAGCGCAGTAAGCGCGGATTACTACCCAGATTAAAAAACCCCCGCCCTGAAGGGTTTTCGAGGGAAAAACCGTGGCAGCAATCAGCCTGCTGACAAACTGTTCCAATATACGAAATGCAAAAGCACACGAATATATACACTCATGTTCCGTACCCATAGTGCCTGATCAGCGAGCAGTCAGGCGGGTGCAAAGGTGGGCTCGCAGGTCCAGTACCTCCTGAATATACGACCCTAGGGCACGTACTGACGGTGTGTTCATCAGCAAATGTAGGGGCAAGTCCCGCCGTACTAAGGGAACATATCTGTCCCGGATCTGACTGAATCCTGGGCAACTCTGGAAAGTGTGAGACTCATCCTCAATGACACCCGTTTGACAACACTGACAGAGCCTGTCCTGGCGGGCTCCCCAATCCACGTGCCCGTCTTGATGCGGAGGCAATGAGTCCGCTGCAGCGTTTTGGGCAAAAAATGGAATGCGGTAAAGCCGCGGGCCCGCCAACGCGGGTTGATGTGCTCCTTGTAATGGGCCATTTTGACTGCTCTAGAGCGCCGGTCCCGTGAGCTTGCCAAGGAAGCAAGCATCCGTATTCCCCGCAAGCCGCCACGATCGGCCTCGTGGTTCACCAAGACGCATCGTGGTTGCTCGTGCATCGCTCCATCCGGTGAACCACCGATCTCTCTTACCCTCCAACAAAGCCCCGAGCGGCAAGGCCCCATTGCCACAGCAGAAGCCAAAAGTGGAGCCGAGCATCACCCATATTAACCACTTTCGAAAGTAGACGATGTGCCTATCAAGGGCTGGACGGGTTTAAGCGGCAAGAATCCATCTCTGGCAGAAATCGATAGGGAATGAAGGTTTCACCCCAAGTGCCCGTGCCAAAAATGCCTTCTGCACCTGCTCCAAGTCATTCCAGGTCGCCAAAGAGATGACCGGGCCCCAAACCTCGACCCTCATAGAAGGACGGGGCTCGACCCGGCGCCGAACAGATGTGACTATCTCTTTGGGTGATCATGTTCGCATGGCATAAAGCGCTTTCCAGCCTGCTGTCACCCGCAAGCGGATGGATGTCTCCCAATAGAGTGAGGAGGGGAACTCCACCCCCAGGTACTTGTAGGTGGGCGTGACCTCCACAGGCTGTCCTCGATATATGAGTGCAGGAGGCGTGGGGTGGCGTGAAGAGGATATGAGAACCACCACGGTCTTGGCCGATTCACGCGCATGTCTCAGAGTCCCCGCAATGTGTCTAAGGCATCCGGATGAGACCGCATAGCTTCGGGGTGTGGGCGGAAGGTCAACATCGTCCGCATAAATGAGCCGGCGGATGACCCGGTGCAAAAGCCGTATGCCATCCCCCCATGCTCGCGAAGCCGGGCTCTAACCGGGTCAATGTAGAGGCCAAAAAGTGTTGGTGAGAGGGGCAGCCCCTGGACCCGATACTACTAGTGAATGCTTGGCCCATGCCGTGATCATCGCCAAAACAACTCTCATACAGCTTGTATATGGCATTACGCACGAGCAAAACAGCAGCCCCCATTAGCTTGATCTAGCCCACGACTTTTTCCTGGGGACCGTGTCGAAAGCCTTCGAAGTCCACAAAGCAGCAATACAAGTCCCCCGATGGTTTTACTGTCTTCAATCGATGCCCTTGTGTAAAGATATGGTCAATCGTTGCACACTCACCCCGGTTTTTGGTCCACTGTTGAAAACATCGGTTTGGTAGGTCTACATGTCCCGTTTTCAAAGAATCCTACATGTGGATGCGTGGAGGTATGGTTTTGTTCGATAATGGTGTTCTTTTTTTTGGACTAAAACATCCACCGTTGTTTTGTAGTTTCTTCTATTGTGACATGTCATTTTATAATACAATCCAATTTGTAGGAAAGAATACTTGAATTTCTACATGTCTAATAATTCTATTGTCACATGTCTTTATAGATGTAGGAAAGAATATTTGATTCTCTACATGTCCTATACTTCCATTCACATGTCTTTATAGTAGTAGGACAGAGTACTTTATTTGCTAAGGCATTGTAGGAAAGAATACATGAATTACGACATGTGTAATACTTCTATTGTCACATGTCTTTATAGAAGTAGGAAAGAATACTTGATTCTCTACATGTCCTATGCTTCCATATCACATGTCTTTATAGTAGTAGGACAGAGTACTTTATTTGCTAAGGCATTGTAGGAAAGAATACATGAATTACGACATGTGTAATACTTCTATTGTCACATGTCTTTATAGAAGTAGGAAAGAATACTTGATCCTCTACATGTCCTATCCTTCCATATCACGGGTCTTTATAGTGGTAGGACAGAGTAGTTGAATTTGTTTTTTTGACCTTTCCTCGGGGACTTCTGTGATTTCAAGCTGCTGTACTTTTCGCTTCTTTGGTTCTTTAGCAGCTACGGTTGCCCTTGGCCTGCTAAGTTTCTTTGGCCGCACAGGGGGTTCTTCCTCGTCTTGTTCCTGGGAACCTCCATCTGATGACCTCCCTGAAGAGCTAGCAGAAGGTGGTGATTGTGACCTTTCTCCATCTGATTGCTCGGACTCACTGACAGGAAAGTCCTCGCTTGTACTGGAACAAACCTGTCTAATTACTAAACACAGGCTTCGTTTTGTTCGGTAGTGTGAAAAGAATTTGTACAGTGCCTAATTCTAAAGAATGCGATGTCCACAACAATGAAGCCTTGGGAGGTCTTGAAGGATAGCTTCCCCACCTGACCTCCTTGTCTGGCAATTCGGAGACATCTTTTATTGTCCCAAGGTTTACAAACTCGGAGTCGGCGCCTTTTTGTTCCCAAAGCACTTTTTTCTGGGGCGCACAAAAACGCGTCGGTGTCTTTGTATTTTCCATCTGCACCCCTGGTTACGAACCATTGCGTTTGAAAGTTTTCGTAAATAGCAGGCTCGTCCGTGTCAGCGGTTTGCTTTTGAGGGTGTGGACGCTTAGGCTTCTGAGATTTCTTTGATGCCCTCTTGCTTCCTTCTTCCCTGCCACTAAAACGTTTAAAACAACCATGTTAAGACAGAAATTCAAATGAAAACTGTATTCAAGAATAACATTTACTAATCTTGTGCCCTAAAGGCCAGAAAAAGACAGGAAAACAAGCAAAAATATTGTCACTCTAAGTCAATTTCTTGTGCCTTAATTGGACTCGAAAGTGTTATTTTTAACCTAAAAAGTGGTCTGTTTCAGCTTACTGGCGAAGTGCAAAGTGTATTCGGAATACACTTTGCCCATCTGGCGAAGAGCAAAGTGTATTCCGGAATACACTTTGCCCATCTGGCGAAGAGCAAAGTGTATTCCGGAATACACCGCACTTCGTCGGGCTTGGAGCAAAGTGTATTCCGGGACTGTCGATTGGGCAAAGTGTATTCCGGAATACACTTTGCTCTTCGCCAGATGGGCAAAGTGTATTCCGGAATACACTTTGACCTACAAAAGCAAATCAGGAAACAAAAGAAAGACGTACTATGTACTTTACATGCTTACCTGTCCATTGTTTTCGCTATGTAAATCGGAATACAGCAAATGTATATTGATCGGAAGGCGCTCGGGCTGGCGACTAAATCTCTGAAAGCGGAATACACGAATCGAGGCTTCGATTTTCCTTTTAAAGGTAGGCCACTGTCAGTTGTGTTTTTCTATGTGATGCGGAATACGTCTTGTCCAAACACTCTGGACAAGTGTATTCTGGAAGCATCTTTGCACACACACAGCAAATGCTGCACACAAAATACTATTCCGGAATAGCATTTGTATTTTCGAATATCATTAGTCCAATCGACTTGTGAGTTAGTAACAAGCCCACAATTTTTTGCAGTTGTTTGACATGGTTAACCGCTTCGTGAACAAACTTCCACCACCATTTGTTTGCCCAAGTACCTCTACTTCAGATGGAACACAAGACGGAGATGCTTCTTCAACACCTACCTCGACAAGGTCTTTGTTGCTTCTCGAAGACACTCCGAGTCCAGTAACTAGTAGACTGCCACCACCTTTCCAACCCTCTCCAAGTCCAGTAGGAAACCGGCTGCCACCTCCTTTCAAAGCCTCACCTGTTGCACGTAGCAATCTTCCACCACCATTTGTACCATCCCCCGACACTACAATGGCTCGACCTCAGCAAATTTTTCGGAACAGACTACCTCCGCCATTTGTTGTTTCTCCATCTTCACTTACACATGCCAGGAATACAGCACGTTCTGAAGACTGCGAGATTCTCCATCGCTTCTCCCACCACGATTTCACTACAAATGAAGACGACCCTGCAGCATCTACTCCTCTTCACACAAACGTGGTGACACATGGGTTTGCAGAATTTCAGTCTGCTATAAGAGATATGTTTGAACGAACTCCCTGTGAAGACGCTACAACAACTTTCGCTGGCACATCATATGGCGGCCCATCTCCTTCATTCAACACTGCACCTCCGCCTTATCCGCATGACTTCACGTGGTTTGTTCTCCTCTACAAGCACACCACTAAGGGCAGAGGAGGTCACCCCCAGAGTAGAACTCTCTTCAGAAGATGAAGACACCAACGAAGTGCAACGAGATTACACATTCTCTAGCCAGTCCACCAAGAAATTCAAGGTGGATTATGGTTTGAGAGCATGCTCCTCTGTAAGAAGAAGAAACCTTATGGACGAGCATAAAATGAGAAGACTTTTAAGAAGTAAATGCTGCTCATTGGGTTGCATCAACAAATTTAACATGTCTAAATTACGAGCAATTAGAGACAACTACAGTTCAATGACATTGGCTGACCAGAATGCCTACTTGGCCTATCATGTAAGACCAGACCGCAACACCTTCTTGCACTACATTAACCGTCAAGAAGTTTGCCGAAATGCTTTATGGTTGTCCACCGCTTAGGGTCCACCGTAATGTCTAGAATACACAAAAGACCGGACAAAAATCCAAAGAATTGATGATCATTGTGTACCAAGAAGAGTTGTAACCATGCATGCCCTTGTTTCTTTGTCATGGATGGAGAAATATTTTAGAGAAACATGTGAGAAGTCGCCTAACAAAGAACATGTATCATTTAACCGATAACATCACCAAAAAGATGTTTTTAATGAGTACAAAGAGACTTGCACTCAGCTTTCAGACATCTCTTACTCACACTTCACCGTGATGTGGAAAAGCGAATTCGGTTTAGTGAAAATTCCCGGAGACATAGAATGTTTGTTTGCTCAAGGTGTGCGTAATTAAAAGTCAAAGAGAAACCGCAAAGACAGAGGTCGAAAAGAAGTAAGCTCATGTTCTCCAATCTCTCACTTGTTTTAAAGAAAATGCTTTGACCTTATTTCTTCTCTACGATATATTGTGCAACGTAACCTTGCCGACATCGTGAACAACAAGCGGCAGAGAGAAGAAAGCTTGCCAAACACAGAAAAAAAGCTCTTGAACGTCCACTGCAATATATGTCTGTTGTGATTGATGGAATGGACCAAAAAAAAACTACTCTACCACATTTCTTGAACATTCCTAAAGATGTGCCAGAGGAATGTTTTGTTAAGGTCCACCTTGTAGGAGCTATGGTCTTCAAAGGAAGTCTAAAGTGCAAAGTATTTTTGACATATCCAAACTTGCATGGTGACCCGAACCTCACAATTACAATTCTTAACAAGGATTTGCTACATGTGATGCACATGCACGATCACATGTCCTTATACTAGTATTCCATGTAAGACAAGTTACTTCAACTACTTCAATTACTTAACACCTATTTTTCCATAACAAAACCATCAAGAATTTGATTTGTATTCCTAGAGGGGGTGCAGGACCGCTGCAAAAATGCAATATCTCATCTATTGTCCCTTCACCCCTCATGCTTATAGAAAACTAGAATGCAAAGGCATTATGAAGATCCCAAAATTGAATTGAACTGAATTTAACTTTAACATCCATGGGAACCAACAAGTCTATCAGATCCTCTGTGTGTGTGTGTGTGTGCGTGCGTGCGTGCGTGTGAGAGAGAGAGAGAGAGAGAGTTTTGCTTTTTTATGGCCTCAAATCCATTTTTTGAGCATATGCACATGATCTCAGGTCCCAATCAGCTCAAACATGCCAAGGTGGCTCAAACATGCCACCAAGGTGGCTCAAACATACACAAGGTGGCTCAAACATGCCACAAAGGTGGCTCTAACATGCCAAGGTGGCTCCAACATGCCACGCGGGCTCTAACATGCCATGCAGGCTCCAATATGCCAACGTGGCGCAAATATGCCACGTGGGCTCCACCATGCCACTTAGGCTCCAACATGCCAAGGTGGCTCACAACATGTCACCTAGGCTTAAATATGCCAAGTTGGCTCAAACATGCCACCTAGGCTCCAGCATGCCACCGTAGCTCTAACATGCCACCTAGGCTCAAACATGCCAAAGTGGCTCAAACATGCCACGTGGGCTCCAACATGCCACCTAGGCTCCAACATGCCAAGGTGGCTCAAACATGCCACCTAGGCTCCAACATGACAAGGTGGCTCAAACATGCCACATGGGCTTCAACATGCCACCTAGGCTCCAACATGCCAAGGTGGCTCAAACATGCCACGTGGGCTCCAACATGCCACGTGGGCTCCAACATGCCAAGGTGGCTCTAACATGCCACCTAGGCTCAAACATGCCAAGGTGGCTCCAACATGCCACCTAGGCTCCAACATGACAAAATGGCTCAAACATGCCACCTAGGCTCCAACGTGCTCAAACATGCCACGCAGGCTCCAACATGCCACCTATGCTCCAACTTGCCAAGGTGGCTCAAATATGCCACGTGGGCTCCAACATGCCACCTAGGCTCCATAACGTAACCTAGCCAATGGACTCAAAACTGACTCTGCCAATGGACTCAAAACGTTGACATTACCCTGAAGACCAAGTTTCATGGGCAAAATTGTTTGGGATCATTCGGGATGGCCAATAGATCCAAACTCGGTTATTTCAGTTGCCATGGCTCCGCAATGCACGGTTAGAAAAGACACACCTAGGCTCAAACATGCCAAATACGGCTCCAACATGCCAAATACGCTCCAACATGCCAAATACGCTCCAACATGCCAAGTTCTCCAACATGCCAATGTGGGTCAGGCATGGCACCTAAGCTAAAGCATGCCATCTAGGCACTCCGAGTGGGGATATGGCACGTAAACCCTCTGCCTTGCCAGGTTATTGTAGGGTTTACGTTATGGAGGTCGGGCTTTGGTCTGTTGCACTTGGGACATGGTCGAGCAAATGGCTTTGAAAACATGAGGCGTGAGAAATTGCAAGAATGGGGTTTTGATTTATTCTCCTCCTAGTTTTGCAATTAAAAGTGTAGAGCCTTATCGCAAGAGCAAAATTGTTTGGGGTCACTTTCGGATTGGCGACTAGATCGAAACTCAAGTATTTCAGTTCTCATGGCTCCCTATGCATGTTTAGAAATGGTCCACCTATTATCAAAGAAGTCGACCACGTTTTGGCCTCCAAAGCGTAAACCCCCGTGGGTTGCTAGGTTATTAATGGGGTTTACGTTATGGAGGTCGAGTTTTATTCAGCTTGCACTTGAGACATGGTCGAAGCTGCAGTTGAAAACCGAGGAAGAAATAAGCCCGCGAAATGGGGTTTGGATTTACGAGGCGTGCTTTTCCTACCGTGCTCCTCGAGGGCAAATGCCAATGCCTCCCTTTCCGAAACCGGTTTCCCTATCCGGACCGTTGAATTCTCGCATTCAAGTAATTTGCTTCGAAAGCGTGGCTCAAAAAATTCAAGATCTGTCCGAGAACATATAAAACCGCAAAGTGTCCCCGGTCGACCGGTGTAGAAAACCAAGTGTTTTGTCGTTCGGGCAAAGACAAAGGCCCCGAAATGGAGATTTGACTTAGCCATGTCGTCCAAACAAATGAAATTACCCTAGGGACCAAGTTACCCGGTCATTTTTGCAGCAAAAGAAACACGAACCCTCTACATGGCAGTATTATGCACCCTCCGCTAAGGCCAATTCACTACGAACATGTTGGATATGAGCTACTTTGGCGCATCCGGGAGCAGGGGTGGTCTTCTGCCCACGAAACTTGGTCTGCAGGGTAATGTCGATGTTTCGAGTCCGTTGGCAGAGTCAGATCACAGTTCCGGGGTGGGAGAGTTGCCCGTCCGTGGCCAGGGACCCTCCAGAGAGGACCTTTGGGTCGAACTTCTTCTGGAAGGTTTTAGGGCTCCGTCATCTGGCGTCAACGCCCTCCCACTACCTCATGACATTGTGCAAGATCCTGGTCCAATCTGGCTAGGGTATGGCCTCCAAAACGCAAACCCTGTGCCTTGCCAGGTTATTGTAGGGTTTACGTTATGGAGGCCAAAACGTGGTCAGTTGCACTTGGGACCTGGTGTACCTTTTTCGAACATGCATGCGGAGCCATGGCAACTGAAATAACAGACTTTGGATCTATTGGTGATCCCGAATCATTCCAAAAAAATTTGCTACTACAAAATGTGTTCTTGACTTCTAATTGCGACACTGGGAGGAGGATAAATCCAAACCCCATTTCGCCGGGTTTCTATTGCTTCGGTTTTCAATCTGCAGCTTCGACCATGTCTCAAGTGCCATCAATAAAACTCGACCTCCATAACGTAAAACCCTACAATAACCTAGCAACCCACGGGGTTTACGCTTTGGAGGCCATACCGCCGATTGGACCAGGATCTTGCACAATGTCATGAGGTAGTGGGAGGGCGTTGAAGCCAGAACACGGAGCCCTAAAACCTTCCAGAAGAAGTTCGTCCCAAAGGTCCTCTGTGGAAGGTCCTTGGCCACGGACGGGCAACTCTCCCACCTCTAATCGTGATTTGACTACGCCAACGGGACTCGAAACATCGACATTACCCTGGAGACCAAGTTTCGTGGGCAGAAGACCACCCCTGCTCCCAGACGTGCCAAAGTAGCTCATGTCCAACACGTTCGTAGTGAATTGGCCTTAGCGAAGAATACTGCCATAAAGAGGGTTCGTGTTTCTTTTGCTGCAAAAAATGACTGGGTAACTTGGTCCCTAGGGTAATTTCGCTGTTTCGGACGACATGGCGAAGTCAAATCTCCATTCCGGGGCGTTTGTACTGCTCGAACGACAAAACACTTGGTTTTCTACACCGTCGACTGCAGGACACTTTGCGGTTTTATATGTTCTCCCGGACAGTCAACGGTCGGATAGGGAAACGGGTTCCGGGAAGGGAGGCATCGGCATTTGCCCTCCCGGAGGAGCACTGGTAGGAAAGCCTGCCTCGGTAAATCCAAACCCCATTTCGCCGGGTTTCTATTGCTTCGTTTTCAATCGCGGCTTCGACCATGTCTCAAGTGCAATCAATAAAACTTCGACCTCCATAACGTAAACCCTACAATAACCTAGCAACCCACAGGGTTTACGTTTTGGAGGCCATACCCTAGTCAGATTGGACCAGGATCTTGCACAATGTCATGAGGTATGCTCACCAAGGTGGCTCAAATATGCCACCTACGCTCCAACATGCCACGTGGGCTCCAACATGCCACCTAGCATGCCACCTAGGCTCCAACATGCCACCTGGGCTCAAGCGTACCACGTGAGCTCCAACATGCCAAGTTGGCTCAAACGTGCCACCTAGGCTCAAGCATGCCACCTAGGCTCCAACATGCCAAGGTGGCTCCAACATGCCACCTAGGCTCAAGCGTGCCACCTATAGGCTCCAACATGCCACCTAGGCTCCAACATGCCACGTGAGCTCTAGCATGCCACCTAGGCTACAACATGCCACGTGGGCTCCAACATGCCACCTAGCATGCCACCTAGACTCCAACATGCCACCTGGGCTCCACCATGCCACGTGAGCTCCAACATGCCAAGTTGGCTCCAACGTGCCACCTAGGCTCAAGCATGCCAAGGTGGCTCAAATATGCCACCTAGGCTCCAACATGCCACACGGGCTTCAACATGCCACGTGGGCTCCAACATGCCAACTAGGCTCCAACATGCCACTTGAGCTCTAGCATGCCACCTAGGCTCCAACGTGCCACCCTGGGCTCCAACATGCCACCTAGGTGGCTCCAACATGCCACCTAGGCTCAAGCGTGCCAAGGTGGCTCAAACATGCCACCTAGGCTCCAACATGCCACGTAGGCTCCAACATGCCATCTAGGCTCCAACATGCCACCTACGCCCAACATGCCACGGGGCTCCAACATGCCACCTAGCATGCCACCTAGACTCAACATGCCACCGGGCTCAAGCGCACCAATGCGAGCTCCAACATGCCAAGTTGGCTCCAACGTGCCACCTAGGCTCAAGCATGCCAAGGTGGCTCAAATATGCCACCTAGGCTCCAACATGCCACCTGGGCTTCAACATGCCATGTAGGCTCCAACATGCCAACTAGGCTCCAACATGCCTCGTGAGCTCTAGCATGCCACCTAGGCTCAAACATGCCAAGGTGGCTCAAACATGCCATGTGGGCTCCAACATGCCACGTGGGCATGCGCCTATAGAGCGGTGCTTGCCTGCCTTGGTTGTATTTTTGAGGTCTGAGATCTCTTTTTTCGCTTCTACTTGTGTTCGGCTTGCAGGTTCTGGGGCTCGATATTATCTCCTAATGCTAGTTTTCATCGCGAAGAAATAGGCTAGGGTTGGCAGATCTAGCACATAACAGTTGATCGGGCTTCCAATGTGAGGAGGAGTAATTCCTTCCATGCAGGCTATTATTTTCAGGGCCATATAATCTTCTCCAGAATTTTGTTCTGCATCTATACTGTTTCTGTTACTTTAGGATGGAAATAGTTCTAAATATTCGACAACTACAGTTTTGGCACTGCCTATGTTATCTGGAGCTGTGCTACCATGCAGGGCCTCTCGATATAAAAACATAATGAGAGTTGTTGAAGCTCTTAGCAATCTCGACCTTTGCTATTGTGGGTTTTATTTTGGGTGTGCATATAACCTTTTCCTTTCATCATTTAAAATTCCGAGAATGATTTTCGCTTTCTTAAGAACCTTGGAAAACCGCTGGTAACCAGATCAAGCAAAACCAACTCGCGACCTCCAAACATCCAGTTGCAGGCAATTGCAGCCAGATCCACCTAAGGGATCGACTACAAATAGTTTTCAAGGGTAGTCGCTACTCTGACATCCCCGAAAAAATATATGGGCACTGCCAGACATCAAGGGTATGGAACGGGTAGGGAGTTGTTTCTAAAAAGGCGGCGGAGAAAAGAGTGGGGCACCATATGAGAAAATGTAGCCCCCGTAAGAAAAAAATAAAGATAAAAATAAAATCTATTATATATATTTAGAAAACATGCATGCAACTAGTATTTTATTAAACCATCAAGATGAACGGTTGAGATCTTGATCCCCGTTCTATTATGTTATTGGCCCTTGAAATTGACGGTCGAGATTGACAGCAAGATGGACGGCTAAGATGTTGATCCAAGTCTTTTAATGTGATTGGCTGTAGCAAGTCCCGAGGTTAGCGGCCATGTGTTTCCCTCCGCCCTGTGCTTCCCTCCCTGTGCACGTCCTGTGCAAAGCTTATTCCGCCATAGCCTACTCCGGTAGTGCGCCATCGCGCCATGCTCACATTTGACCCTAATCCACTGGAATAAGACATCTTTTTTTGCAAAAAAGACATGACTTCGCAGCTATATCAATTCATAAGTACGTGATGCTTTCCCATTCTTGAAGTCGAGCAGGAAAAAAATGGGACAATCAAGCTCTCTAAGAAGGTGAGGATTTGAGTTTCTATATCCCGGATGAGTGCTTGGCTTTGATCTTTAGTAGGCTTGATCATGTCTGTCGATTCACATGCTCCTTGGTTTGTAAAAGATGGTTCAGATTAGAAGCAAAAAGTCGTAAAATATTGTCACTTAACGCTTATGCAGATCTGGGTCCTCATTTACTGAAGATTTTTGGTAGGTTTGAACATATTAGCAGGCTATGGCGCCCCTTGGCGATCGGGAATCCGGCAGAGCTCCTTTGCTTGGCGATGGCAAAGCTCCTTCACGATGTAGGTGCTCTCGTCCTTTGCATCAACGTGTATCGGCCAGGTAGCAACGGCATCGGCGGGTTCAATCTATTTTTTCGGTCACCGCTCTCTTGATGGCGCCGCCAGGTTCAATCTATTTTTTCACCGCTCTCTTGATCTTGTAAACTATCTAATCTGTTCTTTCAATCGAGATGACCTAGTCCGCCTGGCTCGGAGGTTCCGCTTGCATCCTTAAAGATGCCTTAATCCAACTTCTTGGCCCGCCGCTCCAACCAATCTTGAACAGTAGATCCGGAATGAAGAGCTAACAAGGCTTGGTAGCTCTTGTCACGAGGAGGGGTAGGTACTGGATCTAACATTTGGCAGCTCTCCATTTGTAAAATTGCATTAAAGAAACATCTCTTTTTTGAAGGTTGTTAAAGGGACCTTCCTTTCTTCAGAATATTTTGGCACAATGAAAGGAAACATACAGGTTTGCAAGGTGGCATTGCCATGAAAAGAAGAATATGCATATCATTTACTATGTATCAGTATCAGTTCCTTGGCAAGAATCTGAATAAAGCAAAATTGAGTTTATACAATATATAAATTTGTGAAAATGTAATCTGTGTTTCAAGGCAAGCTTGATTGTAAATATGGAATCAATTAAGATCAAAATTTCAAGGCAAACTTGAGTTCATTGGAAATTTACAATGCTGTATTCATTTTATTTGCATTCAAATGATGCTTGCCTCATGATGCCTTTTTCCTTTAGATTAAAATTATCAATAGCCAAAAAATAATTGTTTGGGCGTTGTTTTTTTTAAAGATTGAGTGCCACGTGTCAATATTTGATTGGTTAGACAGATGTTCCATAGTGGACCAAACGGGTTGTTTCTCTAAATTTAAATAAAGGCCACATATATTTTATTTCTTTTTTTTTGAGAAACAATACTGGAGACAACATCTACATTAAGAAACAACGTGTCTACTTCTTAATAATCTTAATAGCTACATATCAAATCAAGAAAAACAACGTTTAAAAATAACAATTATTTTTAACCCTATATGTGGATTTCTTTAAAACTACGTATTATTTTTTAAGAAAACAATGATAACTTTTAAAACCAACATGTAAAAAAAACACATCACATATAGAAAAAAAAGATATATCTAATAACTACATATTGTCGTAGTAAAACAACATTTGAAAACAACAATTATTCTAAAACAATACATGTGGATTTCTTGGATATTACGTGTTTTTTTTTATGAAAACAATGTTAACTTAAAAAACAACAAGTGGAGAAAACAAAACAACACATATTGAAAAGGGAAAAAAAACTATATTTTTTTCAGTTTTTCATGTACTAATATTCAAACCTACGTGTGTTTTTTGGAAGACAAACAACGCCAGAGATCCTCCGAAAAACAACAAATCAAGAAAAACCACACGTTGACAAAAGTTCGCAAAAAACAATAGTGAAAAAAAGGACACGTTGACCAAAAAACAAAAAGGTGCCAAAAAAAACCACAGTGGGATGTTTTTGCAAAAAAACCACTGTCTCTTTGTGCAAATCCGGATAAACGGGCCACGTGGACTTTTGGGGCCATTTTGGTGTTGTTTTTGGCATAAAACAACACTTCCGTACAAGTAAAAAACAACTGTGGACCAAAAATCGGGGTCAGTGTGTTGAGTGGCAAGTATACAATTGAATGAAGACTATCTGATATTCCTTTGTTAAAAATGGACTGAAATTACTTTGATAAAAATTTCCTAAAAGTTATATGTGAATGTTGTGATATTATGTGAGAATCCGAGAAGAGTGATTACATTTGAAGTTTTACTTATACATGGGAGTAAGAGTACCTGATGTGGCCTGGCGTAAAAACCCAGGGTAGATATTGGGAAATATGTGCTCACTCTGAACGAAGTCTTTTAATTGTTGTTTTTTTTTTTTTTTTTTTTTTAAACTTAACTGTACATAGTTTTTATGAGAATATCATCGAAGAAGATAATATAAGATGGAATCTAACCATTAGCTTTTAAGTCCTGTGATCACAACAATAAGTACAAGCACATGAATTGAGTAAGTAAGAAAATATCGAAATGGAAACAAGTTTGTTGAGATTTGAATAGCCTTAATTGCCGCTTAAACCATGGATGCACACCATTAAGTACAAGCACATGATTGAAAAAATAAAACAAAGGGAAATGAAACGAGCAAGAACAAATTTAATATAACGGTAGTAAAACAAACTTTGTTTAACTAGAAACATGCGCTCGACGATGCGGGCATTATGATGTGTGGAAATGATCAGGTACAATGTCAAAAGATTCATTGTCCAAAAATAACTCTCAGGTACAATGTCAAGGAAGTCGTTGTCCAAAAATAACTCATCATCCTCTCTGAGGCTCTTGATCGAAAACCTATCTATCTATCTATCTATCTTATGGCTTTCATTTGGGGTCTAAAAATGATATGCAGATTCCCTTTACTGATTTGCATAATTGCATAATGTGAGATAAACATATTATTGTGATAAACAAATGAATGACATGGGAAGAATTAATGATGTACTTATTTTCCAGTAAATCAATGTAGTACAAGAAGATTATTGATTTTTATTGAAATATGAAAGACTCATATGAACAAGAAATATATTATGAACATGGAAGTATACAATTAAATGAAGACTATCTGATATTCCTTTGTTAAAAATGGATTGAAATTACTTTGAGAAAATTTCCTCAAAGTTACATGTGAATGTTGTAGTAATATGCGAGAATCCAAAAAGAGTGACTACATTTGAAGCTTTACTTATACATGGGAGTAAGAGTTCTGATGTGGCCTGACGTAAAAACCCGAGGTAGATATTGGAAATATATGCTCACTCTGAACGAAGTCTTTTAATTGTTTTTTTTTTAACTTTATTAACTGTACATAGTCTTTGTGAGAATATCATTGAAGAAGATAATATAAGATGGAATCTAACCATTAGCTTTTAAATTGTGTGATCACAACAATAAGTACAAGCACATGAATTGAGTAAGCAAGAAAATATCAGAATGGAAGCAAGCTTGTTGAGATTTGAATTGCCTTAATTGTCGTCCTAAATCATGGATGCACACCATTAAGTACAATCACATGATTGAAAAAATAAAACAAAAGGAAATGAAACGAGCAAGAACATTGAAATTTAATTTAACGATAGTAAAACAAACTTTGTTTTAAAAGAAACTAGAAACGTGTGCTCGAGGATGCGGGCATTATGATGTGTGGAAATGGTCAGGTACAATGTCAAAAGATTCATTGTCCAAAAATAACTCATCGTCCTCTCTGAGGCTCTTGATCAAAAATCTATCTATCTATCTATCTATCTATCTATCTATCTATCTATCTATCTATCTATCTATCTATCTATCTATCTATCTATCTATCTATCTATCTATCTATCTATCTATCTATCTATCTATCTTTCTTATGGCTTTGTATTTAGGGTCTGAAAATGATATGCAGATTCCCTTTACTGATTTGCATAATTGCATAATGTGAAATTAACCTATTATTGTGATAAACAAATGAATGACATGGGAAGGAATTAATGATGTACTTATTTTCCAGTAAATCAATGAAGTACAAGAAGATTATTGGTTTTTATTGAAATATGAAAAAAGAAATATATTATGAACATGGAAGTATACAATTGAATGAAGACTATCTTATATTCCTTTGTTAAAAATGGATTGAAATTACTTTGACAAAAAAATTTCTACAAGTTACATGTGAATATTGTAGTATTATGTGAGAATCCGAGAAGAATGATTACATTTGAAGTTTTACTTATACATGGCAGTAAGAGTACCTGATGTTGCCTGGCGTAAAAACCCAAGGTCGATATTGGAAAATATGTGCTCACTCTGAAAGAAGTCTTATAATTGTTTTTTTTTTAACTTTAACTGTACATAGTCTTTGTGAGAATATCATCGAAGAAGATAATATAAGATGGAATCTAACCATTAGGTTTTAAGTTGTTTGATCACAACAATAAGTACAAGCACATGAATTGAGTAAGTAAGAAAGTATCGGAATGGAAACAAGCTTGTTGAGATTTGAATAGCCTTAATTGCCGCCTTAAACCATGGATGCACACCATTAAGTAATACATGATTGAAAAAATAAAACAAAGGGAAATGAAACGAGCAAGAACATTGAAATTTAATATAACAGTAGTAAAACAAACTTTGTTTTAAAAGAAACTAGGGTGCTCGACGATGCGGGCATTATGATGTGTGGAAATGATCAAGTACAGTGTCAAAAGATTCATTGTCCAAAAATAACTCATCATCCTCTCAGGTACAATGTCAAGGAATTCATTGTCCAAAAATAACTCATCCTCTGGCTCCGACCTACAAGTACTTGGGGATTGAGTTCTCAACTACCACCCATTGGGATGCGGCTATCAGGTTGCGCGTCACGGCGGGTTGGAAAGCACTATGCCATGCAGAACAATAGCCACAAGGCAGAGTTGTACGCCTGGGGCCACCAGTCACATTTGTTTCGGGCCTTGGTTGAGCCGGTCCTTTTGTATGGGGCAGAAGTGTGGGGTCCGGTCATATCCCTCAACACCTGGAATGACCTCGAGCAGGTGCAGAAGGCCTTCTTGGCACGGGCCCCGGGGTGAAGTCCACGCCCGCACGTACGCATCCTACTCCAGAGACAGGCTTTCTACCCCTTCAACGGCTGCATTGGAACGCCATATCGTTTACTTCCAAAAGGTGGTCGCTATGGCTGATACACGCTTGCCCCATCTTGCTTTGGCCCTGCCGATGGGTCCCGGCAACTGAAATCCCGGAAAGACAAGCAAGCTCGGTGGTTCTCACGCCAAGGGCGGGAGTAAACGAGATCGTCCGTGTCGGGACAAAGAAAGATCGCGAGGCACTTAAACCGTACCTAGATGCTACTTTCCTTCGCAAGCTCCGGGATGCGGAGGCTCGACGCGACGCAAGCCGGGCACACTATCGCCAGCTAAGTCAATCCTAGGCTCACAAGAGGCCCACACCAAATTCTTGTACACCCAAATGCCCATGGAGAAGCCGCCAGACTTATAGCTTCCATTCGCCGCGGTGCACATCGCCTCGCGATTGAAACGTAGGCGTTGGGCTCGGGAAGCAGAGCAAAGGCTTTGCCGCTGTTGCCACCCGTGGTGCGATTGAGGATGAATGTCATACCCTCCAGATCTGCCCGCATTTGCCCATATCCCAGAGAGGTATGTTCGACTACTAGTGCCCGCCGCCCGTTGCATCGCCGATATTGACTACGGTGTCGGGGGTTTGTTGGGGTCATACCTCCGGAGGTTATGGATGCACGGACTTCGTTTGTGTCCTACTGGGGCCGGTCTTGAACTGTCCTATGCAATTGTCTGATGTGCCAAAGATGCTTATTACTGCTAAGGTTTTTCCCTCGAAAACCCTTCGAGGCGGGGTTTTTTTAATCCTGTCAGTAATACGCTTGCTGCTCTCTTTTTGTTTGGGTCCCATAGGCCAATTGGTCTCCGTGGACGCTAAAAACCTATTCTATTCTATTCTATTCTATTCTATTCTATTCTGAGGCTCTTGATCGTAACAACCATAACAAAGTGCTTACATGCTCGTGTCATGACATCTCACGATCACTACCTATTTCTTCAAACATATAATTGATTATATCTTTCTTGGCACCACGATTGTTGATCAACCTTGCTATATTGCAATGTTCTTCCATGCAACCATCAATATAGGATCTCTTGTCCGCATTGTAGCCTGATCTCATTTCTATAGTGGATTAGGGCTTGATAGATTCATTTGGTTTTCCCATCTCCAAGATTTCACTGCTTACCCATCTCTATTCTGTTTCTTGCCCACCTATTCTTTTTCTTGTTCACCGATTCTGTTACTTGTCCACTATTCTATTTCCAGCCCTTCCATTGTGCTTTCAACCAGTACAATATAAGCACAAACATTTATCATGAATCATGAAATCAAACGCATAGCAAGGACGACCGGGAAGCCAATAACACGTTAGAACTTTCTTGAAGGCCTCTGAAAAAACCCTATGACCCCACCATTGAATCATACCTCTTTACAGTGCCCCTTTTTGGACCCTAACAACCTATTCTGGCAATGTACAGACAGCTTCAGACACAGACGTAGATAATCTAGATAATCTGGATGCCCGAATTCAGTGCTTTCTACCAGCAACTCTTGACAAGTTTCAGATGATCCGTTCTAGCACCACTATTATAGGGAACTCTATCGAATTACTAGTGGGGAGCTAGATACATCTCCTGGAGCTTGTGATAGAATCATCAGATAACAATAATATTTTGCCACCATGGCCTGTTACAATGCTTGCTGATGAGGACAGAGTAGACATATCCACTCAAACGTTGACTGAGGAGGAGTTGTGCACCCCCACTCCTAATGTAGATGTGCTGTCTGAGGACAGTACATACACACCTACCTTGAGTATACGTATTGTCGGCATAGAGAAGACGAGTGTTTATCCTGCTACAGGTGAGGCAGTATATTTCTTTACCAAGATGATGCACATCCAAGCAGATGGCATCATCCCTGCACAATGAATTGGAGCAACACAGCTTGGCCATCCTCTCACCTCCTAGTCCGATTCACAGATGCCATCTCCTGATTACATTGCTGATGTATCGCAATCATTTGAAAGGGACACCTTCTATGTGGAAGAGGAATTAACCCCAACACAGCTTTGCATAGGGAGTGAGGAATTATGCATGGTAAAGGAAGTTTGCCTGCAACAAAAATGGGCAGTGTATAGTGCGGGGCAGGCAATCATTAGGGATCAAGAGCCCTCTGATCCGTTGGCAGTTTCTGTATAGCCCAGCCCCGAGTTTCATTCGAGAATTCGGCCCTTTGCTTGTATCTGTCCCATAACCTGATTATATTCCCATGGACGTAGAAAATCTATCTATCTATCTATCTATCTATCTATCTATCTATCTATCTATCTATCTATCTATCTATCTATCTATCTATCTATCTATCTATCTATCTATCTATCTATCTATCTATCTATCTATCTATGGGCAAAAGTATGCTGGTGGGTAGCAAATAAACGCGAGCCCAGCACCAGCACCAGCACCTAAAATATATTTTTTTCCACCCTTTCATACATTATAGTACCACCTATTTTCTGCCCTTCGTCTAGCCCGTACACGTTTATACAATCATTACCTATTTGCTGCCCGCGGTAATGAATGCGACCCGCTACAATCTGTAACCAGTAGACAAACTAACTTTCGAATTTGTGTTTTCCAAATCTCTCTTCCCCAACTTTCTCTATTCCGGCCAAGCAACCCGTGAATTTGTGCTCTCGGATTTCCATATTAAACAAACAGATCAACTATGGTAAAGAAAGTGATCGATCCGCCCGCTCAGCGAAGAATTCCAACAGGCCATGCGTAAGTAAGCAAAAAGCAACTAAACAAAATTTCTATGGGTTTAGGGTCCCCTGTTAATTCGATTTTCTTGCATTCTTCCAGGCCAGAAGAAACGTTCCCTTAAGACCGGACCTGGCTGATTGCCGAACCGAAGAAGACTTCCATGCGTATGCGGGTCTGCCAAACGAGGGCGTTCATCCCTCTCAATTTCAAACAGATGTCATATCTGCAGCAGAGTATAATGAAGTTTGGGATACCAACGGGGTCATTCCTGGCAAAACTTCTATTGACAAGGTAAGGCCAGAGCACGAAGAAGCTCTAATTGAACTTCTCAGCAAAATATACCCAGACGGATTGAAGAACAGAGAAGTTAGAAAGACAGTATCATACCTATTTGCATTCAATAACTGCCAGAGAGCAAAGCAGGATCCAGAGAAGTTCAGTTAATTGGGCAGCAGTTGTAGCAAAGAGTAGAGCCTACAGCAGCAAGGTTAAAAGTGAACCCACCAGCAGTGCTCCAGCAAGCAGAGCAGAGACCAGCAAATCTCAACAAACCACAGCACCTGAAAGCATAACAGAAAGGCAAGTTTCAAATTAGAAGGGACGGGATAGTTCAACAGGTAGCCACTGTAGCTGTTGAGGTTGCAAACAATGAAGTGCAGCTTGCAAAAGCCCAGCAACATTTACAGAATGTCAACAGGCTTAGGGAACTTACAAAGAGAGCCGGTCAGCTTGTGAGCATCTATCCTGTGCCATTCAGGTTGCCAATTAGAGATGAGGAGAGATGCTCCACATGCGGGCTCGCATTCCAAGATGATTACACCCTCAGTCTGAAGTTGAAATGTGGCCACGTATATCATGTCAGCTGCCTGAGTTTGCTTATGGAGAAGACACACCGCCGAATGCTCGAAAATTGATTCAAAGAAGCTTAGTGGAGGAATTGGGGAAGACAAATAAGCAGAACCCTTATATCTTTGGGGCACACAAACACATAATTGAGACAATTGACATAGATGAGGTGGTAGCTACAACTCCAGACAGAAACAGGAAAAGGAAGCATGTTAGAACACCTCTTATAGTAAAAAGGACCCCCGGACACAAGTCTACAAGGACTCGAACTCCACAAGCAAGAACAGCCAGAAACGGTACACGCTTGTTTTCTGAATTGGGAACATTAGAAGCACCCATAAGCGAACAAGGCACGCCGAAGAGGCAAGCGATCAGCAAGACAATGCAAAGACACGAAAAGCACAAAGCTAAAAGATACCAACATGGTCCAAAGCAGATTCCAGTAGTTCTGACGATGTTGACAATTACACTATGGTTCCAAATTCTGCCAGGGATAGGTTCTGTACGTACAAAATTCAAATTCCTGACGTATAAAGTCAAAAAATACGTATTTTTAATAAAATACGTATTTAACATATTTAAACCTCGCCGGCCAGAAAAAAAAAATTTCGCGTCCGCGAAACCTTCGTGAAAGCGTACGCGAAAGTTTTTAGACGCTGAACAGCGAAAACCGCGATCTGTGAGCGCAAAAAGAATTTTTTTTTTTTTCGTCGTCACGAAAACCTTTCAGATCTTTGCGTCTGCGAAAAACTTTTACAGACGCTTTCATGAAGGTTTAAACTTACCGAAAAAAATTCAAATCCGTAATTTTTTTTTTTTCCGCGGTTTGAATTTTTTTTCACAGATTATCTGGAATTTTCTTAGATATGACGTGCGAAAATACTTTCGGCGTGCTCGATGCTGAAGGTTTAAGCGTCTGTGAAAAAAAATTCTTTTCGCGTTCCAGACGTCTGCGGTTTCATTGTTCCAGTCTGTGTGAAAAAACTTTCAGCGTCTTCTTCGGTTGGTTCAGCGTCTGAAAATCTTCCGACGCCGGAATTTTTTTTGCCGTATTTTTTACGTTTTATACGGCAAATATGTGCCGTATCATACAATTCATACGTATTTCGTATAAAACATACAGCGTATTGAACCTATCCCTGAATTCTGCAGCAGCCTCTACAAAGACCTCCTCTAACATTGTTGATGCAGGGGCAGACAAGGATGTTGAAGATGTAGAGAAGCAGGTTGACAAGGTTGTGACCCGAATCACTAGGTTGACAAGGTCAAGGACCAAAAATGTTACAGAACCCGAGAGTGAGGGTGAGTCAGATGATTCGGTTATATGAGGACATGCCTATAGACGTCGCACTAGGGAAAAAACCCCCAGTCTAATATAATTTTCCCATACTTGTTTCAGGCCCAATTTTGATTGCACAAAACTTGCCAAAATGAGCAGTTAAAAGGTTTTTGTTTAATACCAGAATATCATTGTGTCCTTGTAAAATTTGTTTGGAGTTTCAACCTAGGGATCAATATGCATTTGCCTGCAGAAGGAGAAGGCAGACACAAGTGGTACTTAGTGAATTTGAAGATGAAGATAGTGAGAGAACCCAGACAGATAATGAAGAAACCAAAGTGCCAAAACAACCTATTACATATAAAAGGTGCAATCCAATATTTAAGTTCAAGCAGTTATTTTTCTTGTCTTATTTCACTTGGCACAATGTTCTGCAAGTTTCAGTTGGTAATTGTAGCACCACTTTTGATTTTGCAGGAGAACAAGGAAAGTAGTTTCTGTGGACAGGGTTGATAAACCACCTAGTCCCCGTGCAAAGGCTGCGGATAGCCAGGAGACACAAATTTTTTGGGGGCAGGGAGATCATGGGGCAGGGTCATCTCAGCATGAACGTCAGCACTCACCATCACCGACCAGCAAAGCCACAGCACATGACAGCACTGTTCAACACATGGAAGAAGGGGTGAGGGATGGCAACCTCCGAAGAAGCTCATGGTTCTGGATATAAATGGAGTGCTGGTACATACACAGCAGAGAACCAGGGAAAAAGTACTGCCTCGACCTGATACGCACCATGTAGTGAAAGAGACTGCAAACAAGTACCTGATTTGTAGACCAGGTTACCATGAGTTTGTGGAGTGGGCTTTGCAGAAATTTGAAGTTGTAATATGGAGTGCCTCTCTTCTTCGCAACACAAGGGATATGGTAGCTGCCTTGTTCCCCGATTTGAAGACAAAGTTTCTAAAGATTTATGGCCAGGAGCAGTGCTACACATGTAACCACCTAAGCAACTCAGTGAAGCAGCTTCATTTCAAGGAGTTGAAGGTTGTAGTTGAGGATTTTCCTAGATACCATGGTCAAATTTTCTTGGTAGATGACAGCCTACACAAAGGGTTTCTAAACCATGCACACACAACCCTTCCTGTTATGCCTTTCAAGGGGCAGGAAGAGGAAAATTTCCTACAGAGATTTCTGGTTCCATCATTAGAATACTTGTCAAATCATACGGTTGAGGATACCATTTCACAGTTAGACATCTCTGATGCATGGTTGGAACCAGAGACAGTCCTTGTGCTGGATTACTATCTCTCGAACTATCTTGTCTCAGCCTATTATGTCCTCAATGCTCCACCCCAGGTACAAAAGCAGCTGCTGGGCATACCTCCTGACTCTATGTTATGAATTTCAGTGTATAATTTTCTGTAATATATATCAAACATTGTCTCCAATACTACAAGCATTGTCTCCAATACTAAAATACTCCAATACAGTAGTCCAATACTACAAACATTGTCTCACAAGCATTGTCTCCAATACAATCATCAAAATTTGAGACAAGTAAACAAGTAACTACAGACCTGTTAAAATGATAAAACAACTAGGTCAAAGCATATTCAACCTTCATATGGTAGACTGTCAAGGATCATCTGGTGAGTAGCCTGTTCAAGGGAAAATCTGTTGGTGCCAGGAATCTGATTCATCTCAAACTTGCTTGCTGATACGTGATGACTGTACTGGAAGGTCAGGCCTTTGTCTTCAAGTAGCTCCCAACGACCATCGGGCTAGACAGTATAGTACAAACCAGCCAACACATGTTCATCGACATTGAAGGTCTGACCCCAGCTATCCTTGACAATTCTGTCAAGGATATGCCTCGACTTAACACATTTCACCACATAGAAATCTGCATTCTCCTGATTTCCCTCCTCGGCTACAACAGCAAAGTTATCACCTTCCTCTATGTTTCCACTAAGCCATTCTCCATCACCTTCAAAAAATACCTCATCGATTTCGTCTTCAATACCTTCACCAGTAGACTTATCTGGCTTTCGTGTAACATATTTCCAATTCTTCAACCTGTGCTTGTTCACACAAGATGATCAGTTTCCTTTCAAACAGTTACCACAGAAACAACTTAAACCTCTATGAGCCACCCTTGTGCTTGATTTGGCCAAGTATGTCCGATCTTGCTGTATTTCCTTGGTCCCTTCTACCACAGCGCGATCTAGCCTGGTCTGTCCTATCAACATCATCCTTTCCAATTAACCAGAAGTGCCTGCAAAAAGCCAGTAACAAGTATTGCGGTTCCGCGGAGACAATCTGAGGCACAATCCGGCATTACCGCGGCCGGATAAAAGCGGATGAAAGCACGTAAAGCATATTACCTTTTGATGTCCCCGATTCTTTGGCACCTTCATTCCAACAGTAGCGAATTCACAGGCATCAGCAGCACCCCTAAATCTCACTCCATCATACTTGAGCTGTTCTCTAGTGAATGCACCCTTAAGAACTGCCCCCTGCCCATCGTGCTCTCCCTTACCATGGGCTGTCCCAAAGAAACTCCATACTATTTCCTTCCCTAGCTCATGGTGATATCTTGGTAGGAAATAGAATGGCCGAACAGGATTTGAATTGGCTAGAACAACCATCGACCAAACTATATGCTGAAGAATTCTACACCATTTGATACAAGCCATGAATTGTGCTTTCTAAGGCAGTCTTTGCACAAAAGAGTGTCATGAATCTTGTCATCACTTAAGTAAAAATGGGTTTCCTTCAATAGCTTTCTGATCCAGAGCTGTTGTCCATCTTATACGTGATGTGGACGAGAATTGTTATCTGGTCATTGTGCCAATGCTAGCTTTGAACCTCCCTTTGTATTTTTATGCTGCAATTCTCTGCAAAATCAATTACAGAAACAATGGTGCCATCTTGGATATTGTCCGGGCAACTCCCCGGAATTGCATGGCCTGCCATCTAGCCCTGTAATTGTGTGGCACGAATACCTTCAATGTGGAACACAGATATGAAATGAAATCCTTCACTGCCGTTCTCTTGTAAGACAATCTAAGGACTGGCTTTGGTCCTTTCTTTTTTTTCCCCTTGCCATTTGAGGTCTCGTCTTGTCTTTGCGGCTTGATTTGTGGTCCCACCAGCTACCTTGGATTTCTTACTTTTGTTTCCCTTCTTCTCGGCTTGTGCTGCAGCTTCAGGCTTGTCCCACCAGCTACCTTGGATTTCTTACTTTTGTTTCCCTTCTTGATGGCATTAGATCTTTTCTTTACTGCGCCCACCGGCACTTCCTTAATGCTTAGCGTTTGCAACTCCACCGGCTTCTTACGTCTCCACCGAATGCGTAACAAGGTCTCAGAGCATAAAACAGAAGATTAGCGCAAGTTGAAAGCACAAAAAGCGATTATTCAGGGATGACGGACATAGCAGCATGTTTCAGCATGCAATAAAGAGAGTATTACCTTTTCAAACGTGTTCCATTCAAGCAAGAACTCATGATTCTCTCTTTCTCTTGGACATCTAGGAAGACTTTTTATGCCACACTTCTGACATTTCTGCATCAAGCAGTCATGTTTATACCATTCTTCACCCTCGCTCTTGTTGCAAACCACAGACCCTCGAGCTCATTTGGTTGAGTCATACGTATGTTGGCTGGCCAGACACTTCTCACCAGGTCCACAGATCTCGCAACAGCACTTGCACTCTTCACCATGAAATCCAGTTTTCGCTGACCTTAATGCATTCAGGGCTACCCTGGCATACTCCAACTTCATATGGTATATGCAACAGCAGGTTTCCCTTTCTGATACTTTCTTTACATAAATAGGCTTCAACTTCTCGAAAGCCTTTAAGCAAACAAGGTGTTCAGGATTTGCCTTTTTGTATTGTTGAAATAGCTGGAGCTGAATGGTGGCCTTTTGGTTAGAAATATTTATGCAATAATAGCAAGGAGCTTTTGTACGGAAACTTATACCTGTGTGACCTCCATAAGATGCAAGGGATAAGAAATTCGGAAGTCTGACTCTCCAACAGTGTTCACAACATCTTTCTTGCAAGGAGAGACTGCTATTTTGTTTCCAGAATTCTGTTATACTTTGCTTGCAAGCAGGGTGAGAGAATCGCACCTCAACCTCCTTTGGAAGCAAGACCACGAACCATTTCCAAGGACGTCGTCCGATTTTCTTAATGCAGCAGTTGCAATTGTTGACCTCATGCAACCTATCATAAGCAATAGTGCACATTAATCAATGAACATATCCCAGCCAGCATCACTCAGCAGATACAGGCACTTAAAAGTATAAAGAAGCACAGGCATGAAAGCAAGAATTAGATGTACCTAACAGCCCTGCCATAGTGGAATTGCATCTCGATTTTGTGGAAGAAGCCATCACCAGGCTCTCCAAATATCATGGTTCCTTTGCCTCTTTGTGGCTGCCATTGTCTGTTTCAAGTTGTTGAGCAGCACCCCCGCTGCCTTGCACTCCTTTGGATTTGGCAAAATTCTAGGTTCTAAGATTTCCATTTCGGGGTGATGAACCACCCTCTTCATCACATCGGCCTTGAGTTCGGGTGAATGCTTTTTGGTGAGCTTGTTGAAGTAATCAACTACAAGCTTGGCTATTTCTTGCCTGCGTCTCATGCTCGGATCTTCCCATTCAACCGCTGCTTTTCTCATCTTATTCCTTAATCTATATTCTCTCTTTCTCTCTGCATCCAATTTCTTGTAAATTGCAGAGGAAACTGGATCTTCACGCGATATTTCCTGTGTTGCATTGACATCCAACAAATCTGGAACACTGTATTGGAATTCATCAGGCCGAAAATCCAATGCTAAACGTGTGATTGCCTCCAGGCCAATATCAGAGAGCGCCATGAAATTCCTGAGAGAGGGAGAATAAGTGAATTGGAGAGAGAATTTGCGCGGGCCATGAGATCGAAGTAGTTCTGGGCTCGATCGAATTACCACTCGTGCGAAAATCCAGCCAAAATCCCACAATCATTTTCCTAACGGTTCGTTGGTGAGGTGGACGTGTGAGTACATGAAGGGCGTGAAAAAAATGACGGGCAATTACACCCACCAGCACCCAAATTAAGCAAAAGCAGGGGTGCTTTAAGCGGGCTAAAACCCTGCTATAAGTATGCGTCTGGACGCATGCTTTTGATACCCACCAGCATACTTTTACCCCTATCTATCTATCTATCTATCTATCTATCTATCTATCTATCTATCTATCTATCTATCTATCTATCTATCTATCTATCTATCTATCTATCTATCTATCTATCTATCTATCTATCTATCTATCTATCTAGAAGAACAACTTAAAATATATGATATGTACTAATGTTTAATATGTCAAGTTTAGTAGACTGGTATTTGATCACTCTATCCTTTTTTGTATATTGTTGACGATGATTTTAAGTTCATACGTAGTAATTGCCAGGTTGACTCCAGAATGATTGCACGGATTAACATTCATAATTTGGTATAAAATTCTACATTGATGTAGATATCAAATGCATGAAGAAGTGCTCCCTTGAATTGTCCCGTCATGTAACGCTTATTCTATCCAAATAACGAGAGAACTCATTTCGACAATAGAGTTTACAACATGGCATAGTGCATAGGAACATCCTCTCCTACAAGGAAGAGGGCACAACAGATATGCTTAGGTAAGAGAAGAGGGCTTTGTGAACTCTGGTTTGTATCGAATTTCGTTAAAATTTTATATGTATCTGAGGTAGATTACATAATTTATATAATTTATTATTTGCACTCTTCGACGTAGAGGCTCATGCCAAGCTTGAAGTCGCCTACAAATCTATGGTGGGCTTTTTAATATTTGCCTGGATTTCTCTTAAGATCTTTCTATTTTAGATTTATTCACCTCTTAATAGCCGCTTCACAAGAATGGAGAGCCGATTTGATGGAGCTGAATGATTCTTATCTATGGCATTTGTTTGCCTGTCTTTATGCAATAGACAAGGAACCTTGAATTCCACTATGCAGTTGGGTTCCTAAATCCTTCATGCAATTCTGAATTTCACTGTGCAACTAAGTTCCTAAGCTGCCACTTGATCCTCCATGCAATTTCTGAAATTGTTGCCTTTCTATTAAATGAACCCAATCGTATATAATAAAACTATACAATATGTCTGTTATCAATGACGCCCTAATTTGACGGTTGTGATCTAGGGTTGCATCTATCAGTGGATGCTGGATCCATCATTTGGTCTTTGGCTGGGATTTGCCCTAGGATCGGTCTATTGGTGCTTCGGCAAGAAGATAATGAGAGAGTATAGAGCTTTTGCCTACCAAATGACCAGACATGTTAGCATTGATTCTAATACTCGAGTTGATTGAGTAGAAACTCCCAAGGCCCATGCCTTCAAAGCCAATTTGCCTGGTATGTCTTTGCTTCCAGGTCCTGGGCAATACAACCCTCAAATGGCAAAGGACTTTCCGCACGATCAGGGTTTTATTCAACAGACAGAGCTGCAAGGAATTGCCATGCACTAGAGATTAGTTTTGGGATCAAACTACCACCAAATACAAAATTAGAGAGCCCCCGCCCTGGCAGATATTCAATAAGTACGATTTATCTACATTTTGAGATTAGCAGATAAATCAGCTTCTTGAGGCTAGTTGAGGGATCCCCCTCAGAGTATTTATAGCCTTTTGCATCGCCTTCCTTCTCATCAACCATCTTTGAGCCTCTATGATTGTTCGGTTGTATGGTTTGTGTTTAGAGTGTGCCCGACTAGGCTCTCGAAACTCAAATATAGATGGACCTGCATACAGTTTTGCTGCAAAATCCCTTCATGGTGAACTCATGATTTATGGTTCAGAGGCATACGATGTTGATGACGAGGCTATGCAGGTAAAATGTTAAAAAAATAGCCTGAAAGTTAACCTTACGACATATACCAGGTTGTGGTAGATGCATATTGTTCAGGTTCTGGAGGTAAGTAGTGCTTGCTGAGATCTACAACGTGATACAACTGAATCTTTCTTATTCGTTATTGGATGATCTATAGTCAAGATACCTTCAAGGCTGGTTCTCAACATCCGCTTGGCAAGCTCTCAGCAAGGTATAATTTTAGAAATACGTCTGGATTGATAGGATGGTCTTATTAAATTCTAAATTGTTTTTTTCAGAGATCCTTTATGGGAGAATATTCAATACAGTTTTCTTTGCCAAAACCTTCCATAGATTCTTTCTACTCAACTTCAAGCTCTGCGTTTGATCTGCATTTTATTGAGCATATTTCATCTTGGTGTATGTTACAGGGTGTAATTTTTTTTTTCTTTAGGCTATTGTTCTTTAAGGCAAGGAGATAAACTTTTGATGACATACATTCTCTATGGTATGAAGCAAGCTAGCGCGTTTTGATGGTTGCACTTATTGTGGCTGCGATGCAAGGCTGCTCCTACTGCAGCTAGAAAATCAGGACTTCCCTTTCTCTGGCAATTCATCTATTGTGTTGGCTAGTGAATAAAGGTCTTTTGGGTGGATGCTTCCATCTAACGCAAATATTCTACACCTGATAGTAATCTAATTTAGGAGATAAATGAGCAATGGGAAATTGAAGATGTGGAGAGGATTACTCTCAAAAAAGCATTTCAGGAAGCCTCAGAATAGTATGAAGAGCTCTCAGTAGGTGCAGGTTGGAAATATAAAATGGCATTATCAGTTGGTAGGCAAGATGCACATCCTCTATATAACTGGGGCTTGGCTTTGTGTTATCGAGCACAACTTATTGTAGATGAAGGAAGTGAGGTTAGGAGATTATATCCATTCCCTTTTTTACTCAAACAAAATCATTTTTAACCTAATCACCAATTCTGGGAAGGGACTCACAAGAGACACAAAACCGGCCGATAGATAGGCTTGTCATTCATCACAGCAGCAATATAAAATGTTTGAATAATAGAGATGGGGAGCTGACCATAGGAACAATATCGAGCTACCCCGTAAAGAAGAAATGTGCACATGCAGTATAGAAGAATAATGGCGACAACTTCTCATCGGGATAAACCTCCCTCCCTCCCCCTCCCCCTCCCCCTCCCCCCTCCCTTTTGGGTTTTCGAGGAAAACCCTAATGAGAAATGGTCGCCAACAACCTTGAATGTGTTGCCTGGAGAATCGGAGGAGGTGGATCGATGGCGAATGCAAAATGGAATGAACCCTGCGAGACGACGTAATACCTGCACGCAAAATAGAGAACACCGAGAAAACACCCGTGACTAGTTAAATAGAACCAAAACGTGCATGGCAGTGACACAGCAAGCTGCACAACAACAAGCACCCAAAACGATGTGAGCGATGAGGACATATGAAAAACAAAACTACATAGCAAAAAGAGGAGATAGCATCACCCGTAGGGTGGAGAAAAGCAGTCACCCAGTTGGTGGAAGAACGAACATGCTAAAAGAAATGTGCGTCACCCTCGAGGTGGAAATAAATAACATCACCCGTAGGTGGAGAATAATGCGGCATGATGCCGATGAAAAAGAAAACATTAGTATAGCAACACCCGAGGGTGGATAACAATAAAAGAGTGCATGAACAAAAAACATGTATAATGCGGCATGATGCCGATGAAAAAGAAAACATTAGTATAGCAACACCCGAGGGTGGATAACAATAAAAGAGTGCATGAACAAAAAACATGTGAAAAAGAGACTAGCGCCCCAAACAAGGTTTAAAATGAAACGCACTTATTTAAGAAGTGCGTTTGAAAGATTCCCTTGAAAATTTTGGAAAGTTCAAAAAAGAGACAAAAAAGGGAGCAGGAAAGATTATTGAACACTTGGTGATCAATAAATTCCATAAAAAGTAGCACTTTTATAGAAATGTGTTGGAAAAAAAAAAAAAAAAAGAGACTGTTTTGAGGAGGTTAAAGCAAATATTGAAGAACCAACAAATGAATTGTTGTTAAAAAGGGAGCATAAGCAGTGTGTCCTTTTGTACAAGAAATCTAAAAATGCCTTAAAAGTGCAATTTACAAAAAGAAAAAATAAAGTATGTGGAAAAGAAGTGGTAGTTGCTATAATTAGACATTGCTGGAGACAGAATAAGTGAATCCATTTTAACTTTCTTAGTGGATTTCCAAAACAATACAAAGGGCATTAAATGCGAATATCAGAGAAAATAAATTACAGAACCTCGTACAAATCTATACCGACATTTTGAAATTGAAAGATGTCGGTATAAATTTATACGACGGGAGGTTCCTCCCAGTCTATAGGGCTCCCATCTCTCTTTTGCTCTGTTTCTTGTGATGCCACAAAGCCTGAGACACCTGCTTCTGATTCTAATGGCACTGGAACTGGCTCCTTGGGGGGCTCTACCTCCACTGGTTCGAGGTCTACAAACTACTCCACTTCCTCGTCTTTTCTTCCTGTGATAGGAGGCTGGATTTCAGTGTAGGTGCCTTTGACATCCCCAGCACCATTTTTCGCTCCTAATTCCTCATTTTCATCTGGAAAGGACTCACAGGAGTTTATTCGAGTCCTGATGAAGCTGATTTTGTCTGGGCCAATGTCAATCGACACCACGCGTTAAGCCCTAAGAGCGCATATAGCTTTGGGTACCACTTCAAAAAAGCATCCAAAACCCAAATCCCGTGTGAAAAACAGTTGTTGATTAGCCTTTGGGGTTTCTGGTAATGGGACACCACAGCGCCTTGCCTCTGCGGGTCTCTCAGCTTCTGCAAGACGGCTGGGAATTGGAATGCATTGCACGGTGGGGTCTTCTCACCTTGAGTGTTAAAGTGCACCATGGTCTTCTTGGTGTCAACGCTGTAGTAGCCTATGTGAAAATGTTCGAAGCAGCTGACTAACCGTGGACCACCACCATGACCCTTAACGTTTGTCTTCAGCCTAGAGCAGAAAAAGCACGGTAAGTCGAAAGTACACGGTAAACGGTCTGCTGTATAAATTTATACCGCAGGTCTCCTGCTGTATAAATTTATACCGCGGGGTTCCTGCTGTATAAATTTATACATCAAGGACTGTAGTGTAAATTTGTGCAGCAAAATCTTTTTAAAATACAGAAAGCAAGCGACATCGAGGCTTACCAGATGCAATTTTCAAAGCCGGCGTTGCAGACCAATGAAACGAGTTTTAACACAGACATCGTTTGAAGATTGGAGTGAAAGATTATGACTCTCCAATTTGCAGACAACGTGATGTCCTTTAGACCATCCAAAAAAGCCTTTACTTGCACATGAGTGAAGGCTTCATCATCAAATACATTGTCCTTGATCTTAAAACCATAGGGAATGTCTGCTATGCACAATGTGAAGTTCTGCTTATCCAACAGTGTCTCTAGTTTGGTGCAGTCACCATGTACAACTTTGTACAAGCAGTCCTGGCCATATGTTGTAAATCTTTCGTAGCCACCCTCAGAACTGCTTTCAGCTACCTGCTTGCCCTGTTCGATGGCTTTTAATCTTTGCCTTTCCTCTTTTGCCCTTCGAACCAGATTCAAGAAGCCTGCTGGCAGACCTTTCTTCTTGTTCTGTAATAAAGGAGTAAGGTAGAGGCACAAAAGCACAAAATCACAAAGCAGTTCTTCTCACAAACTCACCCAGCCACTAAAGTTGACAGCACGTTCTCGTATTATACTGTCTGTTGTACATGTCGGGTAAAGAAGTTTGCACTCCTCCCAGTCTTCTAAATTCAGTTGCTTCATTAACTCCGACTGGCATGTGACAATGTCCTTCTGACTGCAACCAAGGAGAGAGTTAGAGATGGATTGAGTACAGTGCATAGTAAAGTCTACTTACGTTCTTAGCCATTTCGTCGAGAGTAAATTCTTTGGCAACAACTTTTTCAAGAAGCCGCACAAATATTTTCTTGCTCTTCAGACCCTGTAATTGTGTCCATGGCACTATGCTCATGTTTTTCTGTTTGGACTCAGAAACTTTTTTTGGTTTTGTGCCACCGCTGCTGGATTGCTCTTTAAGTTCACCATCTTCAAACATGCAGAAGATTCTTTCTTGCAGATCCCACACCTGTTTAAAATTGAGGACCGTTAACTTAGCAGCTTAATGGCTAAGGCAGTTGTGAAGCAAATAAATCTAGGGAGGCGAGGCCACGGTATAAATTTATCCCGTTCATGCCCTCCGTATAAATTTATACCGTAGTGGGCCGAGGTTCTAAACGTCAGCGTTTTAAAATGGTATAAATTTATATAGTGTCCTGGTCTGGTATAAATTTATACAGTGACATTGCCCGTTATAAATGTAAACCGATGCAGGACGCGTTAGAAATGTCTTTAAATGCACATATTCTAGTAAACATTGTAAGAAACTTAAACACAAAGGAGAAAATACTTACTTGGCCATCTCTGAACGCAAGTTGAAAGTAGTTGTCATACTGCTTTACCGCCATCATAGGCGTCTTATCAGAGTCGTAACTTAAATAGCATTCTGTCACACAAGCCTCCCGAAGTTCTTGGAGCTTGTTCTTTTGCTTCTTAAAGTCATCTCCATGCAACTGCTTGAACTCAATGTATTCTCTGTGCATGAAGCGAATTTTGTCTATGAGGCTCATCTTCAACCTGAAGTCATTGTCCAGGTTGTGACTTACGGCTACAACTTTGGCCTCCTCATCTGTCAACCCGACATATATATGGGCTTCCACACTCTTCCAAACCTCATTCCTGCTCTCTTCTTTAGACAATTTTTTCCTGGCTTTATAACTATGTGTTCCTCCAAGAACGTAGTATAGTCCTCAAAATCGGCCTTCCTGTAATCCTTAAGCTCTTGGACCTGTTCTCTGTTAACCATAACAACCAGAGGAGACACATGGGCATGTGGATTTCTTCTCATTCTTTGCTTTAGTATGCCCACATGTGCTGCATACAACTTCCAAACTTGAAGCACCCTGACCCCATCTTCATTCTTTGGCGGTCGCTTGATAGTGCTTAAGGTTAAAGAGATTGTTTGTTTTAGAAGCTTTGATTCATTCACACGTTTCAATATTGCACTTGATTTGTCCGAGGGTTTCATGACAATATCTGCCCCTGGCGCCTTCTGTAGTGCATCTACTGATTCTCCAATAGTCAAGGCTTTGGTCTTCCTTGATTTTTTCGTAGGAGGCTCTGTGGTGGTGACCAAAGCTTGCCGTTTTCCTTTTCCTTTGACCACAACTTCCTCCTCCTCTTCCTCTTCTTCTATCTCGTCTTGGCCTTTTTCTACCTCTTCATTTGTACGTGGGTACCAGAACCCCTTCACAAGAGCTTTTTCAGGACAAAGAATAATGGAGGATAAAATATCTACGATATCCTGCAGTCAAGCAATTTCAGTTAGCGTTCATTGTGTATAAATTTATACGAGAAAGCAATGAACAAGTGAAAAGAGGTCATAATACTTACGTAACCAAGTTTGTTGTTCTCGGAAATGTACTCATACACGTCTTTTAGCTTGCACATGCTTATTCTAAACATTGTGGTGTTCAAGATATACTCAACATCCCCTTCGTCATTAATGCAAGTCATAATAACTTCATCTTCGTTGTGTGAAGCCACCAGACTTGTCATTTCTCCAGCCGGGTAATAATCCTCTGCCTTAAACTTACCCCTTCCTGTCTTGTTGCAAAGGTAAAGGTACGAATCAGTGGGGTAGCGTTCCCTAGCGCCCCTGTGTGTGTACCATGTCACATCTCTGAGTTCGTAGGATTGTGGCTTTGGAGCTGAAGGCTGATTTTTGAGTTTAAGTGTTATCTTTTGGCTGAAAACGCAAGAAAATCAGGCTTAAACATCGTCAGAAAAGGCAATAACACTACTTTCTTTTGTAATTTCGTACTAAATATGTGGTCTTTCAGAAGCTACTTTAGGTGTTTTAACACAGCTTTTTCCCGTGCTCTAACTCTAAAAACACTGTAAATTTATAAAAACTGTGTAATTTCCTACCATTTTGTAAGGATCTGGCCTTTTCGGTATAAATTTATACCAAAAGAGGTCTCCAAGGTATAAATTTATACCGCAGAGTAACCCGCGGTATAAATTTATACCGTGGAGCACTCTTTCGGTATAAATTTATACAAGTTCGTCCTCCTCCTCGGTATAAATTTATACCAGGAAGAACTCCTGCGGTTTACCAGTGGCTGTTTATGTTCAGACTCGGTACAAATTTATACCGATGGGGTTCAGCCACTGTATAAATTTATATAGAAAGACCACGACCTAGAGAAAGTTTAAACTTCTAAAAGAAACCTAAAACTTGAAATGGTACGGGTTAGAAACTTACGTGGCCATGACCGTATGAAGATCCTTATAGCTGATGGAAGTCGCAAAAAAGGGCAAGTATATAAGGCGGATCGCGAGCGCCTTCGAGCCAAGCCGCGTATACAGATAATGAGCTCACCTCCGCCTCCCTTAAGTAGTACTGCCAATTGCTATTTCGTATATTTTCTGTCTATATGTTTTTACATACAGCGGTCTAAAGTTTTCGTATATTATTATACCCTCCTTGTTTGCTTTCACTGTGCGACTGTATAAATTTATACGCTTTCTGTATAAATTTATACCACTCTTGTCTCTTGTGCTTCTGCTCGGTATAAATTTATACGCTTCTTGTTTTCTTTAACTGTGCGACTGTTTAAATTTTTACGCTTTTGGTATAAATTTATACCCCTCTTTGTCTCGTGTGCTTCTGCTCGGTATAATTTTATACCTCTGTGCCTGCGAGCTCACTATGGCTGGAGAGAAGAGAGCGTCAGAGCCACCACGTCCTATTCGCCGCTACCTCCTCCCATGGTTTTCACACTAGCCCGTTCTTCTTTGGCGGAAACTTCGACTCGACACTCGAGCCCCGCCCTCCCAGTTGGGTGCACGTCGGCTACCACCACCAATGCATTCAACGCCACCACCTCTCTGCTCACGTAGCCGTTTACCACCATCCATGCATTTCACTCCTCCAGAACACAGACAACAAGGCAACCATCCTCCACCCAGTCGTTTTACTCCAGCCGAGCCCAGACTACCTCCTCCCGTTCATTTTAGTCCGTCTCCCTTGGTTCAGCCAAGACAGCCCACACGGTCGCAAATGACTCCATCGCCATCCGTTGCACTACAGGATGCCACTTTTAGTGAAAGCAGTCAGCACCATGCTACTCCTGTGTTTTATGAGACTAGTGGAGCTACTCAACTACGTCATCCGCCTCGACTTCTTTTTCCAAGGGAAAGGCAAACTTCTTCCACACAGGATCAACACACGCCTAATCTCACAGCATCGACAAGTACAACGTCCGTTCCTACAATGTCAGATGAAGAAACACCTCAGGTTGATCTCTCAGACGAGGACCTGCCGAAGCCACAAGATGTTTTGTTCCAATTCAAAGCTCCTGCAAGTAAGAATCTTAAGCGAAACTTACACAAGAAAGCATGTACATCCCAAAGAAGAAAGAAACTTATGGACGAGGCTCACTTGAGGACAACACATACAAAAAGCTTTGTTGTTCTCAACGTTGTTTTGCTTAAGATTGGACTAAAGGATTTGAGGTTGATTCGTGATAGTTCTGAGTTCAATGACTCTGCTAGACCAAAGGGGCTACTTGGCCTTCAATATTAGGCCGTTATGGTGAGAAGTTTACTTACACGTGGTGGCCACATCTTGTTTGTCAAAGCGACCTTTAAATTGATTCATGCCTTAGGCGTGAGCGCCTTGACCGCCTGAAGAAAAGGCTTGACAAGAATCCAGGCATTAATGACTCTTGCCACTCAGGAGGTATATCCAGAGTTCATGCCCTTCAATGTGTTTCCTGGATGGAAGGTTTCTTTAAGGAGTCTTGCGAAAACTTCGCTAACAGACCCTATGTACCACTTGAGTGACAACTTCACGAAACGTGAAGTCTCACGATAATTATAAGGACATGTGTGTTGAGGGCTGGAGAATGCCATGTCTCGCTACTCTTACTTTCTTCGTGCTCGGAAAAAGAGTTTTCTCGCGTGTCCATTCCTAGAAAGCATCGGATGTCTGTTTGTGCTACATGCTCTGAATTAAAAGCTCAGAGACAAAATGCAAGGACACTTCACACTAAAAGTAAGCTTCCAAAACGTGTTCTTGCCTAATTCTACTTAAAAGTAGGTTCTTTCCTAAACACTTTTTCATTTCAGATGCATTGAAAGAGAAATTGAACAAGCATAGAGAACAACAATCTTTGGAAAGGAGAAAATTGACAAAACATAGGAAGAAAGCACTGGAACAACCACTCAACTACATATCGGTTGTTATTGATGGAATGGACCAGAAGAAGACCACCCTACCACATTTTGTCAATGTGCCTAAAGATGCTGCTGAAGAAGATCTCATACACCTGCATGTTGTTGGTGCTATGGTATTTAATGGAAAACTATCTTACAAGGCATTTTTGAACTATCCAAACGTTGGTCACTGCGCTATTGAGCCCTTGAGAAACATTACATTTCAGCATCAGATCAAAATTTCACTTGTAGATGGCAAGGCCATGTTACAAGGAAAGAAATATGCCACATCCTTGCAGTGGCAGCCAGCAGCAGGTATTCAATTCATTCGCAACGTTTTTTTCTCGGCAACGTGACATGTTGCAAGCTTCATTGCAAGGTCGAAGAACAGTTACATTCAACTGGCCATCTAGGCAACCTCTCCCTGTGCAAGTTGAGAATCAAGAGGAGCATGTAGAGATATTGGCTAGCTCAGATGAAGAGGATAGAGTCATGTACACCCCCCTGCCTTGCGGCACAACAAGTTGCTTTCGAGTATCCGGTTCAGTCTCGAGATTCGAAGGAATGCTCATAGTTTGTCCCCATGATAATGATGAATCTGGGAAGCCGCTTACGGCTAAAGCTAAAATCTTTGGAGGTAACAAGAGAGGATGGAATTCCCACACAATTAAAAGTGCACTTTGGATGAGAACGGATCTTGCCAATGCTTTTCGATTGGGAGTTATACTTTGGAGATGGTAAAAGCGGGAGTGGGAAAGAGAGCAAAGTCCAAAGCAAACAAACTGCTTTGTCATAGATCTAGGCGAAGTAAAGGTTCTTGCATATGACTTTGTTCATTGCTTTGCTAATAAGTTACGTATGGTCACTCAAACTTTAATAAGGTCGGCATGTGGATTAGACAAACAACCTAGAAAGGTGGCAAAAAAAAAATGATGAAGACTCACTTGTAGGCGGTGAGGAAGAAGATCGTTCGAGTACATCCAGTTTTGAGAGTGAAGGCGGGATGAAGGCTCAAGTGATCGAGGGATTAAATGAGTCGGAGGATGAGATGCATCCCGATCTTCTTTGCAAAATGTAAGTTTGTCCGATGACTTCGAACATGTAAAGAAACAAAAGTGCGAGATGATGAGTGTTTGTCAAAATGTCCTATATTTTTGACAATTTTGTTCATAATTTTGTACAATTTTCACAACCTTGAATATATCGCTTCTTTGTCACTCTACTACCCTTGCTATTTTTTTTATTGCTCCTTTTTTGCTACACTTTATATAAGTAACTATTTTTTGTTCTAAATTAGGAGGATGAAAATTGCTATTTAAAATTTTTGCATGGAAGTTATGTTCAATCAACCCCTCAAAAAAGGTACCTAAATTGCCTAAATTGTCACACCTGTCACAAAAAAATCTAAAAAATGGACTTTTTTAAGGGAATTTTAGGGAATCTTTCAAAGATTCCTTTTGAAGTGCGTTTGCAGCAAATAAGTGCGTTTCATTTTAAACTTTGTTCCCAAACAAATCAGGGCGGGAAGGGAGGGAAGGAATGGGAATGAAAGAAGTGCTGCTGTGAGAAGATGCCGATAACTGGTCTCGAATGTGGAGTGCACTTATATAATGGCTCGTCCCTATCCAGAATGGCGATCCGAGGGCTCGGATCGATGCTATTTAATAACTTGAAAGGGCAAAATGAAATTATACTTCCACTCCAAATTTATGTAGACTGCAGAATGAAACATTTTTTATTGTTGAGACATGGCCTTCAATTAGAAAAAAACACATTGGTAAATTAAATGAATCTAGAATAAGTCACTGATATTGAAGGCCGATTGAATATCATTGTGCTATCTTGCTCATTACTGCAAATAGCTTTTGTTCCTGATTGTGATTAATTTTTTATCGATAGAGAGCAGCACAAGATGCAGGCAAACTATATATGGCTATGATTGATATGGCTATATCCTTGCACCCGGACCTGGCTGCATGGGCAATCTTGTCTGCTTCTATCTGTTGAACCGCAAAAAGGCACTTCCAGCTATTATTTGGCCGACTACTATTATCGGGTGACTGATTTCATGTGAATGTGGCAAGCAACCAGCGTTCCAGTGCGTTCTAAAAAATAGTTGAAAAACAAACCGATGATCTCCCATGTAAATCTACCAATATTCATCAATCCTTTTGAGGATCTTGATTTGCATCTTCATATAAGCTGTTAGCACCTCCGACCCATCTGAACATTTGACGGATTTCATGGTTTTCTAAAATGATCTTTCTATGTAGGTATCTTCTGCCAACCAACTACGACGAAATTTGTGTTGGACAAAAAAATGTACTTTATGGACTACGTAATCGACAGCAGGGAGGGCATTTTGCAGTGAACCAATAATAGCTTTATAGAGCATCATCATGGCCAAAAAACTTCGAAAGAACCGTGCCATAGCCACCGCTAGAGCCACCGTAATTTCAACCAAAGTCCTCTTTACATAATACGTAAAGTCGCTTTTCGAGTGCATGACTAGCACATTCGAAAAGAACACTACACATTTACAATCTGGGTCAAAAATAATGGACGAATATTATTTTTGTATAAAAGAATATTCCTACATGCCAAGTGTTGAGGTCTCACGTCCATAGTAAAAAGGTCGGCGTTTGCAGATAAAAATACTACGCCATAGCCATAGCCAAGCAGACCAACAATGGCCGACGAACTGAAAGTTCTTAGCATATGGGTGAGCATGTTCGGGGTTAGAGTCCAGGCTGCTTTGGAGCTCAAGGGCATTCCATACGAGTATTTGGAGCAGGATCTGGCCAACAAAAGCCAGCTTCTTTTGGAGTCTAATCCCGTTCACAAAAAAGTTCCTGTTCTTATCCACAACGGTAAGCCGCTCTGTGAATCCCTTATTATCCTGGAGTACATTGAAGATACCTGGAAGAATAGAGGTCCTAATTTGCTTCCGGAAGATCCCTATGAAAGATATGTGGCTCGATTCTGGGCCGATGTTGTTGATAAGAAGGTGCGTTTTTTTAATGCTTCGATATGTTAGATATTTTATTCCAAGATATTTTTCGTTCTTCCTATTCTTTGTGTTTGATTTTACAAGCGTATTGTTAACAGCTGCATTCTGTTTCTTTCTGTTATGATTTGATATTTCTTTACTTTTGTTTTTGACACCAAAGCATTATGTTTCTTTTTTGTTTTTGCTGCTTCAGAGACGATCCTTTCTAGTCTTTTGACGCCCTTAAGGATCTAGTCAATAAAGATGGTGTTCAAGGCCGCTACTTTTTTAGCCAAAATAACCGAGGAAGTAAATTATTTTGTGCTACAAAGTAGCAAATGCTAAGGGTCTAGTTATTAACATTTGGTATTGAAGGCCATTTTCTTAGCTGAATGGTGATGTTCAAGGCAGTCCATTATTCTATGAAATAAGAAAGGAGGTTGTTCTAAGTTTGCATTGCAGGTCTATTATTCTATGAAATAAGAAAGGAGATTGTTCTAAGTTTGCATTGCAGGTTTATGATGCAGGTAGAAGAATTTGGAGGACAGAAGGAGAGGAGCAAAAGAAAGGAATTCAGGATCTGACAGATGTGTTCATTCTGCTTGATGATGCTCTTGAAAAGGTGAGCAAAGGGAAACCCTTTTTTGGAGGTGATGAAATAGGGTTTGTGGATGTAGCATTTGGTCCATTTGCATGTTGGTTCCATGCATGGGAAACCATAGGTGGATTTAAATTACCTGGAGAAGATCAGTGCCCCAGACTTAACAGGTTTCTCAAGGCCTTTTCTGAACATCCTACTGTGAAGAAACTTCTCCCAGACCCTGAGAAAGTTCTAGAGTTTGCTCAAGCTTTGAGACCCCGCCTGCTGAAGTCATCTTAATACGAGATCTACCTTATATATCCCTTCAAATAAAACACCAGTATTATTGTGCTTAAATAACACCTTTTAACACCTATAATCTTTTAACACGAATGTGTTAAATATTCTCTCAGCTGTTGATAATGTTCTTGGCTTTTGATATGTATTACAAGCGTTTCGCTTTTTTACGTGCAAGTTTTGTCTAGTACACATTCAAATTAATTCGATTGGGGGGCAATGCATGGTTGGATTTATGAGGTAAAACTGTAACCTCGATTTTCTATTTTCCTTCTTGCTGCTAAGTGAGCGAAAAAATATGACATTTTTGTTTAGAAGAATTGCAATTCTAGTTTAAACCGAGCAGCTATACTACTATCATAAGAAAAAAAAAAGAGAACCATGAATCAAAGAAATAAAATAGTGGCTATACAAGTGGCAATATTATTACTATCATAAGAAAACAAGAGCTGTAGCCATGAATCAAAGAAATAAAATAGTGTAAAACAGGGGCTCAAGTGGCAATGTGTGTCTCAACAAAATTTTAATCAGAAGTTTTGCCCTTATTCAACATTCTCCCCCTTGCATAGTCATCTTGCTCTTATTTGGCACATCTTACACATTTCACTTCGTTTAGATTTGACATTCCTTTGTTTGTGTCTCATTTCGCTTTATTGTATTTTTAGGCTTTTGTTTACTCTGTGTGACTATCGATATTCTATCGATATTTGTTCCATTAGTCCCATTTGGTCTCTCTCTCATGTTTGTTAGTTGTCCTTTGGTTCCATTCAAAATGTTATATAAAGTTTGATTTTGCTTGGTCTGATTTTGCTTTATGATCTTTCCATGAGCTTGCACACCATCTTATGGAGAGGGTGTAACAATCATATAAGATGTAGTGGCTTTTTTACCATTCTGGTCCTATCAATTTCCCTTTGTAAGGCATGTTGCATTTTTTCTTGCATTTGAAGGCATTCTTTATATGTCTTCCATTAGTCTCTAGCTTTATGTATATACATATCCCTTTTTGTTAAGAGTTCCATCTTATATGATTCTTTTGTTTATACTGTTGTTTTTTCACAAGGGCCTAAATGTTCCGATTTCGGTAGTCGTCGTGCTTTGATTTAATATTTTCATCACTCTGTATTCCGACAACGGCACTCTTGACCTTCTTAACCTTTGTTCATGATGACCTTACCTTCTACCTAGACCTAGATCTTGACCCGATATCTTCATTTCAAGTATCTCCCCTTTTATAGGCTAACATCTTTTAGTTTGAGTGTACTTATCTCAACCATTTTTGCAACTAGATTCGACACTATGCGAAATGGAAGCTTCGGTGCTCCTTATTGCATTGCAATGGGAAGGTCATTAAAAAATGGCAATTTAATGCCACCAGACGAGACCAAGTGAGTTGAGCCTCGTTAAAGTATAGCCAGCATGGCCAAAGAGGTCAATCAACCAAGCATGATCCTTGTATTGAGTCATGCTCAGGCAATTGACGTCGTCAGGACAACCTGTCATCAGTGGTATTGGAGTCTGTCAGGATGCTGACTCAATCCAACATTGTTTGGTCCATATATTTATCAGCTGGAAGGATGGCTTGTTGAACACGGGAGGGGGGTGGGGGGGAGGGAACACTATATCGCTAGAATCACTAAGCACGCCATCACTAGAATCAGGCTTGAGCATCCTAGTTCTGTTGGTGTGATCAATGGACGTGAGATCTCCTGGGGCGCAGTGACAAAATGTATTGCACCGCTTGGGGTTTTGTTCGAGGGAGCTTCATGTACATTTCCTTCAATCTCATTGCTAGCCCACATGCACTAGTGGTTAAGGGTCTTTCCTGAATTGAGTGACATAACCCACAGATAGACTGACGCTCTAGATCATTCCTACTTATTTGTTCCAGCTCTAGTCCCTGTTCATCTACAGTTTTTGCCTCTGAACCAAACCTACTCCAATTCATGCATTATCATTGGTTCATGATTCCACCTTAGTCCTTATTTCAATTTTAGTCCATATTTCGGTTCTGTTTTGTATCAAGTCTTGATCCTATTCTCATCTCGCGGCTTCAGTTCATGTCTCAGATTCTGTCCATGATGTCCCATTTCATGCAATTGACCCTATTCATGTCTCTGCTCTTGCGCCTGCTCCTGTTTCTATCTAGGTTCATGTTTATGTGAAGGCTTCTTTCTCATTGGTAGTTTCGTATCTCGAAGATTTCTGTTCACGAGTTTATTAAATCTAAAAGGCGATATTTCACTTTAATATTTGCAGTTCTTTTTCAACCTTCGACTAGCTCTGCATCGATGAAGCTGTTCCAATGCTCTCAGATAAAATTTGGAGCTTTTTCTGATGCTTTTGACAAAGTCAAGGCTAACAAGCTTCCAAAGTCTGTCCATATGATTGTTCTATCGATTTGCAGCCCAGGACTAAGCTCCATTATGTCCTCTCTATTGTTTCTCACCTGCTAAGTTGGAGGTGAATTGAGGAGAATTTAGTGACAGGTTTTATTTGGCATTAGTAGTCACTTCTAGGGGCATCTATTTGGGCATAAGCGTCCTATATGTGTCCACTTTTAGGACTTGCCAACGTACCTATACTAAGTACTTCAAGATTGATGTATTGTTTTCTTGTTCTCTTCATCAAAATTAATTTAAAAGTTCAAACGAGAAGTCAAAAGCATGTTAGTCTTCAAGGCTAAGATAAAGACACGAATATTGGAGGGTAAAATGAATACATCCAATTAAACACTTATTTGTCAGCATTATTGATGCTCAAAAAAGGCATGAATCATAGGTATAGCGCTAAACAGGAGGGGATATTGAGTTTGATAAGCAGTATATTGAAGAGAATATTAAAATTGAACAAAAAAAATGAGCTATGTTGTTGATGGGCAGCGCACAATCCACTCTTATATTAATTTTTGATAGGAGGACTTCCTATATCCAAGAATCTATTACAAATAACAAAGCTTTTCCAACTTGTAAAGATTAAAGATTAGCAAATATCATTTCCTAAATCCAAAAATCAATTAGAAACGGCAATTCTCTCTGGAAACACTTTTGGTTTGCATGCTTTGGATCGCCAATCGCCAAACAAAATGCAAGCTAAGAATAGAGATTTTTCGTTTCAAAAATACTTCGTCCAAATCGGGCCACATGCATTATATTGGTTAAATTTTTGAGTGATGGACAGTCCATCCAAAAAATGCTCTTTTGATCTTTCTTGAGCAGAAACACTTTTGGGCTTCAAATTTGGAAACCCTTCTGGGCTTGTTCAAAATTTCGAAGGCTTTTCGAGTTTCTAGGAATTCTAACACAAATCCAAATCGGACTGAGATAGTTTGAGAGATGTCATTGATTTTTCATCATCTTGGAGGTGGTGCAATGGCAGAAACTTGAACAAAACCTACTCATGTTTTTAATACAAAGGCAAGATTATAGATAGAAAAATCCTCTGATATAGTTTCCACAGTGAAATATTTATTCTTACAGTTCGTAGCTCCAACGATGTTGGGTAATGCTTTAAGTTCATGATGTTAAGGGCGAGTGCCAAGCTATGCACAGTGGTTGCTTTTAGCTGAATTTCTTTTTTATTTTCAAAGGATCCGATTAGTTGAAATACAATAAAGGATCAAAACAAGAAATGTAAAACAAACAAACAGAGCGAGGAAGAGAAAATAGACATCAATTTATTTTTCAGGGACTTTCTCATTTTCTACACGATCGATTATAAAATTTCAAGTTTCAATGGATGATATGTAATTCGGCTTATGTGGCATGCCGGGTGGATATGCTAGAAGGAATTGTTGTAGGATAAGATAGGCAAGCCTGGTAAAAAAGCAAGGTATTGTGCACGAAAGGTTGCCCTCCAGCATCCTGAGGGGTATTTGCATATTTTTATTTTGTTATTTCGTGTTGATGGTGACACGCGCTAACAAGACCAGATTATAATATATTAGGAACGTACGTATCATGTAATACATTTACACATGAATCATCAATTATTATGTAGTGTGTTAGAGTTCTATCAACTTATAATCATAGGCATTAAAGAAGTAGGAAACTCACATTTGTGTCCTTTCTTCATAATAGCCATTGATTGCTGCCACTTATGGATCTTTGATGGATAAAAATAGAACTATAAATCTACAACTCCTCAGACTGCCCATATGAGGACTTTAACAGATAATTACAATAATGGCCTAGATGAACAAGTTGATCCAGATGATGAAAACGATGCGACTTGGAAAGGGAAACCTCAATTGCTTCTATTTCCTCGAATCTATAAACTCAAACGAGATATGGAGTTGCTGAATTTCTTCAATTTTGGAGTCCCCAATCAATAACAAAGTAATTTGGGGGCCCACTGATGGCCCAGTTAACAGCAAAATGGCCCGATGGAGGCCTTGCAATACTCAAAACTAGGCAAAGGATGGCTCATTGAAATCCTTAAGAGTTGCCCTCTTTAACGACCCCAAAATCGCGTGGTTTTTGGGCAAATTGTGGCCCAAATGGCACGCATCAGTAGTCAAAAGAAAGATACCGATGAACACCTTTTAATGATGTTTGTCCAGTAGGCATACGCCTTCCCTAAAAAAAGATTTTTTTCGTAAAGGTGAAAAATAACAAAATTAGAAGATCTTGGCCGTTAAACTCAAAACTTCAAAAAGGAAGTGCATATCAAACAATCTTGGCCATTCAATTGGACTATCAAGGTGTGCCATCGTAGGGCACCTGGGCCAAAGGTAGGCTCCCCCCCTTAGATCGAAAATCAACTTTACCGATACACGACTCTAACTGTTATATTTTTTATCCACTCCTTGGACGTTGCAAAAATCCTTTTCCAAAGAAACAACCCTGTGGTTATATGAATTGCATGTATGCCAAGCATGTATACATACATACATAAATATATTTGACGCATCAAGTGGCCAAGACTGTTACAAGAAAGGAACAATGAAGCAAGCATTTAATTTTATTTGAGACAATGTAAAATTGTTAGCCCAGAGCAGGACCTTACTTGTGAGACAAAACTTCTCGTTCCTTGTATGCTTCCCATTTTGACTCCTCAAACTTTTCCTTGTATACTTCCAAAAGGACACATGACATTTATGACATGGGTCATAAAGATGCCAAGTGTCGAGATACGTTCAACAACTTCCATTCTAGAAAGGTCGGGGTTTGCACATAAAAGACCCTACCGCGCCATAGCCAAGCACACCAAGCAAAATGGCCGACGAACTGAAAGTTCTTAGCGTATGGATGAGCATGTTCGGACTCAGAGTCCAGATTGCTTTGGAGCTCAAGGGCATTTCCTACGAGTATTTGGAGCAGGACCTCGCCAACAAAAGCCAGCTTCTTTTGGAGTCTAATCCCGTTCATAAAAAAATCCCTGTTCTTATCCACAACGGTAAGCCCGTCTGTGAATCTCTCATTATCCTGGAGTACATTGAAGATGCCTGGAAAAATAAGGGCCCGAATCTGCTCCCGGAAGATCCCTACGAAAGATATCTGGCTCGATTCTGGGCCGACGTTGTTGATAAGAAGGTGCGCTTTTTTTATGCTTTGATATGTTCTATTATTCCAAGATATATTGTGTGTTCTTCGTCTTCTTTGCGTTTGATTTTACAAGGGTATTGGTAAGAGCTATATTCTGTTTCTTTCCCTTATTTGGTTTAATGTTTTTTGTTATTTCTTTACTTTGTCTTTGACACCAAAACATTATGTTTGCTTTTGTTTTTGATGCTTCAAGGCAATTCTTTCCAGTCATTTGATAGTCTTTTAAGGATTTAGTGATTATCGTTGGCATTCAAAGCCGTTATTTTCTTAGCCAAAATGACCAAGAGTAAATTATGCTGTGCTACTTAAAGGAAGTAGCAAATGCTAAGGATCTAAGCTATTACGCTTGATATTGAAGGCTAAAGAAAATTGCAAATGCTAGGATCTAGCTAATATATTTGGCACTGAAGGCTATAGAAAGTCGCAAGTGATAAGGATCTAGCTATTACATTTAGTATTGAAGGTCATTTTCTTACCTGAATGTTGCTGATGAAAACAGTTTCTTCTATAAATAATAATCTAAGCTTGCATTGCAGGTTTATGATGCAGGTTCAAGAATCCTCTGGAAGACAGAAGGAGAGGAGCAAAAGAAAGCAACTGAGGATCTGACAGATGTGTTCATTCTGCTTGATGATGCTCTTGGAAAGGTTGGCAAAGGAAAACCCTTTTTTGGAGGTGATGAAATAGGGTTTGTGGATGTAGCATTTGGTCCATTTGTATGCTGGTTTCATACATGGGAAACCTTGGGTGGGTTTAAATTACCTGGAGAAGATAAGTGCCCCAGACTTAACAGGTTTTTCCAGGCCTTTTCTGAACATCCTAAGGTGAAAAAAGTTTTACCAGACCCCGAGAAAGTTCTAGAGTTTGCTAAGATGATGAGAAGCCGTTTTGTGAAGTCATCTTAGTTATTGTAATGTAATAGCAGACCCATCTTATAATATCCTGTTAAGTAAAACACCAAGTGTTACATATGCCTTGTGCTCATTAACACCTTTTATAAAACACAAAAAGTGTATAAATATTTTTTGTGCTTTTCATGTAAATCTTGTGCTCTTATATAATATGACAAATACTCTATTTTAAGGTTCTATTGCACATTCACAAAGAATTGCAATTTGAGTTGAAAATGAGCGCCAACTATTGTAATGATAACCCACCCTCAAATTTCACCTCTATTCTGTCATTTTTACCACGCAGATTTGTCCTCCGAAATTTGTGGAGCAGCGTCGCCTATATTTTCCACAGAGTTCTTCGCACAAACTCTTCGTCGCAGAGATTCTTCCTCGCACAGGCTCCTTTACAGCTGCATGCAGATAGATCCAGAGCTTTAACCTTTCCTGGAGCTCCCTTTTCTATTTAACCTTTGTCAGAGCTTCCTTTTTATTTTTCCTTTGCCTCTTCAATCTCATTCTGGAACTCATTTCTCAAAAAACAAGTTCATTCCGGAACTCATTTCTCAGTCTTCATTCCGGAATCAAGCTCAGATCTAAAGAAAAGCACAGCTCCAACTCATTTCTCAGAAAACAAGCTCAAATCTGAAGAAAAACATAGCTCCAAAAAACATTTTACGGCGAAATTTGAGGGTGGTTATCATTATGTTTGATAATTTATGGGTCGAATTCACGGGAAAATTTTTCTCGGCCAGACCTGGCCGATTACACTCGTGGCTCCGCCCGCCCGTCGGATGGCTGAAAATTTATCCGGTGGAACTCCGGAAATTATCTAATACATAAAAAAGGCGTCCTTGCATGATGGATTGCCCTTAAAGCCAATTGTGATTACAAAATCAGTTGCAACCATTGTTGCAATCTTGGGGTTAAGCCATTGTTGCAATATACAAATTACTTCGAGTGAAATGGAAAATTTTTGAGTCTAAGAGTAAGATCTTATGAACCTACTTCTTGATGTTGACATGAGCTGAAATTTTGAGAGGGTCGCATGAAGATTCAAAGTCTTGTCGTTCTTCTTCTTCCCACTAATTTTTGGATCGCTACCAAGTGCTTGAGATGCGTTACGTGCTGATATCCAAGCAAATCATGTTGACATGAATTAAGCTCGGTAGAGGAGAGAGTCGATGGGAATGGATGGATATCAACATGGATTCGTTCATGTCAAAAACCTGCATGCAACCCCTCCGTTTTGAGTTTTTGACAAATAAAGCTAGATGTTGATCTGATCATGTCCGACCCTAAGAAGAATGAAACATGATTTGTGCTCCTTTGTACACAATCATAGCTGCAAACTTTAGGTTTCAAAAAATTTGATGCACATAGTCCCACCCAAACTTCAGGGTAAAAAAATTAATGCAATTTCTTAGTGGCCTAACAATCTTGTTTAACTGCAAACAAATGTGGGGAGCCATGCTACCTACTTTATCATATTGTGGCTATTTGTAGATGATTGAACTTTTGAAGCTAATCATAAGCGTATAATTAATTTGAAAGCGGTTAATTCATATTTTCTTTACATTCTCATAGAAAAGATGACAAAGATTTCTCTCGTTCAAGATAATAGATTCAAAGTGTTGATAAAACTATTTACACAATTTCCATCTAAAATAATCAAACATCTCGATACATTTGATATCACTCATATATAATCGAGTGTCAATTTTTGTTTGATAATATTTGTTTGAAAACTATTTATTTGAAGAGCCCTCCTGCTGACATGTGGTATGGGCCAATGGTTTTAACCTGTTACAAAAAAGTTATAAAAAGGTTATGATTCTGTTATAAAAACTGTTATAAAAACGAATGTTGCATAATGATCCAAGCCCACGTCATTGGACCTACGATATACAGTAGAATAGAGTAAAGTAGGTGGAATAAAAGCCCTCGAATCTGATCGGATTATCGGATTAGTGATAATTGGCCCAATCTTCCTTGGATTGCGTCTGTCTCCAAGTTTAATTCATCTCTTAATCATCTCCAATTCTCTCTCAAGAACAGCTTCTGCCCTTGAATCCTAAAATTGAGCAACAAATAGACACCCACGCTCGAAATTTTGATCCAGTATATTTTTCCGGCCATACACATTATATAAGTCCGACATGATTTCAGTTGTTTCGCATCAAAAACTGATCGAATATGTGATCTTTGCATTGCAAAGAATAGATTAAGAGATTTGTTTTAGATCTTAAAAGTGACTAAGCCTCTATTTGTTGGATGCTACACTTTGCTCGGCTGTAAAACGTTGAGTTGGAAGGGCGGCCATTGATCGGAACTCTGTTGGACAGGCCTAAATCGAAGCTCGCATGAAGCGCACAGCGAAGAACCTGTAAACTTGATGGAATCAGAGGTCGACGGGCTGCCTTTTAGATTAGAAGCAAAAGAAGCAATTGGTGAAATCGAATGTGGCAGAGGCATTTTTTCTAAACTTCGACCCATTTCAATCTGCTCTGTATTAGGTTTTGAGCCAGCATTATCTAAGAAAGGCAATGCAAAAACAAAAAACCTGATTGTGAGGAACGATTTCATCATCCAACGATTTGTCTTCAGCTTTTGAAAAAAGTCCATTGCATATGGCTTAAGAAAAGCCATTTTTGTTAGCTTTTTTTCCCACTGCTATAAGGGGCCCGTATCCTTGAATAAAAAAATCCCCCTTTTACCATGGAAAGCCCCAATAGTTCCTAGAGATCAAATGCAAGTACAATTCCTATTTGGAGGTGGCAAATGTTGACACCACAGAGTCGCAGTATTGAGATTCACCTATATATAATAAGGATATACCATCTGCATTAACAGGGTAGGAAAAACCCTTAGTATACCTGCTAAAAACACCCAAAGAAGTACCCAACTCAATAATGTATGGGCTTCAAATGGACTTCGCATTGTCCAAAACCTACCCGCAAGTGATCATGAGAAATAGCCACAGTAGGTCTATGTGCCTCAGCTGGATATGAGTGTTGACCCTATCATGGAGGGTCTGGAGTTGGTGACGCTGCAACGGGTTTTTCTTCAATAGTTGTCTGGACAGATCATTGGATCACAATATATAAAGCATATTCCTTTTTTTCTTCTTTCTATTTTCTTTGATGCAAAAAAAACCTGGGAGAGACACGTGTCTTTGAAAAAAAATGAAAAAAAAGATGCTCTTTTTCCTGGCTGAACCAAGCTTTTCGAAGGTCCGGCTATGGCGATCTTTCCTCTCCGCCTTGGCGTCCGTCTAGCGCCTTGCAAATACAAGAGGTTCTACTCCGGCGCCTCCCTTGGGCTTCGTCGCTGTCTACATCGACCCCCAGCGTTGCAGGTTCTTGCTCCCTGTTCATCACTTGAATCACCCTGTTTTTAAATTGCTCCTCCAAGAATTTGAGCAGGAGTTTGGATTTGATCATTCCGGCGCCTTCGAAATACCTTGCTCTGTCTCTTTGTTCTTGCAGCTTCTTGAAATTATTGAGGCTAAGCATGGTGTAAATTATAACCTTGAATTTGCTGCTTCGAAGCTTATCAAAGCATCTCGGTGGCAATAACACTTGGAGAATTCTGTTATAATGAAGTTTTTACCAGAAAGGTCTTTCGTATTGTAGGTGGCAGAGGTGCAGGCTAAATTCATAGATTTCAAAGGATTTATTCTCTGGGCTTAAATCATGAGCAGAAACAGGGGATCTTTGTGGGCTTAAACAATGATCGGAAACAGGGGATTTTTTCTCTGGGCTTAAATCATGAGGAATGCAGAGATTGAGAATCCCTTGAAGATCTCGGTGGTACGGAAAACCAAATGGGAAGTGGCAGGAAATTTATTCAAGCCTCTGCCTGGTTTCAAAGCATTAGCAAGAAATAATCTAGCAGTGCCCACAAGCTTATCACGGATGGTACCTCTGCAATAAAGATCGATTGTAAGCTGGGCACTTTCTTCAAGGAGGTAAGATTCTTCGATACTGAGAACTATTTTTTCATTCCAAGTCGGACTTGTGCCCCCTTCTGAATCCACTCTGGTGCTTACTTTCTGGCTTCTTGGGAAGTAAACCGTTGCAAATGTGTGCATTTTTCTATGCTTTCGCACATCTTTTTAGATCTGAAAGATATTATAACCATCTCTATATTTAGCCTCTTGGTAGACTTTAATCTGCCATTTTTTCATTCGCCATCGAATCCGATACAAATTTCCTTGCTAAAGAATGAATCGGCTCGAGTTGTTCGAGGAGGGAGGTCTAGGAATCATGCGCTGTAGAGACCAGATTGAATGGTCGCCACTTGCTGATCCCGGCTAGTGGGTATGGAAGAAATATCTGAGAGTTAGTTTAGTTAAGAATCAGTAGGGGTCTAAAAGGATTGACCTAATGATTCAAAAAAATGAATAGGAAAATCAAATGGGTGAGGCTAGAAATGCACGGAAGAATATCGGGATGCATTAAATAGGAAAAGGGGCTTGGGATCTGGCTATGGTGGGAGCTGCTCTCGAAGAACTATAATCAGGCAAGAACCATAAACGCCCTCAACTACTAAGAGATGGGGTGCCAAAATCTTCCGCGAGAATTAGGATTAAAGCATCTCAATTCATGTGTATATGTTTGTTTCTCATCATTCTCGAGCAAAACCTATGCCCTCAACCTTCCCACACAAATTCTTCACTATTAAGTCCAAGAACATGTTTTGCACCATTCTCTCCATTTAGCATTGAAAGTTTAGCTAAAGGCAAGAAATCATGATGGAGAAAAATCATCTAGTTTAGCCAAGCTTTAGAAAGTTCTATCTCCAATTTGGAGTATTTTAGCCAAACCTATTTTTGATACTCCAAAATATAGTAGTACTAATTTATTCCATGGTCAATTCGTGAACTGGGATATCATGGACAAGATCCGAGACATGAACCGGCGAGAGATGAGAATAGGATCAAGACTTGATGCAAAAACAGAACTGAAACATGGACTAATATAAAATTGAAATAAGGACTAAGGTGGAATCATGAACCAATGATAGTGCATGAATTGGAGTAGGTGTTGGTTCAGAGGCAAAAACTGTAGATGAACAAGGACTAGAGCTAGAACCAATAAGCGTCAGTCTATCGTGGGTTATGTCACTCAATTCAGGGAAGACCCAAAACCGCCGGTGCATGTGGGTTAGCAATGAGATTGAAGGAAACGTACAAGAAGCTCCCTTGAACAGAACCCCAAGTGGTGCAATACATTTTGTGACTGTGCCCCAGGAGATCTCACATCCATTAATCACACCAAGGGAACTAGAATGCTCAACAATTCTAGCGATGTAGCTGATGAATATATAGGCCAAACAGTGTTGGGGTAAGTCGACATCCCTGGCACTCCAATACTACTAATGACAGGTTGTCCTGACGATGTCAGTCGGCCTGAGCATAACTCATACAAGGATCATGCTTGGTTGATTGACCTCTTTGGCTATGTTGGCCTATACTTTAACGAGTCTCAACTCACTTGGTCTCGTGTGGTGGCATTAAATTGCCATTTTTTAAGGACCTTCCCGTTACAATGCAATAACGAGCACCGAAGCTTCCATTTCGCATAGCGTCGAATCTAGTTGCAAGAATGGTTGAGATAAGTACGCTCAAAATAAAAGATGTTAGCCTATAAAAGGGGAGATACTTGAAATGAAGATATCGGGTCAAGATCTAGGTCTACGTAGAAGGTAAGGTCATCATGAGCAAAGGTTAAGAAGGTCAAGCGCGCCGTTGTCGGAATACAAAGTGATGAAAATATTAAATCAACGACTACCCAACTCGGAACATGTAGGCCCTTGTGAAAAAACAACAGAATAAACAAAGGAATCGTATAAGATGCAACTCTTAACAAAAAAAGGGATATGTATATACATAAAGCTAGAGACTAATGGAAGACATATAACGAATGCTTTCAATTGCAAGAAAAAATGCAACATGCCTTATGAAACACAAAAGGAAGTTGATAGGACCAAAATGGTAAAAAAGCCATTACATCTTATATGATTGTTACACCCTCTCCATAAGATGGTGTGCCAAGCTCATGGAAAGATCATAAAGCAAAATCAAACCAAGCAAAAATCAAACTGAGGACTAAACGATGCGACTTGGAAAGGGAAACCTCAATTGCTTCTATTTCCTCGAATCTATAAACTCAAACGAGATATGGAGTTGCTGAATTTCTTCAATTTTGGAGTCCCCAATCAATAACAAAGTAATTTGGGGGCCCACTGATGGCCCAGTTAACAGCAAAATGGCCCGATGGAGGCCTTGCAATACTCAAAACTAGGCAAAGGATGGCTCATTGAAATCCTTAAGAGTTGCCCTCTTTAACGACCCCAAAATCGCGTGGTTTTTGGGCAAATTGTGGCCCAAATGGCACGCATCAGTAGTCACAAATCGCGTGGTTTTTGGGCAAATTGTGGCCCAAATGGCACGCATCAGTAGTCAAAAGAAAGATACCGATGAACACCTTTTAATGATGTTTGTCCAGTAGGCATACGCCTTCCCTAAAAAAAGATTTTTTTCGTAAAGGTGAAAAATAACAAAATTAGAAGATCTTGGCCGTTAAACTCAAAACTTCAAAAAGGAAGTGCATATCAAACAATCTTGGCCATTCAATTGGACTATCAAGGTGTGCCATCGTAGGGCACCTGGGCCAAAGGTAGGCTCCCCCCCTTAGATCAAAAATCAACTTTACCTATACACGACTCTAACTGTTATATTTTTTATCCACTCCTTGGACATTGCAAAAATCCTTTTCCAAAGAAACAACCCCGTGGTTATATGAATTGCATGTATGCCAAGCATGTACATACATACATAAATATATTTGATGCATCAAGTGGCCAAGACCGTTACAAGAAAGGAACAATGAAGCAAACATTTAATTTTATTTGATACAATGTAAAATTGTTAGCCCATAGCTTACTTGTGAGACAAAACTTCTCCAAGTTCCTTGTATGCTTCCCATTTTGACTCCTCAAACTTTTCCTTGTATACTTCCAAAAAGACACATGACATTTACGACTTGGGTCATAAAGATGCCAAGTGTTGAGATACGTTCAACAACTTTCATTCTAGAAAGGTCGGGGTTTGCACATAAATACCCTAGTGCGCCATAGCCAAGCACACCAAGCAAAATGGCCGACGAAGTGAAAGTTCTTAGCGTATGGATGAGCATGTTCGGACTCAGAGTCCAGATTGCTTTGGAGCTCAAGGGCATTTCCTACGAGTATTTGGAGCAGGACCTCGCCAACAAAAGCCAGCTTCTTTTGGACTCTAATCCCGTTCATAAAAAAATTCCTGTTCTTATCCACAACGGTAAGCCCGTCTGTGAATCTCTTATTATCCTGGAATACATTGAAGATGCCTGGAAAAATAAGGGCCCGAATCTGCTCCCGGAAGATCCCTACGAAAGATATCTGGCTCGATTCTGGGCCGATGTTGTTGATAAGAAGGTGCGCTTTTTTTATGCTTTGATATGTTCTATTATTCCAAGATATATTGTGTGTTCTTCCTCTTCTTTGTGTTTGATTTTACAAGAGTATTGGTAAGAGCTACATTCTGTTTCTTTCCCTTATTTGGTTTGATGTTTTTTTGTTATTTCTTTACTTTGTCTTTGTCTTTGCAATTTTTTCCAGTCATTTGATACGCTTTTAAGGATTTAGTGATTATCGTTGGCGTTCAAATCCGTTATATTCTTAGCCAAAATGACCAAGAAAGTAAAATTATGCTGTGCTACTTAAAGGAAGTAGCAAATGCAAAGGATCTAAGCTATTACGCTTGATATTGAAGGCTAAAGAAAATAGCAACTGCTAGGTTCTAGCTAATATATTTGGTACTGAAGGCTATAGAAAGTCGTAAATGATAAGGATCTAGCTATTATATTTAGTATTGAAGGTCATTTTCTTAGCTGAATGGTGCTGATGAAAACAGTTTCTTCTATAAATAACAATCTAAGCTTGCATTGCAGGTTTATGATGCAGGTTCAAGAATCCTCTGGAAGACAGAAGGAGAGGAGCAAAAGAAAGCAATTGAGGATCTGACAGATGTGTTCATTCTGCTTGATGATGCCCTTGGAAAGGTTGGCAAAGGAAAACCCTTTTTTGGAGGTGATGAAATAGGGTTTGTGGATGTAGCATTTGGTCCATTTGTATGCTGGTTTCATACATGGGAAACCTTGGGTGGGTTTAAATTACCTGGAGAAGATAAGTGCCCCAGACTTAACAGGTTTTTCCAGGCCTTTTCTGAACATCCTAAGGTGAAAAAAGTTTTACCAGACCCCGAGAAAGTTCTAGAGTTTGCTAAGATGATGAGAAGCCGTTTTGTGAAGTCATCTTAGTTATTGTAATGTAATACCAGACCCATCTTATAATATCCTGTTAAGTAATCTTATGTAGTGTTACATATGCCTTGTGCTCATTAACACTTTTTATAAAACACAAAAAGTGTATAAATATTTTTTGTGCTTTTCATGTAAATCTTGTGCTCTTATATAATATGACAAATACTCTATTTTAAGGTGTAGATAACGCCTTGGTCTGAGGGTGTTACGAAAAAAAAAAAAAATTGAGGGCCATCGAAATGGCGAGGGTGTGTGCGCAGCGCATGCCCAAGCCATTTAGATGGCCCGAATTTTTTTTTTTTTTTGTAACACCCGAGGGCCAAGGCATTATCGCCCTTAACACGCTGCCCCGAGACTTTTGGGCCATCTGATCACCATCAAAATCATCTTGTTTGATAGCATCCTAGTAACACCCTAGGATATTATGAAGTAGCAATGTGTTATGGCTCATAACACCATTGGCCAAGATTGATCTCAACCGTTGGATCACTATAAACTTGAAATTTGAGTTGAAAATGAGCGCCAACTATTATAATGATAACCACCCTCAAATTTCACCTATATACTGTCATTTTTACCACGCAGATTTGTCCTCCGAAATTTGCGGAGCGGCGCCGCCTATATTTTCCACAGAGTTCTTCGCACAAACTCTTCGTCGCAGAGATTCTTCCTCGCACAGGCTTCTTTGCAGATGCATGCAGATAGATCCGGAGCTTTAACCTTTCCTGGAGCTCCCTTTTCTATTTAACCTTTGCCAGAGCTTCCTTTTTATTTTTCCTTTGCCTCTTCAATCTCATTCTGGAACTCATTTCTCAGAAAACAAGTTCATTTCGGAACTCATTTCTCAGTCTTCATTCTGGAATCTTCATTCCAGAACTCATTTATTAGAAATCAAGCTCAGATCTGAAGAAAAGCACAGCTCCAACTCATTTCTCAGAAAACAAGCTCAAACCTGAAGAAAAACAGAGCTCCAAAAAACATTTTACGGCAAAATTTGAGGGTGGTTATCATTATGTTTGATAATTTGCGGCGGTCAGAATTCCGCCGGAAAATTTTCTCGGCCAGCCTCAGCAGTGCACTCGTGGCTCCGCCGCCCGTGCGCCGCCTCGAAAATTTATCCGGTGGAACTCCGGAAATTATCTAATATATAAAAAAGGCGTCCTTGCATGATGGATTGCCCCTAAAGCCAATTGTGATTACAAAATCAGTTGCAACCATTGTTGCAATCTTGGGGTTAAGCCATTGTTGCAATATACAAATTACTTCGAGTGAAATGGAAAATTTTTGAGTCTAAGAGTAAGATCTTATGAACCTACTTCTTGATGTTGACATGAGCGCCTGAATTTTGAGAGGGTCGCATGAAGATTCAAAGTCTTGTCGTTCTTCTTCTTCCCACTAATTTTTGGATCGCTACCAAGTGCTTGAGATGCGTTACGTGCTGATATCCAAGCAAATCATGTTGACATGAATTCGCTCAGCCGAGGAGAGAGTCGACGGAATGGATGGATATCAACATGGATTCGTTCATGTCAAAAACCTGCATGCAACCCCTCCGTTTTGAGTTTTTGACAAATAAAGCTAGATGTTGATCTGATCATGTCCGACCCTAAGAAGAATGAAACATGATTTGTGCTCCTTTGTACACAATCATAGCTGCAAACTTTAGGTTTCAAAAAATTTGATGCACATAGTCCCACCCAAACTTCAGGGTAAAAAAATTAATGCAATTTCTTAGTGGCCTAACAATCTTGTTTAACTGCAAACAAATGTGGGGAGCCATGCTACCTACTTTATCATATTGTGGCTATTTGTAGATGATTGAACTTTTGAAGCTAATCATAAGCGTATAATTAATTTGAAAGCGGTTAATTCATATTTTCTTTACATTCTCATAGAAAAGATGACAAAGATTTCTCTCGTTCAAGATAATAGATTCAAAGTGTTGATAAAACTATTTACACAATTTCCATCTAAAATAATCAAACATCTCGATACATTTGATATCACTCATATATAATCGAGTGTCAATTTTTGTTTGATAATATTTGTTTGAAAACTATTTATTTGAAGAGCCCTCCTGCTGACATGTGGTATGGGCCAATGGTTTTAACCTGTTACAAAAAAGTTATAAAAAGGTTATGATTCTGTTATAAAAACTGTTATAAAAACGAATGTTGCATAATGATCCAAGCCCACGTCATTGGACCTACGATATACAGTAGAATAGAGTAAAGTAGGTGGAATAAAAGCCCTCGAATCTGATCGGATTATCGGATTAGTGATAATTGGCCCAATCTTCCTTGGATTGCGTCTGTCTCCAAGTTTAATTCATCTCTTAATCATCTCCAATTCTCTCTCAAGAACAGCTTCTGCCCTTGAATCCTAAAATTGAGCAACAAATAGACACCCACGCTCGAAATTTTGATCCGGTATATTTTTCCGGCCATACACATTATATAAGTCCGACATGATTTCAGTTGTTTCGCATCAAAAACTGATCGAATATGTGATCTTTGCATTGCAAAGAATAGATTAAGAGATTTGTTTTAGATCTTAAAAGTGACTAAGCCTCTATTTGTTGGATGCTACACTTTGCTCGGCTGTAAAACGTTGAGTTGGAAGGGCGGCCATTGATCGAACTTCTGTTGGACGAGCCCTAAATCGGCTTCGCATGAAGCGCCTGGTGAAGAACCCATGTAAACTTGATGGAATCGAGGTCGTCGACCGGGCTGCCTTTTAGATTAGAAGCAAAAGAAGCAATTGGTGAAATCGAATGTGGCAGAGGCATTTTTTCTAAACTTCGACCCATTTCAATCTGCTCTGTATTAGGTTTTGAGCCAGCATTATCTAAGAAAGGCAATGCAAAAACAAAAAACCTGATTGTGAGGAACGATTTCATCATCCAACGATTTGTCTTCAGCTTTTGAAAAAAGTCCATTGCATATGGCTTAAGAAAAGCCATTTTTGTTAGCTTTTTTTCCACGCTATATAAGGGGCCCGTATCCTTGAATAAAAAAATCCCCCTTTTACCATGGAAAGCCCCAATAGTTCCTAGAGATCAAATGCAAGTACAATTCCTATTTGGAGGTGGCAAATGTTGACACCACGCAGTCGCATATTGAGATTCACCTATATATAATAAGGATATACCATCCGCATTAGCGAGTGGTAGGAAAAACCCTTAGTATACACCTAAAAACACCCAAAGAAGTACCCAACTCAATAATGTATGGGCTTCAAATGGACTTCGCATTGTCCAAAACCTACCCGAAGTGATCATGAGAAATAGCCACGAGGGTCTATGTGCCTCACCGGATATGAGTGTTGACCCTATCATGGAGGGCAGGTTGATGACGCCGAAGCGGGTTTTTCTTCAATAGTTGTGCGGACGGATCATTGGATCACAATATATAAAGCATATTCCTTTTTTCTTCTTTCTATTTTCTTTGATGCAAAAAAAACCTGGGAGAGACACGTGTCTTTGAAAAAAAATGAAAAAAAAGATGCTCTTTTTCCTGGCTGAACCAAGCTTTTCGAAGGTCCGGCTATGGCGATCTTTCCTCTCCGCCTTGGCGTCCGTCTAGCGCCTTGCAAATACAAGAGGTTCTACTCCGACGCCTCCCTTGGGCTTCGTCGCTGTCTACATCGACCCCCAGCGTTGCAGGTTCTTGCTCCCTGTTCATCACTTGAATCACCACTGTTTTTAAATTGCTCCTCCAAGAATTTGAGCGAGTTTGGATTTGATCATTCCGCCTTGAAATACCTTGCTCATCTCTTTGTTCTTGCAGCTTCTTGAAATTATTGAGGCTAAGCATGGTGTAAATTATAACCTTGAATTTCTTTGCTTGAAGCTTATCAAAGCATCTCGGTGGCAATAACACTTGGAGAATTACATTATAATGAAGTTTTTACCAGAAAGGTCTTTCGTATTGTAGGTGGCAGAGGTGCAGGCTACAAATTCATAGATTTCAAAGGATTTATTCTCTGGGCTTAAATCATGAGCAGAAACAGGGGATCTTTGTGGGCTTAAACAATGATCGGAAACAGGGGATTTTTTCTCTGGGCTTAAATCATGAGGAATCACGGTTGAGAATCCCTTGAAGATCTCCGGTTGGTGCGGAAAAACCAAATGGGAAGTGGCGGGAAATTTATTCAAGCCTACTTTGGTTTCAAAGCATTAGCAAGAAATAATCTAGCAGTGCCCACAAGCTTATCACGGATGGTACCTCTGCAATAAAGATCGATTGTAAGCTGGGCACTTTCTTCAAGGAGGTAAGATTCTTCGATACTGAGAACTATTTTTTCATTCCAAGTCGGACTTGTGCCCCCTTCTGAATCCACTCTGGTGCTTACTTTCTGGCTTCTTGGGAAGTAAACCGTTGCAAATGTGTGCATTTTTCTATGCTTTCGCACATCTTTTAGATCCTGAGCAGATATTATAACCATCTCTATATTTCGCCTCTTGGGCGGAGCTTTAATCTGCCCATTTTTTGTTCTGGCCATCAGAATCCGATACAAATTTCCGCAGCAGCACGAATCTGGCTCCGGAGCTGTTCCAGAGGGAGGTCTAGGAATCTGTCGCCTGTAGAGACCAGATTGAATGGTCGCCACTGCTGATCCGGCTAGTGGGTATGGAAGAAATATGCGAGTTAGTTTAGTTAAGAATCTGTAGGGGTCTAAAAGGATTGACCGGAATGATTCAAAAAATGAATAGGAAAATCAAATGGGTGAGGCTAGAAATGCCTGGAAGAATATCGGGATGCATTAAATAGGAAAAGGGGCTTGGGATCTGCTGGCTATGGTGGGAGCTGCTCTCGAAGAACTATAATCTGTGCAAGAACCATAAACGCCCTCAACTACTAAGAGATCTGGGTGCCAAAATCTTCACAGAATTAGGATTAAAGCATCTCAATTCATGTGTATATGTTTGTTTCTCATCATTCTCGAGCAAAACCTATGCCCTCAACCTTCCCACACAAATTCTTCACTATTAAGTCCAAGAACATGTTTTGCACCATTCTCTCCATTTCGTGAAAGTTTAGCTAAAGGCAAGAAATCATGATGGAGAAAAATCATCTAGTTTAGCCAAGCTTTAGAAAGTTCTATCTCCAATTTGGAGGTATTTTAGCCAAACCTATTTTTGATACTCCAAAATATAGTAGTACTAATTTATTCCATGGTCAATTGCAGGAACTGGGATATCATGGACAAGATCTAAGACATGAACTGAAGCAGAGATGAGAATAGGATCAAGACTTGATGCAAAAACAGAACTGAAACATGGACTAATATAAAATTGAAATAAGGACTAAGGTGGAATCATGAACCAATGATAGTGCATGAATTGGAGTAGGTGTTGGTTCAGAGGCAAAAACTGTAGATGAACAAGGACTAGAGCTAGAACCAATAAGCGTCAGTCTATCGTGGGTTATGTCACTCAATTCAGGGAAGACCCAAAACCGCCGGTGCATGTGGGTTAGCAATGAGATTGAAGGAAACGTACAAGAAGCTCCCTTGAACAGAACCCCAAGTGGTGCAATACATTTTGTGACTGTGCCCCAGGAGATCTCACATCCATTAATCACACCAAGGGAACTAGAATGCTCAACAATTCTAGCGATGTAGGCCTTCCATGAATATATATAGGCCAAACAGTGTTGGAGTGAGTCGAAATCCCTGGCAGATTCCAATACTACTAATGACAGGTTGTCCTGACGATGTCAGTCGGCCTGAGCATAACTCATACAAGGATCATGCTTGGTTGATTGACCTCTTTGGCTATGTTGGCCTATACTTCAACGAGTCTCACGCACTTGGTCTCATGTGGTGGCATTAAATTGCCATTTTTTCCAAGCTTCCATTTCGCATAGTGTCGAATCTAGTTGCAAGAATGGTTGAGATAAGTACGCTCAAAATAAAAGATGTTAGCCTATAAAAGGGGAGATATTTGAAATGAAGATATCGGGTCAAGATCTAGGTCTACGTAGAAGGTAAGGTCATCATGAGCAAAGGTTAAGAAGGTCAAGCGCGCCGTTGTCGGAATACAAAGTGATGAAAATATTAAATCAAAGCACGACGACTACCCAACTCGGAACATGTAGGCCCTTGTGAAAAAACAACAGAATAAACAAAGGAATCGTATAAGATGCAACTCTTAACAAAAAAAGGGATATGTATATACATAAAGCTAGAGACTAATGGAAGACATATAACGAATGCTTTCAATTGCAAGAAAAAATGCAACATGCCTTATGAAACACAAAAGGAAGTTGATAGGACCAAAATGGTAAAAAAGCCATTACATCTTATATGATTGTTACACCCTCTCCATAAGATGGTGTGCCAAGCTCATGGAAAGATCATAAAGCAAAATCAAACCAAGCAAAAATCAAACTTGAGGACAACTAACAAACATGAGAGAGAGAACAAATGGGACTAATGGAACAAATATCGCTAGTCACACAAAGTAAACGAAAGCCTAAAAATGCAATAAAACAAAATGATAGACACAAACAAAGGAATGTCAAATATAAACGAAATGAAATGTGTAAGGTGCGAGCATCTTAAATATCATACACTACACTGTCATGTTTGAACTAGCGTGAAATCTGAGAAACTCCGTGTTCTTTTCCTTTGGCTTTAACATGACAACACTGAAAAAACTCTCTAAGTCCACGAAAACACCGTGTATTTTATTTGGTTCAAACATGATGGTGGATGACGTTTAAGATGATATTTAAGACGCTCGTGTAAGGCGTGTCAAATTAGAGCAAGATGACTATGCAAGGGGGAGAATGTTGAATAAGGGCAAAATTTCAAGGTGAATAAAATTTTGTTAAGACACACATTGCCACTTGAGCCACTATTTTACACTATTTTATTTCTTTGATTCATGGTTACAGATCTTTTCTTATGATAGTAATATTGCCACTTGTATAGCCACTATTTTATTTCTTCGATTCATGGTTCTCTTTTTTTCTTATGATAGTAGTATAGCTGCTCGGTTTAAACTAGAATTGCAATTCTTTTAAACAAAAAAATGTCATTTTTTTTGGCCCACTACCTCTTAAATCCAACCATGCATTGTCCCCAATCAAATTAGTTTGAATGTGTACCAGACAAAACTTGCACGCAAAAAGCAAAACGCTTGTAATACATATCAAAAGCCAAGAACATTTTAAGCACAATAAGACTTGTGTTTTATTTGAAGGGATATAATAAGATAGATCTCGTATTAGGTGTTAAAGAAGGTGTTATTTAAGCACAATAAGACTTGTGTTTTATTTGAAGGGATATAATAAGGTAGATCTCGTATTAAGATGACTTCAGCAGACGACGGGTTCTGAAAGCTTGAGCAAACTCTAGAACTTTTTCGGGGTCTGGGAGAACTTTCTTCATAGTAGGATGTTCAGAAAAGGCCTTGAGAAACCTGTTAAGTCTGGGGCACTGATCTTCTCCAGGTAATTTAAATCCACCTATGGTTTCCCATGCATGGAACCAACATGCAAATGGACCAAGTGCTACATCCACAAACCCTATTTCATCACCTCCAAAAAAGGGTTTCCCTTTGCTCACCTTTTCAAGAGCATCATCAAGCAGAATGAACACATCTATCAGATCCTGAATTCCTTTCTTTTGCTCCTCTCCTTCTGTCCACCAGATTCTTCTACCTGCAGTATCAACCTGCAATGCAAACTTAGAACAATCTCCTTTCTTATTTCATAGAATAATAGACCTGCAATGCAAACTTAGAACAATCTCCTTCCTATTTCATAGAATAATAGACTGCCTTGATCATCACCATTCAGCTAAGAAAATGGCCTTCAATACCAAATGTTAATAACTAGACCCTTAGCATTTGCTACTTTGTAGCACAAAATAATTTACTTCCTTGGTTATTTTGGCTAAAAAAGTAGCGGCCTTGAACACCATCTTTATTGACTAGATTCTTAAGGGCGTCAAAAGACTAGAAAGAATCGTCTCTGAAGCAGCAAAAACAAAAAAGAAACATAATGCTTTGGTGTCAAAAACAAAAGGAAAGAAATATCAAATCATAACAGAAAGAAACAGAATGCAGCTGTCAACAATACGCTTGTAAAATCAAACACAAAGAACAGGAAGAACGCAAAATATCTTGGAATAAAATACCTAACATATCGAAGCATTAAAAAAACGCACCTTCGTAACAACATCGGCCCAGAATCGAGCCACATATCTTTCATAGGGATCTTCCGGAAGCAAATTAGGACCTCTATTCTTCCAGGTATCTTCAATGTACTCCAGGATAATAAGGGATTCACAGAGCGGCTTACCGTTGTGGATAAGAACAGGAACTTTTTTGTGAACGGGATTAGACTCCAAAAGAAGCTGGCTTTTGTTGGCCAGATCCTGCTCCAAATACTCGTATGGAATGCCCTTGAGCTCCAAAGCAGCCTGGACTCTAAGCCCGAACATGCTCACCCATATGCTAAGAACTTTCAGTTCGTCGGCCATTGTGCTTGATCTGCTTGGCTACGGCTATGGCGTAGTAGGTTTATACCTTTCTACTATGGACGTGAGACCTCAACACTATTATTTTCTACAAAAATATTCGTCCATTATTTTTCACCCGGATCGTACAAGATTAGTCTAGTATGTCAGATTATTTTCGACATTGTCACCCGGATCGTACAAGATTAGTCTAGTATGTCAGATTATTTTCGACATTGTGTTAGTCATGCTCAAATAAAAAAGCGGTGCATTTATTGGCACCAAGCCTTAAAATTGAAGTGTTCGGTACTATTCTTATAAAAAATCGGTGCATTTATCGCCACCAAGCCTTAAAATTGAAGGGTTCGGTACTATTCTTGGGGTCCTAGCCATATAGAGAGTGGCCGAATTTTTTCTGACATTCTTAAGAATGACAAGGAAAAAATATACCATTCCATAGAAAAGCTCAGAGAAAATTTGTCCTTCAAAAGAATGGCCATGATTTAAAAAAAAATATATATTCATAATATATATACCTTTACACTTCTTTAACATTGTCTAACAAAAGTTTAAAATGGTCAAAACATAAAACATTTGATTGTCAAACTTTTTTATTATCTCTCTCTAGTCTGGATTCAATAACTAACAAATGCATACATATGCATTTATTTAAAGCGGCGATTTATTTTATTGGTTGGTTCTTGGTGCCTTGGTGGCGTGCAAGTTATAAATGCCAAAAGAAAAAAAAGGAAGGAAACCCTAAGTAAAAACTAAAAAGGCTCTTTTTTTTGGATTACCTAAAGACCTGCAAACGCCTACCTTTCTACTATGGACGTGAGACAACAACACCATTATTTTCTACAAAAATATTCGTCCATTATTTTTGACCCGGATCGTAAATGCGTGATGTTCTTTTCGACATATGTTATACTGCATATTATACATTGCAGTATAACACATATTATACTGCATATTATACATTGCAGTAATATATGGACGAGGGTTTTGTCATAATCGATGTACCTTCACGTCAGTTGTTTCTTTTATTCCAGTACAAGCAAAATATGTGCAATGTTTGGCATATTGTACATTGCAGTAATATATGGACGAGGGTTTTGTCATAATCGATGTACCTTTATGTCAGTTGTTTCTTTTATTCCCGATATTTTGTTGTGTAGCAAGCAAATGAATTTTAAATCCTCTTTAAGGCATTGCTAAGGCCAGTCAAGCAAATATACAGGACTATCTTTTCATTAAAAATAAAATAGAATAAAAAAAGAGAGACTACTTAATCTCACATAGGTATATGGATGTGCACATAATGATCATGTTAAAGAGGTCTTGAATATATAGTTGTGTATAAACAAATGTGTCCATAAGAAATTCTTGGGACATCCATAAACATATGAAGCATTTGTAAGCTATGCACATTTGACGTTGTCTCACTTTTGACAACTTAATTTATGGAATGCGCACTATAATGATCATGTTAAAGAAGTATTGAATCTATAGTTTTGTATAAATAAACGTGTTCATAAGGACCAGGGTTGCCCTTAAGGGGCTATTTATAGCCAAATGGCTATATTTTGAATATTTCCGAAAATGAGATACTAAAGCCGAATAGGTTACTATTGAAAATAAATTATATTCTTTCGCCAAAGTTTTACCATTTCGTCCGCCCGCCCTTCTTAAATTAGCCATGCATTCTTAAGCTCAGATCTAGAGTTTCGCCTCCAGTTCCATGGATCTAAGTGTTTAGGATCATAGATTATCCCCTTAACACCATTGTAGATCAAGTATTGTTTGCTAGCTCTAGTGGACCATAGTAGAATACTCAAAAAATCAACAACTACTCAAATTTTGCTAGACATAATAGGTTTCCTTAATCCTGTAAGTTGTATGTGAATTGACATCTAATTTATTTATTTCAATTACCACACTAACGTTGGCAAGGTTCGCCAGAGTTTCTATGAAACAGTTCAAGTCGCAAAAAGTAATCGCCTACAAAATTAATATAGAAAGCTTATGATTCGCCTCACCTTCTAAATCATGCCTATGCAGATATGGCCTTAAGGGCAACCCTGATAAGGACTACTTGGCATATCAATATAGACATGCTTGGCAGATCAATATAGACATATGAAGCATAAACATAAACTATTTGCAAGATATGCGCATTTGGTGTAGCTTCACATTTGGCAAGCATGGGATGCCAAATAGTAAGTGTGTTATGCTAACAAATGGTGCAAGCAAAGAAATGCAACTATTGTATACATGACATTTGCCAAGTTCATTATTAACGATGATAACCATATGAGCTTTGGGTTTTGTGTATAATATTGAATTTAGTATGTGTTTGTAGCATCTTCAATGAAGAGGTTATCTAATCATTGTTGCATGTACAATTTATGTAATAAAACAATATGGTGTGATTTTCTTGAATAAAAATGCAAAATTGAGCCTACTAATACATAGACACACGTTAATAGGTTCTAACATTAGCCCAGCAACGCTGGGCACCATTACTAGTGCTCAAATAAAAAAGACTTTACATTGACTCAAATAAAACTAGATGTTTGCTTCAGTAGTATTTCGTTCATTTTTCCGTTATTGCCCAATGCCCTTTATTAAAGGGGCGATTCGTTAGTTAAAGAGTTAGTTTGGATATATTCTTAGCATATTAGTCCATCTAGCAGGCAATATCACCCATCTAGTGGTTGTGGCTGTGATTAGTTGGTGATTTCCATCAAATTTTTATTCTGAGAAAAAGTTCTTAAAATTTTCGAACTGACTGTTTATAAAGGTTTCCATGTGTAATTACATTCTCAGAAAAAAAACCAAAAGCAGCTTCTTTTTTCCAAACTGTAAAATAGCATTGGTAACAACAATATGAATAATTGGATTCCAGTAGTTTTGTGAGGCACATCCGACCAGGTATGTTCATGGGATCCATGTTCAAACTGGTGCTATACAGATTTGTCTCACATGATCAGACTTCACATTATGCGAACCATTCTATCAAGACATCCCCATATATTTATCATGCTATGCACTATTGGACTCTTATCAGAACTTACTCAACACCTCACTACAAGGCGCAAGGGCCTTTTATCATGCTTGCATTTGTCAAACAAAAAAGTTTGTCATGCAGTTTTATGTTTTCCACTTGTGACAACAATAATTTTTGTCTGCAAAGGGTGACAAAAATTTAAATGCAAAAAACGTGACAAAGCTTTAAATTTTGTCGAACGTAACAATTTATATCACCCACGATGGATATTTGGCATGCATCCAAATGCTATGAACATTTATTATTGAATCTCAATCTTGTCCATTTCGGACTGCTTCTTCTCCTATTTTCTTCTTCTAAGCACTTGGCGCTTGGCCACGGATTCCAACCTCTTTAAGGTTTTGCTTCCTGCTACTAAATGAAGGAGGATAAAAGAGTTTATATATGCAGGTTTGTTTCCAGTTAGTGCAACTGAGGACATCATGTTGGTGAGTTTGAGCCTTGTTGATGTTAGTCACGTGTTGTATAGCACAACCGTTTAGCTACGGTAATTGAGTGATGTTTTATAGTCAAATGATATTTATTGGGGCGACTTTTTGCACTTAGATGTTACTCAATGGCTTTTGTAATGGCTTTGACGTGTTGTACAAATCAGCACCATTGTCAGGACAGGTTATTAAATAATTTGATTTGTTGTGGGGTAGTTGTGTCTTAAATACGAAGTGGCTTATTTAAATAGCATTCTATCATTAAAAAAATATTTTTTTGGGGGGATGACAAACTTTATTGAAAACCTTTCATATACAAATACACCAACGGGCTTAAAATCTCGGAGGATAGTCATGATCCATTGAGTAGGGCTACCAGCCTAATTTCAAATGTCCAATCTTGCTTGGCACGAGCAAGTGAAGAGCAATGGTAGACCTTAGCAATTCTATCTTGTGCATCTTGAATCAGTAGCAGGAATATCCAAGCCTTTAAAAATACAGAATCTCTTGTGCTTCCAGATAGACCACTACAACTATCCTGACACTAAGTGAAAGGCAAGGCTTGACTTTGCAACTTATTCCAAGTATCCAGATAAATAGGCAATAGCACCTGCTGACTTGTCAATGTCACAAGAAGGAGAGAAAGTAGCCAAAACCAAACAACCACAACAGATGTCAACACAACATATACGATTTGATTTTTTAGCAGAGTGGGGGCGTGTCAGAGATGATGATGAAATAGACTATGTACAGGGTGCATCCCACTATAGGACCCATGGATCAAGTCACCTTTGCGTGGCTAGCGGAAGTAGTCAGCAGGTTGTGGGGTGTGGCATACCTTATTTACCGATGTTATATCACGTTGAGAGATTATTAAAGCTTATGGATTGACGAGGATTAGGCCTATTTGATGGTCCATTGCAAATTTATGTGACATATTCACTTATTGGGGTCGTCAATATGTAGTAAAACAGTCCATAATCCCATGATCTGGAAGGGAATTATACATTGCCCAAAATTTGCGTGTTGGATATAGCTCAATTGTCCCTTTGATGATCTGTGGATGTCCAGAGTATAATGCATCAATGTGGGAGGCATTGGCATATTATTCATTTTCTCTAATGGTCTATGGTTGTAATAGTAATGCAAAAGATCTGGGCAAAGTATATGAGAACCAAATTGTGACCAACTAAAATTGCCATGGTTTACTACAATGTCATGAAACATTAAAAAAATATTTTACGAGCAATACTAGATAACTAGATATGATTTGCAAACTTCTGAATCCACAACCGTGTATTCATTTAGGAATTTGATTTCACTAACAAATAACTAAAATAAGATCATATTAATCCAATTTTCGGGGCCTTGTATTAGTTCTTAACACTCCTCCAGGCTTACATACAAGTCTGACCAATACATATCTCATCTTGCAAGGTACACATGATCAGAGCTCGAGGCATGCTTTGGAGACACCGATCGTCAGCGTACAGCAGTCACAAAACTTTGCAATCTAAGGCAAGGCTCTCGCCCAGCTTCATACTGCCTGGGACAATGTTGCACTTCGAGATTGTTTCCGAAGGGGGTTACGTGAGGATGTCAAAGATATGTTGTTGTCTATGGAGGACCCTCAGACTTTGGAAGAAGCCATCAGATTTGCAGTTCGATGTGATAATCGGATCCTCGAACATAAGCAAGAGAGACGTAGTCAGGTCTACCCAATTACACAAGCGCCTGTAGCTAGGCCTTCCCCGGTCTCATCTGTAGAATCCAGCAAGTCCGGACTTGAGCCTATGCAGATTGATTGGGCAGTTCGAGGACCTTTATCTGCCGCCGAGAAGCAGCGTCAGAGAGAGGCTAATCTTTGCCTCTACTGTGAGGAACTGGACATATTGCTCGTGGATGCCCTATGAGGCCAAGGGGGATTCACTCATGTATAAGGGGGATATGCCATCTGCGTGCATGGGGTGGCAAAAAACCCCCCTGTATACGGATCTTTAAAAGCAAATGTTGACCCCTTTCGAATAAAAATTACTTAGGATAGTGCAAAAAATACCAGAAAAAGGACCCCCTGCCGACCGTATATGTACGAAAATGGGTCAAAAAAACCCCCTTCCCGTGCATGCAGATGGGTTATACGCCCAAAACTGTGAACCCCCCTTGTATGAAGCACCCAAATCAGTCGGAAAGCTTCAAGGGCCGGTTCGAGTAGTAAGAGTCTCTCGTCGGCTGGCCACCTTTTCTCAGACTCCTTCCACATATCGTGACATGTTTATTCCATCGGATAAGGTCAGCAACGCATTCTTCATCTCTATATCATTGAAATTAGAGGTTGGAAGATTGGAAGCATTGGCGCAACTTGATTGTGGTGCAAATGCCTGCTTTATAGATAGTGCATTCGCCAGTAAGCACGCTCTCTAGAAGCAAGGTTTAGCAACCCGGTTCTGTCGAAGTGATTGATGGACAAGAGATCTCCTCGGGTGCAGTCATAGAATGTACTGCGCCTCTTCAGGTTTTGTTCGAGGGAGTTTCTTGTAGTATTTCCTTCAATCTCATCACTAGCCCACATGCACCAATAGTCTTGGGTCTGCCCTGGCTCGAGCTACATAACCCACAGATTGATTGGCGTATGAGATCATTTCGATTTGTTGGCTGAAGCTCTAGTCCCAGTTCATCTGCAGTTCAGATCTCTACACCAACACCGACTTCGATCCATATAGTATCATGGGTCCCTGATTCCGTCCTTGTTGTTCCTGTTTCTGCTCCATGTTCTGGTTCGACTCTTGCCTCTGCTCCAGTTCATGCCCCAGATTTTGGCCATATTCTCGATGAAGCACAATTTCATTATTTTTGTACAAAACCTGAATTTATGGACCATTTTTTGGATTCATACTTCAATAACAATTTTTCATACACTAACAGGCATCACCAGCGAGGGCTGCATATGCTTCAGCAACAGGCACTGGAATCTTGATAGTATTGGGGAGCTTCTTCCTATTCGATGGGACCCAAGCAAAGTCGATTGTCTCCAATCAATGCGATCACTGGCAGTTGCTGGCCTCCATCTTTTCTTCCAACAGTTAATATAATTGGCTGGGTACACTTGGTTCCTCACGGGGACAGGCTCCCACCAAGTGACCTGGACTGTCTCAAAATTCTCCTCCTTATCATCCATTTGTGGCTCCTCCGTGGCGTACCCTACCCATGTGGGACACAACACGTCATCAGGACGTGCCATAATGGACATACCCTTCTTCACATCCTTATATGGATTGAATTCTGGTATGGGTTTGTCCTTCAGTGGTCCCACGTATGGAGGAGTGATGCTTGCAATTGGCTCCACTACTGCAACCATTTCTAGAAGCTGAGCTCGTTCTTGCCTGGTGCATGGCCAGAAGTCCTCGTAAGTGCCTTCCGTGCACGAAATCTTCCCTAGCTCCTATAAAAGACTCATCCAATACTCAATTGTAGCCGCGAATTGTGCGGAATAGTTGGCTGTTTCTGAGGTGCCCTTCTTGCTTGTGGAGATTGCAACCCAATGAAGGATATGCTTGTGGATGCTGTTTCGCAACTGGCCAAGGTCTTTTACTGTTGCCGTCGGTGGAAGCAGCTTGGGGCTTCCAGTCGGCATCATGGGCTTCCCGTCTTCCCCTTCCTTCCACATTTTTATACCACCTGTAGGCAGCCAATCCAAGAAGCATGAACGGGTTTTGTAATACATGACAGGCCACTCACCTTTCATTGCAAATTTCAATGCCGGGGTGGTGTGGGTAGTCAATCTATCATCGCCGTCAGGTATGTACCCTTCTATAAACCCCTTCCAATCTGGCACTTTATCAACAATGTATGGTACAGGTGCATTCAGATTGCATGTGTGGAACTCATATAATAATTCAGGCATGGTCAGCACTTCGGCCTTCTTTAGAGTGGAGGAGAAGTTGCCAAACAAAGCATCAATGTCCTCGTGTGTATGTCCAGGCATCATGAAACCCAACTCTATCTCCTCGAACATACCAAGATATACTAGGTATGAAAGATACGAGAATACATACCTGTTTTTGTTTTGATCTGAAGCATTGTCCAGTTGCAGCATCAGTGTTCGGTGGAGGGGCTTGAAAGAAGGTCCTTCTAGTCTAGGCAAGGGCACAGGGATGGTACTATTGGTGAGTGCCAATTTTGATTTGAGCCGCATTGTTACGCAAGGAAGTTACCCAAACTGGAGCTAATGTCTCCGGCATTGTAAGATGGCCTCCTGGATACTCATGAACTATCTCAGCCTTCTCAAGATGCTATTCAAAGAACCTACATGGAAGTTCGAGTCATCTGGCCATAGATCCAAAGCAAAGTTTCCATAGCTTCCCCTCCCATGGCCATGAGTGAGAGCACCCATCAATGATGTTTTGAGTTTATCTAGTCTCCAAAGGGACTTCATCGATTGCTGCAATTTTGAAATCATTGTCTTTGCCTGGTCCATCTTGTCATGAATAATACAAACATAGTCTTTAGGATACCTATGGGAATATAATCTCCACGACCAATACTGGGTGCGACAGGAGGCTTGCTCCAATCTGTGTGCTGGTCATGCAATATCCTCCTTTCTGCCTCATCCTTTGTCTTCAACAGCTTTGTACGAATGACCTCGCATGTATCACATTTAGAGAACGGAATTTTTTTTGCGATACTGACATCCCTAAAGCTCCTTTTCCATGTTCTATGAAACCCCGCTGGCGAGACTTTCTTGCCTGTCAGTGCCATAACTTCTATATTCACCTCATCTAGGATGCTTGTTTTCGTAAACATTGCAAGCAACTTCCTATCGTTTTTCCGGATGCCCCCTTCATTCCTCCGACTATGGTGAGGCAAGGATTCGCAATTCTCCCTTACGAACATGGAGAAAACAACCTCGGATGCTAAGGTGGATGCACGAGGCTTAAAACTACCACAGTTGCCGTGATCTGCTTTGCGAGCACCCTCGAGATATTGTGCTTTCCATTTCAGATACCCTACCTTTGAGATTCCCAGCCCAAGATACCAGGCTCTTTCACAGACTAGCCTGCTATGCAACACCAGATGTTCCACTCGACGCTCTTTCATGTTGTTCCCAAGCATGTCATACACAAATGTCACCCTGTCGCTAGACTTCATTGCATAGAATTCCTTGCGCATGTTGATGACTTGATTATGTGAGAACTTTGCACAACACCTGTGTTTGCAACACAGCATCGTTCGATATTTCAAAATAGCCTCCCTAGAGCTAAGGCGTTCAATCTTAGGCTGTCTCAGGAACTGCCTACGCTGACGGGAGTGGAAAGTATACTTGCGCCTCTCGAAGTTTGGATGCTTCTCAATAAAGGAGAAGAGGGAACTCAATAAAGGAGAAGATGTGTATTTAATAAAGGCCAATGTTTATTAATGTTATTTGGGACACGTACACAATGTCATTATATCTAGCGCACGTGTGTATATTCAAATTTTTTTGAACGTGGTCCATCAGCACTTGCATTTTTTTGAACCAGTCCCGAACTTGCAATCTTAAAAGCAGTGAATTGGCAGGCGAAGCAGAGGCAGTTTCTTCAAGGCTACACCATTGAAGAAGAGGGAACTCAATCAAGTCACCAAGATAAAGTATACATAGCAGATTCTTGAGTCTATATAGCCAGTAAACATGGAAGCACAAAACATAAAATCCATGTTCTGACATCAGTAAAAAACAGGCATCTTCAAAAAAATGTTTTACCAGTTGAGCTAACATGAATTCGAACTCAAGAAACACTGCCAAAAACATAGATCTACATTTCTTAAGAATAATTACCTTGGGAGTGACTGGCGCCATGTAAGTTCTTCGATCAACTATGTTAAAGTAGGCGCTCAAGATTGATGGATTCAAATGCAGAAAGCAATTGACATAAATGGGGGGAATTCAAAATCGGAATTTGAATTACTCAGCAAATTCAAATTCAGAATTCAAATTCCCCCCTCCCCCCCTCCCATTTATGTGTATTTAATAAAGGCCAATATTTATTAATTAATGTTATTTGGGACACGTGCGCAATGTCATTATATCTAGCGCACGTGTGTATATTCAAAAATTTTTGAACGTGGTCCATCAGCCCCCCTTCATTATTTTCAAATAAGGGTTGCCATGTGGCGACTTGCTATTCGTGGATGCAGGATTGCCATGTGGCGTCCCAGTTTCTTGGGAAGCACAGCGTCTGCTGATTATTTATGGACTGCAACGGTCCATTATAACCAGAATTCGACACTTGTCCTTATCCAGTGCGACCGCGGTGCATGCCTTACTTATAAGTATTCCTTTTTCTGGATAGCCGCATTTTCAACAGTCCAAAGCTCCGCTTCCGAAACAGGAACTTCGCTGTCACTAGATCTTACGACAAGGCGCCCATCCACATCAAGGCGACACGTCCTGCTCTCTATTGCTGATGGAAAGTCGTCCCACCAAGGGAGGCAAAGGTAATGCTTCCATCACTGCCGGGTTACTGTAACTGTTTATAATCTTTTTTACATTGCTGCCCAAAACAACATGGCATCTATTCTATCTTCTATATATTCCCCCATTTGCTTTAAAAGAAGCCTGAAGCTCCTGATTCTGATGCTGTTTAAAAGTTACTGCAATAATCTATTGTTTTTCCTTAAGACACCTCTCTATTCTATCCTATAACTATTCCCCAAGTTGCTCTAAAAGAAGCTTGCACCTAATTCTGAGACTGTCCTGAAGTTGCTGCAAGCCTCTCCTTGAGCTACCTCTCTCACTAGTACCTTCTGTTGTCGTAGTGAAACTTGACCAAATTGGAAGCCCACATGTTTTGACCCCATGTCCCCAACCATTTCACAGCGGTTCACACTCGGCAAATCGGGCGCTCGCCCTATTTCTCTATTAATCATAGCTCTGTGCAGGTCATGTACTTGAAAGTTGAACTACCTCACCTTGCTTCCCACTCAGTAAATTGGACGCCCGCCCAATTACAGTGCGCAAGTGTCTCTGCGTCAATTGCAAACACTTAGTAAATTGGGCGTCCGCCCAATTTACCTAGGAAGTGTGTATGCCTTAATATCATCCACCGCTAGACTTGTCAAGTTGGTCACCATTCCTAGACCTGCCAAATTGGGTGGTCGCCCAATTTCCCCAGCACATGCCTCTCCCTTGGCAAAATGTGCGCCCGCCCAATTACCTGCAATTTCAGGGGATTGATGTAGTTCCGGAAGAAATCATATCTGTTGCTGACAAGTACACGTGGTGCATTGAAATTGGGAACATAAATCCTAAGTCCAACACAAACCATCTCAAAGATTTATGTTTGTATTTTGCTGTGCCAGGGACAAAGAAGACAAGCAATGCTGGGATAGCAATTGATATGGGGGTGCCGCCGTAGACAGAAGCGACCGGGTCCTCGCATGCTACGGGTGGCATAAATGACGCCATTTTTAGCCTTAAATAATAGCGCTAATTAAGGGAGTTTAACTGAATTTTTAAATTTTATTTTAGCACTAAATCCTGCCCATGGGATCCTAAACCGTCGAACCTTTCCCCCTTTCCTACTTTCTTGGAGTTTCTTGGATCGGATTCAAAAACATAGCTACTCCCCATCGAGATCCCCGTACTCTGCTTGGTTAACTGGCCGGATCAAATTGCTGTGACTGTACTGCTCCTATAGCAGTAATTATCGAAATCCGTTATTTGCACCATTCTAAACAATTGCCGTCATTAGATTCAACAAAATCCCCAATCGAGATCCCATTTCCCTGCTTGGTTAACTGGCCAGAGTAAATTGCTGTGACTGTGCTGCTTCCACAAAAGTAATTATCGAATTCGGTTATTTGTACCATTCTAAACAACCGATTGCCAGACAATCGAGATCCCATTACCCTGCTTTGTAAAGAGCTCGGATCAAATTGCTCATCTGAACAATTTCCCAGACTCAAGAAAAGTTGTTTTAGTGGTAAGCATCTAATCTTTGTTGACAATCTTTGGGAATGGTAAATAATATGGAAATGGTTTCATTCTATTATATTGCATGCTTCTATATTGAAGACAAAGGTTAATGTAGAAGGTGTGGAGGATTGCATTCCAGGTGTGGAGAATTTTTTGGGCTTGGTATCAACAGAAAGTACAGCTTAGTAATGTTTGGTCGTGCAAGTTCAGTAGTTGATGCTAACGAGTTTAGCATTTGGTACTATGTTTGCAGACAATCAGTTAGCAAATTATGCTTACAGGTTATATTGGTACTATGTTTCGCAGGCAGTACTTGCTAGTTAGTATGTGCTGTGTACCCGAGTTACTTAGTGATTTCGTGCTATGTTTGCAGGCAACATTTGCTAAGTAGCAGGTTACATTAAGAACGCGAATTTTGTGCTACACTTGCAGGCTCAAATTATTATCAGCGGCGGTTGCTAAGAACATGAAGTTCAGTGCTAAGTTAGAAAGAGTTAGCTGCTATTTAGCATGACATGCTAAGCATTTGCTATTTTGCAGATAGTAGACCCAAGGTAATTGGTGTTCATGACAATTAGTAATTATTTAGAAAAAGTAGCAGTTCATTGCTAAGCTCTTAGAGTTAGTACTATTCAGGATACTTAGTGCTATGATTTGGATTGGTTTAGTTTTTTGCAGACACAATGAAGAACTTCCAGTGATATATAATTTCAAAGCTGGCGCAGGGATAGAATGAGAACAAAGAAAACTCAACCTAAAGTGACCATAGACGAAGAGGAAGCAAGGAGGATGTTTGACACATCTGTGTTGCCTTCTGAGGGCATGACCTCTTCAGATGTAAGAAAGGCAGATGTGGCTGAAGATGAGATAAGCAAAATATTTGGCTGTGTAAAACTGGTGGGTACCAAACAAATTTATAAGTCTAGTCGAATGAATCCACTATTTGTGGATCAGTTTATGAACATCTACAGAAGATGTTACCAAAGAACTGATGTTTGTGTTGGAGAGATTGGGAAGTTTTATGCACGGGCATTCACTTTGCATGTGAGAGGACAAAAGATTAACTGGCAGTCATTTGTGGTTAAAACGAGGAAAAGTGTTACAGCTAAGGTTGAGAAAGAAGATGAGTATGAGTCCTCATTTCCTCATACAAACGTTGTTGGTTGTGTAGTGGACTATTCTGTCATCAACTCCTTGATTGTGGCTTAGATAAGCAGAAGGATGACTTGAATATTAGAGTTAAAAGTGCAGCCAGTGAAATGAAGGAAAAAAGGAAGTTGTGGAAGAAGTGCAGTTACGAGGTGGATGCTGCAAAACGGCAAATTGAAGCAGCAAAGGCCAGGTGTGAGCATTCCAGTGTCATTACATTCTTGTCATCAATGCTGGTTTCCAAGGAAAAGGAACTTTTGGAGGCGACAACAGCATACAAGAGTATGGAGGAAATTCACAAAGGGGTAATTGCTAATGACCTTTGCAATTACATAGTGCTCAATAATTTTTCTTTCTGCTTCATCATTCTTTTCGATCTTTCAAGTGCTACTTGAGCTACAACGATCTGAACGAATGCGCTAGAAATGGTATTAATCTTGATCCATGGCTCCAATCTAAAGCTGATGGTCCTGCTAGTGCTTGCAAGAAGCTCACTCGTGTTGTGGTCCACATTTACTGGCTTCCTCATCAGGAAATCTATGAGCTGAATAGCATCACGAGCTTTGGTGTTGATGATGAGTGAATCTGTATCTGCTAAGGATATAATAATGACATGAGTACCTATGAAGTATGTATTACAATCAATGTTATCATTGATGACTAATGTATGTGTTTATGATATAATAATGGTATGAGCACCTATAAACTATGTAAGGATGTAATAGCACATTGAATATTGTTTGATGTATCATACCTGAGTGTAGTGTAAGGTTGTGCTCTTCGACTTCCAGTATATCTACACACCTGAATTACTCTATCTGCACACCTGAATTACTCAAGCACAAAAACCTCTACCATATTAAAATCCACAAAACATGTTTTAAAGGCATACACATATCCATACGAAAGATGTATTATACTTGTCTGTATACAACAGTCTTATACACGAGCAATAATGGCGGTAAAGTCTACCCCAATAATTCACCTCAATAATTCGACTTCACTATAAAAGCTTCTCACTTCGGGGCTAAAGTTCACTCATCTCCCATGGATTTTTCGCCTTCATCAGTTCACCACATCGAGGCGATCAAGTGCTCAATGAGCCACTCTGATCTTGTCGGTTGCCTAGACAGGGGTCTTCTTCTTGATCCCTACCTGCGAAGAAAAGCTTTGGGCGCTGAGATTCGTTGCCCTCAGCCGATTCGTGTTATGATCCATCTGATTTGGCTTCCTGAGCGCAATAGCTATAAGATATCAGGGATCACCACTACAGCTAGTGATGATGAATGAATCACCTGTTTAGCATTGTATAGTGTAAGAGCTCTTGTGTTGAGATGAAAAATGCAGGGCGTAATGAATAATAACTAGTCTATTGTAACTTGCATGCTATATATGATATAGTAATTATGTAAAAGAGCATTGCATACCTCAAGAGTTCTCATCATCGTCGTTAGCTTCTTTAGCCACTAATTCTTGCAACTGAGCCCCCACACTACTGGGGATCACCACTGACAACGGCCTGGTCTCTACGGCCCAACCATAGTTTATTGTTTTCAAATGTTAGCAGCGTGGCGGGTCATTAGGATTGGGTCTCCAATTCTTGCTCCAGCAATCCCTATATTGCATTGCATATGAGGTTCCCTTTCTGGCAACAGGCTCAAACCAAGAGACAAACACCTCTTCGTAATGTGGGAGATTAGGGTCCTGTATTGGGTCCTCTTCAGCAAAAGCCATCCACGTCGGGCAGTTATCATGTGGCCTGATTAGCAAGAGCATTCCTTTCTTGACATCTTGGTAGGGGTCGAATATTTCAACTGGGTTCTTGGGTCTACCCGAGAAAGGCCCTACGTAATGAGATGCTTCAATGTGCTCATCCACAAACACGTTTTCGGGTTCTTCCAATGCACTTTGCCTGGTGCTGGGCCAGAAATCCTGAATGACAGCTCTACCGGGCTGCACGTCCCCAAGCACTCGCAGCAAGGTGGACCAGTAGTCAATAACTTCATTCATATATGTGTTGGACCATGAGTTATCGCCAGCTCTAGAAATAGCTGCCCAGTGCATCATGTACTTGGCAATAGAAGCTCATGGTGCACAAGTATTAGAGGACTATACCAACAAACAACTAATAGGAAAATAACATGTTCTACTTACGAAAATAGAGCTTGATTGTGCAGCAACCATAGCATCTATGAATTTGTGCATGTAAGCCACAATGTACATGCAAGGGTTGCTGGTACTAGTTTCTGGCACTTTAGGACAGAAGACAGCAACATCAAAGTTCTTCCTGCCATAGCTTAAGCTGTTGGTTCCCAGCATCATGGTATTGATCACAAGCTTATGAAACCTGCAAAATTGCAATGTGAGAATAAACAAAGCATAAGAAATTGCAATATGAGAATAATCAAATCATAAAAAACAAAACAGAAACTCATACTTACTTCTGGACCACTTTAGCATCGGGTATATAGCCTTTGCCAGGAGAGAGGATCTGTATACTTGGGCTAGCATTAGATGAAAGAGTGCTTTTCGATGGATCAGCAAGCACAAGTATTGCCAATGCCACATTTGGGCCTTGCAAAATTGGAACAAATATGTATTGGCATCTTGCAATCAAAATGCCATCCAGCCCTTCCTTTATGTGAGTGTTCTGTACATCAGCCCTCCCTCCCCCCCTCCCTCCCCCCCTCCCCTCCCCGTTCTTGAGGGAATTCACAAAATTCTGGAAGCTGTCCGGTCGGAACATAAAAAACTTGTGTTTCCAATCAGATGAAAGACAGCTACAAAGGTACCTGCACACAAATCCAGAATACATATTAATACATAAGATGAATGACTTAGGGAATGAAATAACATAAATATGTTTAAATGCTAGCCTACCTCCCATAGACATCTACCATCTTAGAGGTCAAGTCCAGCTTCCAGCATGCCATAGGCTTTATGCCATGCTTTCACGCACACCTGTTTGTTATTCAACATCAGGTTGCGGACTACACCATTTTCAGAGCAAAGATCTAGCATGTTATATGCAAAGGTTGTGCGCTCCGAGGACTTCATGTTCCAGTAAAAGGTTCTCATGCAAGCTATCTCCTTGGATGTAAAATTTGCACATCATCTTTTCATGCAGCACAGTGATGACCTGAAGTCTAAAATAAGTTTTTCTTTCACATTTGGTTTGTGCTGGACGTGTCCTGGGTCTCCGATTGACCATAAGGTAAGGTCTCTTTTTGGTGTTGCCAATTTCGGGTCTAATGGAGTAAGGTTCATTCTCCACATCCTTCTCCTTCACTGCAACCACGAGAGTAGAAACTGGAATGTTATCAACGAGCACGAGGGCTATGGGCCATCTTACAAGGTCATGCAGTTGGGGCATTTCTGCACAAGCTTGGCAGCGCATAGAGATCTTTTCGGGCATTGGAAATAGGCTCATGATAGTAGCAGCTATCGAGCCTTCCCCTAACTTCACGTCAGCGACAACATGGTTTGGATCGGCAAAAACGATAACACCATAACCGTAAGCCATGTGGCAGCATTCATGCATGAGTGTGCATGCCTTCTCAATTAACTCATCTCTAGAAAGCCCTTCCACATGATTCGCCTCATTATTGGGTAATCTCTCATTGCCTCCGACCTGCCAGTTTATGCGTTTTTTCTGTCCTGGTGGCGTGCAAACTTCATCCTCTGTCACAAGCTGACCATCAATGTCCTTCTTGTACCACAACACAAAACTCCCCACAGCTTCACCAATTTTTTCTACTTCCAGCTCGGGAACTGGTAGTGGCAACTGTCCATCCAAAACATTCACAATCGAAACAACCACCATACCCTCCGGGACAATCGAATTGTGATGGCGCTCGAAATTGTGGACTCTTCCTTCTGCCACCTTTTTCCCCAGCAGATAAAGCAAGATTACATCTGCCATCCTACAAACAAGAGGTCGTTAATATCGCGGCCGCGATCTTCGTAAGCAAATAGAACTCTACTACAAAAAGACAACTGGGAGATAAAAAATGCTAAGGACTTTCGCCACCGCGATCTTATCGAGCATAGGCAAGAACGCGGTCGTGCTTTCTGCAAGCATTCACACTAGCTGTTTAGATAAGAACTCATGTGGAAAGCACATGTCGAGATTAGCATGTGTTTCGACTCATACTTGTAAGTTTTTCAGAGTTCTTAAGTAAATAGCAAGTGTAGATGGTTGAAGATATCGCGACCGCGATCTCTTCGAGCACAAGAGTTAAAGCATTGACTTCCAGATTAAAGCATTACTCTTACCTCACAGATCTGGAAATGGTGGCGTCAACGTCTCCCTATAGCCAATGACCCGTCAGAAGCTGCAGTGCCCTAAAAACATGTTTTGTATCATCCACAAGGAGAAAGAAAGCATATATTTGAAACACGTGAACATTGTATAATAAATACAGTAGAGTGCACAGGTTTGCTGAGAACATCTATTTTTAAATACTCTAATCCAAAGTATCAGCAGGTACGAGATAAATCCATATAATGCATAGTGATGTTTCAGTACAATCAATTCAATGCCGAGGAGCCTGTAAGGAAACATTCTTTAAGGAAGAATTATTTATCATTGATCATGAACTAACAGCAGATTCTTAACAGGTTGTAGTTATCATTGAAATTCATTGGAACATTAACTTTGAGTTCACTTCACTGAGAGATATGCATCAGGATAGCCCTTTTACCTCGCCCGAAAGACACAAGTCGAAGAAGTGGAAGAAATCGAAATGTTTAGTGGCGCAGTGCAAGCGGATTATCAGCGCCCTTGTGAGCGCCTTCAATTGATGCGGGAATCTGCAGCAAAACCTTTGGAGAACTTGGCACAGCTAGGCGCAGCTCGAGCGTCTTCGAGATCTTGCAAAACAAACAAATTTGAATTGGCTTTTCCCGCTTTCACTTCAAATGTTTGTTACCGAATTCAAATTTTCCTGTCATTGTCCATCCATAATCTAGTTTCTTTTTCTGGCCTTTATGGCTGCTTAATACGTCAGGTTCATTTAATGAACTGACTGTACGGGAGGAATTTGAACGCGGACGTTGAAGTAGACAAAGACCTCTCGTACGGATTGTTTGCTTTATGCTTAGGGTTCCTTCGCACGGTCGCATTTATGGCCGGTACTCAATAAAGCCCGCCGGCCGGTAATTAATACGGCCGGCGCGTAATTAATGTGCCCGCAAGTACGGCGTCATTATGGCTGGCACGCCAATCCACGCATCATTATGCCCGGCGGGTATTTAATTTCTGCGGCCGCGTTCCTGTATAAATTCGCACACGAAGAATCTCATATCATCTTCAGCAGCGACCGCGATTTCTTCAGCGCCTAGCGCCTTCGAGCTTGCAGCGGCTTCAAGAACCACCCTAAAACGACCGGATTTTCGTATTCAGCCGGCGCCCGCGAACCCATGGCACCTAAGGACTCCCTCAGAGAAGGTAAATTCTAACATTTCAGCTCAGCAAGACCGCGGCCGCGATCTTGCTTACTAGATTTTGTAAAGTTTTGATTGCTATAGCTGCTCAGCAAGATCGCGGCCGCGGTCTTGCTGAGCATAGTTTTTCTTTTCTGAGTAGTAGTATAGTAGCTCACAAGGATCGCGACCGCGATGTTCGTGAGCAGTGGTATTGTTTTCTTGCCCTGCTTAGCTGCTACACAACATCGCGGCCGCGATAGTGTGGAGTACTATTATAGTTGCTTGGAAGGATCGCGGTCGCGGTTCTCTTGAGTAGTTTATACTTTTCATTGTTCAACATTATGCAGCCTATCAGGCACTCACCACAGGCTTTTGTTTACAGCCCTTGCTCTGTTTCGTGGACCGGATGTCGAACCCATCCGTATCATAACCTATTCTAATGAACGCAAATGGTGTATAGAGATTGCACAGGCAATACCACACATTAAAGGTGACCGCAGAAAGGACCTGTGCCTGTTCCTGCGAACTGGAAAGAAACCTGAGGACGTTGAACAAGTTGGCATAGTGGTGGCAATGTGGGAAGGCACGAAGAACAATGTGCAAGATGCTATCATATGCAGCATCGAGGACACACACCAATTGCAGTTCCTGGAGTACATTCTGAAGTGGCGCAATTATGACCCATCTATGATGACAGCCAGCAAAATGAACAAGCCAGCCACAGGGAAAAATGTCCCAACATCAGCTAAGGGTTATGGATGGGTGTTGCCATCTTATGAATCTCTCTCTTTGTCGGTATAAAGGAAAATGAGACATCTTGGTAGGGTTCTCGGCATGCGAGAAATGGTTTGTCCACGGACAAGAAGCCTCCGATCGTGCTTTTGAAAGCGTTCGGGCGAGAAAATGCCCTCGGTGATGGACACCAAGCTGGCTCGAGCCATGGCCAAGAAAAAGTGTGAAGCCAATTGCTACTTTGGGAGAGCCTTCAAATCAAAAAAAGTTGTTGAAGAACCACAATCCACGATAAACCTCTCCGGTATTATTAACCCTACTCTTCCTCTTGCTTTGAAGGCCCCAGATAGCACTACATCTGGTGGATTTATTCCAAAAAAACTTACTACTTTCAAAATTAACCTTAGAAATCTGAACACTGACGATAGCCCGCAGCCCAGCAGTTCTCAAACCCCCCCTTCTGTTACGGAAGCCTCCTCTAGACTAGCATTGACATGCATGGCCACACGCACCTGCCATTCCAGTCGAGTTGAAGTTCAATCCTAAGAGGAACGCCAAGATGGCGAGCAAACCACTCAAAAGCTTGAAATGCAGTTTAAACGGTTTTACCCCTTAGGGGTTAATTGGTTTACAAAGATTTCTATTTTTGATTGTGAACTGCACACCGAAAAACCCGACACATAATCAATGCGATCAAATGACCATGTTCAAACTCTGGTTAAAAGCTTCAAGACATACCCAACAGAGGTCCTCACACCTGTTGACGTGGTGCCATTTGACCCTATTACCAGGTAACTGATTCTTTATCTTTTGGACACTCGATATTTAGATTTGACTTGATGGTTGTCTATTTTTCAGGAGGAGGGTGACATGGAGCAATCCAGAGGATTTAAAGGGCAAGAAATTCTACATTATTTACGGCAACCCACGAGATTTCTTGCCGGCACAACTCCTTTGTTCGGTCGTCGGCCAGTTGGAGCAGCAACTAGAATTTGCTAAAGTATATGCTAGAAGAAGATCGAGAGTGCTCAACAGAAATCTTACAGATAAGGAATATATAGAGTTGAGTATTCAATGCAACGAAGTAATTGCAAACACCGTCTACAGAGAGCCACTGATTGAAAAACTGCAACAACTTCGTCATCAGCACAAGGCTTATGGCTGTCCTCCACAAGGACCGATAGGGACGGCTACAACTTCAGCTTGGAAGGTATTTATTCATTTTCTACTCGCCAACATCACCGCCGCGTTCTTGATGACCTTTGCTTCTGCAGGATTTCCATGAGATTGCAACGACCACTTTGAAAGTGCAGGAGCTTAAGGATGAAAAACAATTCATCTTTATGAATGAGAAGGTTTTCAAGAAGTTAATGGAAGTTGCCGGACTGTGGGTGAACCGTAAGCTCAGTGACGACCACGGTGAGTTTCCGGACAAGCCATCCAAAGATTTCTTTAACAAGACCTGGCTCTGGTTGCTACGAGGTATGTCGAATGCAGAGGTGTCACAGCTGCTCGATGAGAAAGAAGTTTCAAACTCTTTTTACAGGCAAACCAAGATACAAATGGGCGGCAATGGAAGGAGATCTTGTATTGAAATGCCAGCTGAAAACCTCGTATGCCTATTATATTGTTGATCAGCTGGTGCCCACCGACGGTTGCGTTCTGGATTTCTTTTCGGCTGGGACAGCTTCTCGTGTCGCTCTTATGCAAGGCAAAAAGAGCGTGGCCTTTGAAAGTTCAGGTAAAGTGTGCCGTTTCCTGAGGGCCTTCCTGGAAACGCTTGAGAAAATGGCCACAGGGGGGATCTGAAGAAGAGGAGAAAGCAGAGAAAGCAGAGCCTAATCCTTTGCTGCCCAACATCAGTATTACCCAAAACACAGATATATCAGGGTTGGATACCATTTTGGATAACCTCGATGCTAAGTCCTACGAGGAGAGAATGCAAGAAACAAAGCGCTTGCTGGAAGCGACGGAAAAAGGTATTCAAGCTCTCGAGCCCACTTTTCAAAAATTAAGTGCACTGAATGAGAAGATTGATGGGTACATGCCACTCTTGACAGGCGAACATAAGTTTGAATACATGGGCGTAGAGCACATGCAAATAGACCAACAATGTGACGTTCCAGCACAGTATACGCTCCCAGGACGTATATTGTACTGCCACGTCACGCGTACACGCCACCCCGATTGACGTGTACGCCAACGTATAGCCAAGTGGGTAGCCCCTAGGGGGCAACTTGCTAAGAATGTGCATTAGTATTAATGTGCACATTTTCCAATGTACACATTAATGTGGGCACACATTTCCATGTGGCCACTTGATGCCAAGTGGGCCATACCCATAGGTGCAATTAATGTGCACATTTTCCAATGTACACATTCATTAATGTGCACACATTTCCATGTGAGCACATTTGGGTGCACACATTTCCATGTGGGCACATTTGGCCACCTAGCCCTTAAAGGCAAGTGGGCCCATTACCAATTATCCCACATGCCAAAAGGGGATAATTGGAAACCCTAGCCACCCCCTTGTCTATATAGGGTTGGAAACCCTAACTAACCTAATTTTCGATTTTAGGGCTTCAGAACTCTGTTTTGGCTGCCTCAACAGCCAAAACCGCATCCCAGACTCTGACTGGGAGAATTGCAACCTTAGTTTCTCTAGATTCGAGCGTTTCAGCAGGATGGTCGAGCTCAGGTCAGGAGGAGCCCCTCAAGGATCAGGTATTTGGCCAATTAGATAGTCTAAACCCTATTTTAGGCATTGAATCAGTAGGTTTAGCCTATTAGATTGCCCATAGCAGCCCTCTAGAACTCTAGATAGCAGATTCTAACTAAAGAACCTAACTCTATGATATAGATTAGATCTTGTTCTTTAGTTCTTACATGATGTATATGGATGATGTATCTCTGTGAACTCCTTGTATTGGGAAGGGGGTAGAGACCTAAAGCTTTGTAGTTGATGCTCCTAGAGTAGCCTCTCTAGCACACCTTGTAGATGCGGCACATGCACAAGAGCCACACACGTTTGTGGGTGAAGGGGCCGGCCGCTTATAAGGAGGTTCATGTTAGACTCTTGGCGACCCTATGGTGTGTTAAATTTGCCGGGGTCACTTTGTGACTAGGTCTAATGGCTTGCCACTGCGTGTGGGCAAGGCATGGGCTCGACACTTTCGTGAGGTGGTGAATATGACCTTCCATTGAGTTCAAGTCGAATATGGGCGGTGGCCCTCTAGTCACCTTGAGTCAAAGATTGTAGATCTCTCGGAGGAGAGATCCCTACACGCCCCATCGGAACGGGGAGATGTAACCCGAGGATATAGCCCCTCGGCTATGCATCCCGTGAACTCTGATCGAGTCCCAACACTTTTCACCTACTGCGCAAAGTGTGCACAGGAGGGGCGGATGGAGTGGACAACCCTAGGCCATGTTCTTATGCCAGCCAAATCCATTGCCATGAATTACATGCGCAATGAACTCACGGAGACCAAGCTTGTCACCCATCCACATTAATGCGAGCCTTGGGTAGGATTCCCTATGTGATGTGTTTGATCTTCGTCTATGCAGATATGTGGAGGACCATCCTTCGCGATGGTCATATGATGTTGATGTATGTGCTCTTACGACGACATGTATGTTTACGCTTCAGCAGCTAGGTAGGCCCCGAGGGAGATTTGGTGCAATGACCCTTCCACTCTTCCCACTTTGGAACCCGTTACGGTTGCGGTGTCATGTGGAGGGCCTGTATTGGCACGGGCTGGTATGGGGGATGAACTCCGGGTTGTATCGGGTGAGTGCAACCGTATACAGTAGGGGACGTCACAAACAACACATGGAAACAGACGAACAACACATGGAAACAGAGACCAAGATGAGGCATTTGGGACACAAGAGCATCGGGTACACCTTGCAAGAAGCGAAAGCTCTTTCATCCACACGAGATTGCTACACAATCGGAGAAGGAACTTATAGGCGAACAAATGCGGGGGGAGTGAAAATCACGAGCTGATTCACATGTGGAGCGATCGCAAAGGCCATGGGTGTTGAGATTCCGTGAGGTCCGCGGGTTATTCGAGATGGGCGCAACACAAACTATAGAATTGGGTAGAGCGCCGTCATCACGCATGGCCAATGAAATGGGTGTGATACCTGATAGTGTATCGAAACACAATCACAAAAATTGTAGTTGCATTCCTCAAGAATGATTCTTACACATTACTTCCTTCAATGGAAATTTTTGTTTTGAGAATATGTATTACCATATCTTTTTGTCCTTACTACTACTTCGTGCATGTTTAATGTTAAAAATAATCGCGGCCGCGATCCTCTGTGGCAAATACATAGCTTTAAATACTAAAATGTTTGTGCTATGCTTGCTCCACTGTACCTATTTTGTACGTAATGCTCTCATATGGTTTTAATAAAAAGCTCATTATTTTGTCTCTTTTCTGCTGCGAAAGATCGCGTTCGCGATTCTTGCGATAAGATAGAGCATTCCCTCCAACTACATTCTACTCACGATGGACCTTTGCATGAGCTGTAAAAACTATATTTCTGAACAACACCGATTCATTGGCAGAATTGGTACAAAAAAATGCCAACTTTTACTCAGTTGCTAGTAGTTTCTGCACTATATGGCTAACCACGAACCTATTTCATGCTAAACGAGAATTCTAAATTTCTCTAATTAATTAATTCATGCTTAATTCTCTGGTATGCAGTTCCCGTTATAGTGGGCTCAAATATCCCGCATGCTTTGGCCACAAAATATCGCCAAAATAGCAACCCCAAAATTAGCACAAACCTAACACAAAGTTAGCAATATCCCACATGCACATATCACAAAATTCGTGCGCATATATAAATAGTTTTTTGCTGCTTCATTGAAGAGTGTGGATAGAGATTAGATGATGAAAAGTTATGGCTCTCTAGCTTGTAATCTTCAGTTACAGGCCAGAGTGTCATGACCTTTCAAGATGTAATCCTCGTCCACCCTTTTTTTTAGTAATGGTCTCAAATATCCCACATGCATTCAATGTTCCACATGTTACTAAATCAACAATTGCCAAATCAACAAATGCCAAATGAATGGATTATGTTAAGGCATATTGTGTACCTATGCATATTGTGTTTGGTAAAGCGTGAGTCAACAATTTTCAAGTCAACAAGTGTGAATCACCCCCAAGCATTTGGTAAAGCATAAGTCAACAATTTTGACCTATGATATTCTATGCATTATGTTAAGGCATAAATTGTGTAAGTCAACAACTTTCAAGTCAAGAAGTGTGAATCACCCCCAAGCAAATGTTTGACTTTTATTGACCAACATCTTTGGTAAAGCGTAAGTCAACAATTTTCAAGTCAACAAGTATGAATCACCCCTAAGCTAAAGTTTTACTTTCATTCACCAACATGTTTCGTAAAGCGTGAGTCAACAATTTTCAAGTCAACAAGTGTGAATCACCCCAAGCTTTTAAAAAGCATAAGTCAACAATTTTGACCTATGCTATTCTATGCATTATGTTAAGGCATAAATTGTGTAAGTCAACAACTTTCAAGTCAAGAAATGTGAATCACCCCCAAGCAAATGTTTGACTTTTATTGACCAACACACTTTGGTAAAGCGTGAGTCAACAATTTTCAAGTCAACAACTGTGAATCACCCCCAAGCATTTGGTAAAGCGTAAGTCAACAATTTTGATCTATGCTATGCATTACATTAAGGCATATTGTGTAAGACAACAATTTTCAAGTCAACAAGTGCGAATCACCCCCTTTGTTATATGTTTGGCTTTCATTGACCAACATGTTTAGTGAAGTGTAAGTCAACAATTTTGAAGTCAACAAACAATTTACACTAATTAATTATAATTACAATTACTAAACAAGCCAAGCCAACATAAGATGATTGGTGTCCAAAAAATAATGGCCATTTCAGGATAGATATTTTTTTTTTTAATGTTTTAGAAAATACAATTATGGTCATTTTGAGGTAATTATTCATATTCTACTAAATCATTACGATTAAGATACTAATGGTACAAAATAATTTCACGCCAGCCTTTATAGGCTAGTCGTGAGGGAGAAGCATCGTCCAATTCTCCCAAACAGAATGCCGAAGCGCTGCCGCTCTCCTTCCCGCTCTGCTTCCCCTTCCCCTGGCCCTCAAACGCCGGGCTTTGCTTTCCTTACCTTTGGCACAGGTCATCGCCAGTTATGGCATAGGATCTTGGACAACTCCTTTGCAGGAGCCCGATGTTGAAACCAATTCTGTCGCCAATTCTTTTGAGAGCCCCAAGCAGCATGATGAGTACAACAGCTCCTCTTCTGAAAGCTCTGAAGACTCTCTTTCTGAGCTTTCAGAAGAGGTGGATTCCTCCAATTTCGATTTTGATTCCTCTGACATAAATTCTTCCGAGGAGCAGATTGATTCAGAAGATAACAACTGGAGCGAACATGAGACCAGCGAAGAAGAAGACACGGACGAAGAAGAAGAAGAAATATTTTTGGAATTTCAATTTTTGCTTTCTTTTATTACAGGCTTTCTAACTTTCTGAACTTTTCTTACAGATGAAGCTTGGAGTCCCGGTAGCTCAGGAAGCCACTTTTTGTTTTTTTCTTTTGATCAAGTTCAGAAATAGGCCTTTTGTGCCTTTGTAATTTTTTTAAAAAACAGATGCTATAGGCCTTAGTGCCTTTCTTTGTAATGGCCTTAGTGCCTTTTTTTGATCTCACCCTTCTGTGAAACAGGCCTTAATGCCTTTGAAATGTAATGGCTGTGCCGACCCCTGTAACACAGGCCTTAGTGCCTTTTGTAATATATGATGGCCTTGTGCCTTTCTGAAGTATTCTGGTATTGTTTTCTATTTTAATCAATTGGTTTTGTAATACCTTTTTATTATGCCTTCAGTTTAATCCAAGCCTTGTGCCTTTTGTTTAATCCAGGCCTTAGTGCCTTTAATCGTAATGGCCTTGTGCCGACTGTAATCTAGGCCTTGTGCCTTCTGTAATCCAGACCTTAGTGCCTTCTTTAATGTGGATGATGGCCTTGTGCCTTTCTGTAAATTTGTGGTTTTGTTATACCTTGTGCCTTGTGTAAATTTATGCCTTGTGTAAATTTGTGCCTTGTGTCTTTTTCTAATTCTGTTTTACCTTGGAATTCATTCAACATTCGAGTACAAAATTCTGTAACTGAAGCATCAAAAATGAGAATGCAAAATACAGAAACATCTTTATATTCATAAAAGTACCTATACAGTACCCTTTACACAATTGCTCTTTCCACTAATCCAACAACGTGGGAAGCCTCTCTAGAATATCTTGTTCTTCTTTGGCACTTAGAGTGTAAACCACTCCCCGCTTAACAACGTGCTTTGCTTAAACCAACCTGACTTTGTTCTTTGCAACTTGAGTGGCATAAACAATTGCTTTATTTCCTCTACAAAACTTGTAGCTGGATTTACAATTCACCAACTTCTCATAGTATGTCCCTTCTATGACCTCATCCCCTTTCACAAACTTCTGCCCTTGCATATCTGCAAAGTCTTCTAACACCAAGTACTTAGCTTTGGTACATAGGATAAAGTAGAATTTCACATTCTCGTGATTGTTATTTGGAGCCACCACTGCAAAGACATCACCTATAGATACTTGCATGCTACATAAGTCAGCGCTGCCAATATATGCTTCTTCTCCTTCATCATGTACTTCTTCTTCAATAATAGCTTTAACTAGTAATAGTGCCCAGCGTTGCTGGGCAAACGTTTGAAACCTGTCAATGAAACTTGTAGACATGTTGGATGCGTGTGTTTGATATTTTACATGTTAAGAACGATATAAAAGTTATGCTGCCCAATGTTGGGGGGTATATGTTGGGCAATATCATGTTTTTTGTTTAACCATTGTGTCATGTATAATACAAACAAATTTCAGATAACTATATGTGAAGACGATGGACATGTTTTGTTTCCACATGATTGTTTCATTCTTCTGTATTATTTGAGAATGATGAAACAATAATTGCTTCATTCTTCTTTGCCATTTCATAATGCTGAAAATAACATAAAATCTAACAATGAAAATATGTCGTTGTCTTAAGTGTGATCAGAGATAGAGTTAATTTGATTGAATATCATTCACAACATTGTTAATCAACATTGACATGCAATGTTTAGACATATTAAATTATGAACATGTTATAGCATGTAGATAGTAAACCATATGTAAGCGCTCCAAATAATAGAAAAGTACCCTTGAGCTAGACCTAGAACTATTGTTTGACACAACCCACTTTTTATTATGTTAGACAAAAGAGCTTTCCATTAGAATCATGTTGACAGTTGTACACATAAAAAGCTCATTTAAGCTCATTTCCATGGACACAGAAAGTAATGAAATACCAGGGGCTTTTACAGCTTTTGTTCTTGCAAAGAATCTTTCTGTTCTTTATGGCAAAAGCCTATGTAATTGTCGCAATATTTTTACACAACGCTCTAAGAGAGCTTTCATAAAATTGACTGATTGAATCTGCAACCCTGGCCATATACATCTCAATAGGTGATGCAGTACATTTGACCTCTAAAGCCCCAACCTAAACAAGTAATAAAGCTATAGAAAACCCTTCATTAGTATTCATGATTAGTATCCTTCATTAATATTCATGATTAGTCTGCGATATTCATTGAGAATGCATTTTAAAGCCAAAGTCATGTCTTGCAAGCATAAGTTCTTAAACATGGGAGCTTGCAATGCTGGGCACTATAAAGCAGGGATCTGATGCTTATAAGGCCCGGATCTTTGCGGTTTATGCCTCATAGTGTTTGCACGAATTTGATTGTGCCAAACGGTGAAAGGATTCTCAGATTGCAACATGTATAAACCTAAGGCATTAGGAGCGGCGACCCGGTAGCTTCAAGCTATGGCGGCTATGGTGGAAATACGAGCAAAAAGATGCTGCAGAATACGTTTATGATGTTCCCCAGGGTTGGAAAGAACGGCAGATCTCCAAAGTCGAGAAAGGAAACGAATGGCACGACAAATAATTTTACAACCCTAAGAAGAAAACAGAGAAGGTTTATGCCACTTACCTTGCGGGGATCAAAAATTAGGGCCAAAAGATAATGTTTTGAATGATCTTGCTCATCGATGTGAGCTTACGGGATATGTTATCAATGGCGAGATAGCATTGACTCTAAAGATAAAAGTGATGAAAATGGTCGGTTTGTATTATGATTTTGAGATAGACAAATCCGGTTGCACATAGTTTGATCTCTCGTTACATGTGCCAAGAATAAGCTCTATGCTCATTTTGTTAAAGCCCCCGCTGCTGATTGGAACCGTGACCGTGAAATTCTCGAGGCATATTAAATTGATCTTTTTGGTACTGTTGGAGCCCCTTCACCGGGTTTCCCCGTTAGTTTTCCACATGGTGGCTACATTCTAACAATCCACAGGTTGTCAGTCGCATATGCTATTCTAGAGCTGGGAGCAATAAATCCTAATACATTCTAATGCTTCCAACTCAAAAAAATCGTTATGAGTAGTTAATCTGCTCCTGCACATTTTATTTTCAAAAATAAAAAACGCTTTTGCATGCTTCAGATATGGATATGTTTGGTCAAAGCACTGTAAAGTAAGGTTGTTGCTATGATGTGGAAAGTTATAAACAACAATGAAGCCATTTCTGGAACATGAACAGTTTGCTAGATAATGTTGGCGCTTTGCTTCTTTAGCTTCATCTCGATTCACTTGGTAATAGATCAGATGGACGTAATGCAACAGAAGAGGTGAAGCCGAAAACACAGGAAGACAAAAAATTGCAGCGGAAACAAAAAGAACCCTAGAAAAAAAATCTAGAGGTGAAAGATCTCGGCCTTTGGTTCAAAAGATCTGAGCCGTCCAAATTAGGGCGTGATGCACTACTTACACCAAAACATTATAATAAGAGATGGGTTGTACCACAACTAGTTCAAATTTCTTAGTATATGATACATTGGGGCAAGATTCCCAATTCAAATCTAAACAATATGTGCAAAAGCAAGAGAGGTTTCTGACCTGTAAATGTGTCATGTGATTTGAACACCCATGGAAACAATGAAGGTTTCTAGATCCTTCAATAGGACGTGCTTCCCACTGATTTTTTCTGTCCACTTGTCCTATTTCAACCTCCCAAAAAGTTCTATTTACAGTTTGAATCTTCTTTTTATATGTTGTGGGTGCTGCTGTTGACATGTACTGCTTTAGCCATTCCACCACCTCGTGTGCATTGTTCATCTTGCTGCCCTTCAACTGTGCTGCTCTCAAAGCCCTCTTTATTACTGCTCCTGCACCATCATGTTCTCCCTTCCCATGGCCAGAGCACCAAAAGTTCCACATCATGTCTAAACCTGTTAAAGATTTGAATCTAGCATCAAAGTAAAATGAATTTTTATCTTTATACTATCTGTAGATCAGTTTTTTACTAAGTCTTTTTCACGTTTACTAATACTACTATTTTTTATAAGTTTTGAAGTATTGATTCTAATATGATCTGCTAATGGAATTAATCTGCACGTTCTTCTCGTGGTAGCAAGTCTTCGTCCTATTGATGGTTGATAATGGATCATTTTTTGATATAGTGCTAAGGTTTCTCACCTTTATAATGTTGGTGCCACGTTTAGTAATTGTGTTAATGTTAGTGCCACTGTTAGTGATTTTGTAAATGACAGTGCTAATATTACTAATTTCGTTAATGTTGTTCCACTGTTAGTAATTTTGTCAATGTTAGCACTAAACTTAATCTGTAGTTAGTGAAGCACCACCTACCACTACAGATTAGCAATGCTTTCATCTCAATGTTCTAGCACTGGTTAGTGGTTTGGTTTGCTAAGGGGTATGTTGTAATGCTAATGGAATCAGTAATTAGTTCTAAGTTGCTATTCATTAGCAGTTGTTTTTTCTAGTGGTATTAGCATTAGCATTTACTAAGTAGTTTTCTGTTCTTATTCTGCAAATAGAATTCTTCACTAGTTTCAAGCAAGACAATCCAGATGTTCAAATTAAGCAGAGAGCCTTCGAGAAATTAAAGCCTTACTTTGTTATAAAGCTATCTGAATTCAATACCTGTTGTTGCGTCTATCATGAGAGGATGTCAATGCTGAGGGAAGGGGTGAAGAACATGAGAAAAAAGTCCATGGTGCACGGTGCAGATTGCACCTGTGAGTGCAAGATATGTGACCACACGGCAAGCCAAGTAGGGTGCAATGCAGCAAGACATGTTTGACAGTCTAACAGTGACATGTGGAGAAGCATGGTTTGCCCAAAGCCTAAAGGTGAGGTGTGGCACAATGAAGCATGCTTGTCAGGAACCTGCAGCAAATGTGGTGTGGACAAAATGGAAAGGTATCCAAAAGAAGAAACAAAGGACAGTTTCTCAAAAATCACTTGGGAGAACATAGACTACATTGAAATTGGTAAGGATAAAAATGGCAAACCCAAAAAAAGAATTGAGCATCAATATTTACAGACTTCACCCAATGTTTTGATGGAAACCTTCAGATCTAAAGCAAAGGGGTTTGTGACACATAGTTTCAGGTATAAATGGCAGCAAGCCATGTTTAGACAACTACTGAACAGGTTTGTTGATGATACTATTGTATCAGTGGTTGACTTTGCAGAGAATTACTCTTTCAAGGAGCAGAATGAAGTCCAGTCCAAGCATTGGCATAATGATGTCAAATCCAAAAACGTTTTCGTGATTATGGAGGCTACATGTTGCAATTGCTTTTTTGGGTGCTCAATACTCCAGTCTAAATTTTCATTTGACAATTGTTGCCTCATCTTGCTTGCTCTTTGCCGTTGCTTCTGCAAACGCCATTTCCGCCTCCTGTCTTCGTCATTAGTCATTGGATCACAAGAAGCCTGAACAAAAAATGGATGGAAAGAAAGAAACGAGATCTCTCTCCCTCGAGAAAGGGGGAATCAACCACCCCCCAATATTCTCGTTAATTTTGAATTTCCCTCTTCCCATAATATAGTGCTAATTTGGGTGGACAAAAGGACACTAAAAATGAGACACCGTAACATGCGAGGACCCGACCGCACATTTTCGGCACGCCAAAAATGCTCAATACAAATAGGCCTTTTCGACCAGTTCAGGGTGCCTTTTTTCGATCCATGGGTCTTGCCATTGTTCAAGAAATTCCACCGCCCTGCATTTTCTCATGGCGATGTATCGGCGGGCACCCTAATCTCGTCCTCTCTCTCGCCCCTTCTGTCGGCTTTACTAATTTTACCTGCTGGTTCAAGCTTACAGTTTTAAGCCTCAGATTTGAGAATACAGAGCTTCCTCCACATGGATTGTATTTGAAGCTATTTACGAGTCGAATACCCCTTGAATCGACCTGCAGTTTCAATCAGAACAGAGTATTCGACCTGCGGTTTGAATCAAATCACATAGGCGTATTCTGTTCTTGAAATTCAGAGGTGAAATGAGCGGGTCGAATATCCCCTTGCCGGATTCTGCTAAAAGAAAAAAACTGAGACAAAACTGAAACATGCAAGCCGAATACCACGTGGAGGTATTCGCTCACAATTCCGAATCCATGCCCAAATCGGGTGCCTATATTTCCTTCGATAAAAAAGACTTTACATTGACTCAAATAAAACTAGATGTTTGCTTCAGTAGTATTTCGTTCATTTTTCCCTTATTGCCCAATGCCCTTTATTAAAGGGGCGATTCATTAGTTAAAGAGTTAGTTTCAATATATTCTTAGCATATTAGTCCATCTAGCAGGCAATATCATCCATCTAGTGGTTGTGATTGGTTGGTGATTTCCATCAATTTTTTATTCTGAGAAAAAGTTCTTAAAATTTTCGCACTGGCTGTTTATAAAGGTTTCCATGTGTAATTACATTCTCAGAAAAAAGCCAAAAGCAGCTTCTTTTTTCCAAACTGTAAGATAGCATTGGTAACAACAATATGAATAATTGGATTCCAGTAATTTCGTGAGGCACATCCGACCAGGTATGTTCATGGGATCCATGTTCAAGCTGGTGCTATACAGATTTGTCTCACATGATCAGACTTCACATTATGCGATCCATTCTATCAAGACATCCCCATATATTTATCATGCTATGCACTATTGGACTCTTATCAGAACTTACTCAACACCTCACTACAAGGCGCAAGGGCCTTTTATCATGCTTGCATTTGTCAAACAAAAAAGTTTGTCATGGAGTTTTATGTTTTCCACTTGTGACAACAATAATCTTTGTCTGCAAAGGGTGACAAAAATTCAAATGCAAAAAACGTGACAAAGCTTTAAATTTTGTCAAACGTGACAATTTATATCATCCACGATGGATATTTGGCATGCATCTCAAATGCTATGAACATTTATTATTGAATCTCCATCTTGTCCATTTCAGACTGCTTCTTCTCCTATTTTCTTCTTCTAGGCACTTGGCACTTGGCCACGGATTTCAATCTCTTTAAGGTTTTGCTTCCTGCTACTAAATGAAGGAGGATAAAAGAGTTTATATATGCAGGTTTGTTTCTAGTTAGTGCAACTGAGGACATCATGTTGGTGAGTTTGAGCCTTGTTGATGTCGGTCACGTGTTGTATAGCACAACCGCTTTAGCTCTGATAATTGAGTGACGTTTTGTAGTAGAATAGAATAGAATAGAATAGTTTTTTAACGCCCACGGAGACCAATAGGTCATGGGACCCATACAATGGGCTAGTACAATCATTACTACTAGGATTAAAAACCCCCTCTCCGAAAGGTTTTCAAGGGAAAAACCTTTGCGAGAATGATGATACTAGACAAGCTTAGATAATGACTACCGAGGGCTCGCGAATTGCGCACGCTTATCTAGAACCTCAAGTATGTATAATGCCAAGTCATGCACAGATGGTGCGCTGAGAAGTTGTGGAAGCGTGGAATGGAATGCTAAGGTCGAAAAATGATTCCGGACTATCTCAAAAGCAGGGCAACTCAGAAGAGTATGGCTTTCATCTTTAATAACCTCAGAATTGGCAACAAAGCACATAGTCTCGCTTCGCAATTCGCGGCCCCTCCCATCTACCTGTCTCAATCCGTAATTGCGGGGACCCCGTGGCGAATTGATGCAATAGCTACAAGCTTGTTCCTGGACAATGAAGCAAGCAAATAAGCTTGGGGCCCTGGTGCCAGAGTGGGATTTATGTGTGCATGATAATGACCAGTTTTCACTTGGGCCAAAGTAACTACGTCCCATATCTTTTGAGAAAAACGACCATTAAGATATTATTGCAAAAGCTCAGGATCAGAACTGACAAGCATCAGGCAGTGCTCTGGTTGCACAGCCCAACGGGCAAACCATGTAGTGCAATGCTCTTTCCAACATCGTTTCAAACGCTGAGGAGATTCAGCCATGGCAAGTGCAAGAACAGGATACCTAACATCATCCATGTGGTGCACCTTGCAGATATAGTGGAGATGGCGCTTCATGGCAGAATGTTGAAGAGGCCAAAAACCTGTCTCTTGTAAAAGAATAGCATAGGGCACCGTTGTTTTAACTCCAAGGCTGTAAGTGAGAAAGGCTGTAGTGTCAAATGATATTTATTGAGGTGACTTTTTGCACTTAGATATTACTCAATGGTTTTTGTAATGGCTTTGACATGTTGTACAAATCAGCACCACTGTCAGGACAGGTTATTAAATAATTTGATTTGTTGTGGGATTGTTTTCTCATCTATTTTAGATAGTTGTGTCTTAAATACGAAGAGGCTTATTTAAATAGCATTCTATCATTAAAAATATTTCTTTTGAGGGATGACAAACTTTATTGAAAACCTTTGCCATATACAAATACACAGACGGGCTTAAAATCTTAGAGGATAGTCATGATCCACTGAGTAGGGCTACCAGCCTAATTTCAAATGTCCACTCTTGCTTGGCATGAGCAAGTGAAGAGCAATGGTAGACCTTAGCAATTCTAACTTGTGCATCCTGAATGACAGTAGTAGCAGGAATATCCAAGCCTTTAAAATACGTAATCTCTTTAGGCTTCGGATAGACCACTACAACTATCCCGACACTAAGTGAAAGGCAAGGCTTGGCTTTGCAACTTATTCCAAGTATCCAGATAAATAGCCAATAGCACCTGCTGACTTGTCAATGCCACAAGAAGGGGAGAAAGTGATTATGGAGGCTACATGTTGCAATTGCTTTTTTGGGTGCTCAATACTCCAGTCTAAATTTTCATTTGACAATTGTTGCCTCATCTTGCTTGCTCTTTGCCGTTGCTTCTGCAAACGCCATTTCCGCCTCCTGTCTTCGTCATTAGTCATTGGATCACAAGAAGCCTGAACAAAAAATGGATGGAAAGAAAGAAACGAGATCTCTCTCCCTCGAGAAAGGGGGAATCAACCACCCCCCAATATTCTCGTTAATTTTGAATTTCCCTCTTCCCATAATATAGTGCTAATTTGGGTGGACAAAAGGACACTAAAAATGAGACACCATAACATGCGAGGACCCGACCGCACATTTTCGGCACGCCAAAAATGCTCAATACAAATAGGCCTTTTCGATCCAGTTCAGGGTGCCTTTTTTCGATCCATGGGTCTTGCCATTGTTCAAGAAATTCCACCGCCCTGCATTTTCTCATGGCGATGTATCGGCGGGCACCCTAATCTCGTCCTCTCTCTCGCCCCTTCTGTCGGCTTTACTAATTTTACCTGCTGGTTCAAGCTTACAGTTTTAAGCCTCAGATTCGAGAATACAGAGCTTCCTCCACATGGATTCTATTTGAAGCTATTTGCGAGTCGAATACCCCTTGAATTGAATCGACCTGCAGTTTCAATCAGAACAGAGTATTCGACCTGCGGTTTGAATCAAATCACATAGGCGTATTCTGTTCTTGAAATTCAGAGGTGAAATGAGCGGGTCGAATATCCCCTTGCCGGATTCTGCTAAAAGAAAAAAACTGAGACAAAACTGAAACATGCAAGCCGAATACCACGTGGAGGTATTCGGCTCACAATTTCCTGGAATCCATGCCCAAATCGGGTGCCTATATTTCCTTCGATAAAAAAGACTTTACATTGACTCAAATAAAACTAGATGTTTGCTTCAGTAGTATTTCGTTCATTTTTCCCTTATTGCCCAATGCCCTTTATTAAAGGGGCGATTCATTAGTTAAAGAGTTAGTTTCAATATATTCTTAGCATATTAGTCCATCTAGCAGGCAATATCACCCATCTAGTGGTTGTGATTGGTTGGTGATTTCCATCAAATTTTTATTCTGAGAAAAAGTTCTTAAAATTTTCGAACTGACTGTTTATAAAGGTTTCCATGTGTAATTACATTCTCAGAAAAAAGCCAAAAGCAGCTTCTTTTTTTCAAACTGTAAGATAGCATTGGTAACAACAATATGAATAATTGGATTCCAGTAATTTCGTGAGGCACATCCGACCAGGTATGTTCATGGGATCCATGTTCAAGTTGGTGCTATACAAATTTGTCTCACATGATCAGACTTCACATTATTCGATCCATTCTATCAAGACATCCCCATATATTTATCATGCTATGCACTATTGGACTCTTATCAGAACTTACTCAACACCTCACTACAAGGCGCAAGGGCCTTTTATCATGCTTGCATTTGTCAAACAAAAAAGTTTGTCATGCAGTTTTATGTTTTCCACTTGTGACAACAATAATTTTTGTCTGCAAAGGGTGACAAAAATTCAAATGCCTGCAAAGGGTGACAAAAATTCAAATGCAAAAAACGTGACAAAGCTTTAAATTTTGTCAAACATGACAATTTATATGATATTTGGCATGCATCTCAAATGCTATGAACATTTATTATTGAATCTCCATCTTGTCCATTTCAGACTGCTTCTTCTCCTATTTTCTTCTTCTAGGCACTTGGCACTTGGCCACGGATTTCAATCTCTTTAAGGTTTTGCTTCCTGCTACTAAATGAAGGAGGATAAAAGAGTTTATATATGCAGGTTTGTTTCTAGTTAGTGCAACTGAGGACATCATGTTGGTGAGTTTGAGCCTTGTTGATGTCGGTCACGTGTTGTATAGCACAACCGTTTAGCTACGGTAATTGAGTGACGTTTTGTAGTAGAATAGAATAGAATAGAATAGTTTTTTTAACGTCCACGGAGACCAATAGGTCATGGGACCCATACAATGGGCTAGTACAATCATTACTACTAGGATTAAAAAACCCCTGCCTCGAAAGGTTTTCAAGGGAAAAACCTTTGCAGTAATGATGATACTAGACAAGCTTAGATAATGACTACTGAGGGCTCAGTAATTGCAGACGTTTATCTAGAACCTCAAGTATGTATAATGCCAAGTCATGCACAGATGGTGCGCTGAGAAGTTGTGGAAGCGTGGAATGGAATGCTAAGGTCGAAAAATGATTCCGGACTATCTCAAAAGCAGGGCAACTCAGAAGAGTATGGCTTTCATCTTTAATAACCTGTAATTGGCAACAGGCACATAGTCTCGTTCGCTTCAAGGCAATTGCGGCCCCTCCCATCTACCCGCCTCAATCCTAGACTGTGGGGACCCCGTGCGAATTGATGCAATAGCTACAAGCTTGTTCCTCGACAATGAAGCAAGCAAATAAGCTTGGGGCCCCGTGCCGAGTGGGATTTATGTGTGCATGATAATGACCGGTTTTCACTTGGGCCAAAAGTAATCTGCGTCCCATATCTTTTGAAAAAACGACCATTAAGATATTATTGCAAAAGCTCGGGATCGAACTCCACAAGCATCGGCGCAAATTTTCGTTGCACACTTTTCAACGGGCAAACCATGTAGTGCAATGCTCTTTCCAACATCGTTTCAAACGCTGAGGAGATTCAGCCATGGCAAGTGCAAGAACAGGATACCTAACATCATCCATGTGGTGCACCTTGCAGATATAGTGGAGATGGCGCTTCATGGCAGAATGTTGAAGAGGCCAAAAACCTGTCTCTTGTAAAAGAATAGCATAGGGCACCGTTGTTTTAACTCCAAGGCTGTAAGTGAGAAAGGCTGTAGTGTCAAATGATATTTATTGAGGTGACTTTTTGCACTTAGATATTACTCAATGGTTTTTGTAATGGCTTTGACATGTTGTACAAATCAGCACCACTATCAGGACAGGTTATTAAATAATTTGATTTGTTGTGGGATTGTTTTCTCATCTATTTTAGATAGTTGTGTCTTAAATACGAAGAGGCTTATTTAAATTGCATTCTATCATTAAAAATATTTCTTTTGAGGGATGACAAACTTTATTGAAAACCTTTGCCATATACAAATACACAGACGGGCTTAAAATCTTAGAGGATAGTCATGATCCACTGAGTAGGGCTACCAGCCTAATTTCAAATGTCCACTCTTGCTTGGCATGAGCAAGTGAAGAGCAATGGTAGACCTTAGCAATTCTAACTTGTGCATCCTGAATGACAGTAGTAGCAGGAATATCCAAGCCTTTAAAATACAGAATCTCTTGCGCTTCCAGATAGACCACTACAACTATCCCGACACTAAGTGAAAGGCAAGGCTTGGCTTTGCAACTTATTCCAAGTATCCAGATAAATAGCCAATAGCACCTGCTGACTTGTCAATGCCACAAGAAGGGGAGAAAGTGATTATGGAGGCTACATGTTGCAATTGCTTTTTTGGGTGCTCAATACTCCAGTCTAAATTTTCATTTGACAATTGTTGCCTCATCTTGCTTGCTCTTTGCCGTTGCTTCTGCAAACGCCATTTCCGCCTCCTGTCTTCGTCATTAGTCATTGGATCACAAGAAGCCTGAACAAAAAATGGATGGAAAGAAAGAAACGAGATCTCTCTCCCTCGAGAAAGGGGGAATCAACCACCCCCCAATATTCTCGTTAATTTTGAATTTCCCTCTTCCCATAATATAGTGCTAATTTGGGTGGACAAAAGGACACTAAAAATGAGACACCATAACATGCGAGGACCCGACCGCACATTTTCGGCACGCCAAAAATGCTCAATACAAATAGGCCTTTTCGACCAGTTCAGGGTGCCTTTTTTCGATCCATGGGTCTTGCCATTGTTCAAGAAATTCCACCGCCCTGCATTTTCTCATGGCGATGTATCGGCGGGCACCCTAATCTCGTCCTCTCTCTCGCCCCTTCTGTCGGCTTTACTAATTTTACCTGCTGGTTCAAGCTTACAGTTTTAAGCCTCAGATTCGAGAATACAGAGCTTCCTCCACATGGATTCTATTTGAAGCTATTTACGAGTCGAATACCCCTTGAATCGACCTGCAGTTTCAATCAGAACAGAGTATTCGACCTGCGGTTTGAATCAAATCACATAGGCGTATTCTGTTCTTGAAATTCAGAGGTGAAATGAGCGGGTCGAATATCCCCTTGCCGGATTCTCGCTAAAAGAAAAAAAATCGAGACAAAATCGAAACATGCAAGCCCGAATACCACGTGGAGGTATTCGCTCACAATTTCCCCGGAATCCATGCCCAAATCGGGTGCCTATATTTCCTTCGATAAAAAGACTTTACATTGACTCAAATAAAACTAGATGTTTGCTTCAAAGAGTATTTCGCTCATTTTTTCCCTTATTGCCCAATGCCCTTTATTAAAGGGCGATTCATTAGTTAAAGAGTTAGTTTCAATATATTCTTAGCATATTAGTCCATCTAGCGTGCAATATCACCCATCTAGTGGTTGTGATTGGTTGGTGATTTCCATCAAATTTTTATTCGAGAAAAAGTTCTTAAAATTTTCGCACTGGCTGTTTATAAAGGTTTCCATGTGTAATTACATTCTCAGAAAAAAGCCAAAAGCAGCTTCTTTTTTTCAAACTGTAAGATAGCATTGGTAACAACAATATGAATAATTGATTCCAAAGTAATTTCGAGGCACATCCCACCGTGTATGTTCATGGGATCCATGTTCAAGTTGGTGCTATACAAATTTGTCTCACATGATCGACTTCACATTATTCGATCCATTCTATCAAGACATCCCCATATATTTATCATGCTATGCACTATTGGACTCTTATCAGAACTTACTCAACACCTCACTACAAGGCGCAAGGGCCTTTTATCATGCTTGCATTTGTCAAACAAAAAAGTTTGTCATGCAGTTTTATGTTTTCCACTTGTGACAACAATAATTTTTGTCTGCAAAGGGTGACAAAAATTCAAATGCCTGCAAAGGGTGACAAAAATTCAAATGCAAAAAACGTGACAAAGCTTTAAATTTTGTCAAACATGACAATTTATATGATATTTGGCATGCATCTCAAATGCTATGAACATTTATTATTGAATCTCCATCTTGTCCATTTCAGACTGCTTCTTCTCCTATTTTCTTCTTCTAGGCACTTGGCACTTGGCCACGGATTTCAATCTCTTTAAGGTTTTGCTTCCTGCTACTAAATGAAGGAGGATAAAAGAGTTTATATATGCAGGTTTGTTTCTAGTTAGTGCAACTGAGGACATCATGTTGGTGAGTTTGAGCCTTGTTGATGTCGGTCACGTGTTGTATAGCACAAACCGCTTAGCTACTTCAGAATTGAGTGACGCTTTGTAGTAGAATAGAATAGAATAGAATAGTTTTTTTAACGTCCACGGAGACCAATAGGTCATGGGACCCATAGTCATACAATGGGCTAGTACAATCATTACTACTAGGATTAAAAAACCCCTGCCTCGAAAGGTTTTCAAGGGAAAAACCTTTGCAGTAATGATGATACTAGACAAGCTTAGATAATGACTCACCGAGGGCTCGAAATTGCGCAGGCGCTTATCTAGAACCTCAAGTATGTATAATGCCAAGTCATGCAATGATGGTGCTTGTTGAGAAGTTGTGGAAGCGTGGAATGGAATGCTAAGGTCGAAAAATGATTCCTAACTATCTCAAAAAAAGGGCAACTCGAAGAGTATGGCTTTCATCTTTAATAACCTTTGTAATTGGCAACAGAGCACATAGTCTCGCTTCTGGACAAATTGCGGCCCCTCCCATCTACTGTCTCAATCCAGAGACTGTGGGACCCCGTGAAGAATTGATGCAATAGCTACAAGCTTGTTCCCGGACAATGAAGCAAGCAAATAAGCTTGGGGCCCCGTGCCGAGAGGGGATTTATGTGTGCATGATAATGACCCGCCACTTGGGCCAAAGTAATCAAGCGTCCCATATCTTTTGAGAAAAACGACCATTAAGATATTATTGCAAAAGCTCGGATCGAATCCGACAAGCATCGAGCGATTGCTCGCGGTTTTCAGCCCAACGGGCAAACCATGTAGTGCAATGCTCTTTCCAACATCGTTTCAAACGCTGAGGAGATTCAGCCATGGCAAGTGCAAGAACAGGATACCTAACATCATCCATGTGGTGCACCTTGCAGATATAGTGGAGATGGCGCTTCATGGCAGAATGTTGAAGAGGCCAAAACCTGCCTCTTGTAAAAGAATAGCATAGGGCACCGTTGTTTTAACTCAAAGGTCAGAAGTGAGAAAGGTCAGTGTGTCAAATGATATTTATTGAGGTGACTTTTTGCACTTAGATATTACTCAATGGTTTTTGTAATGGCTTTGACATGTTGTACAAATCAGCACCACTGTCAGGACAGGTTATTAAATAATTTGATTTGTTGTGGGATTGTTTTCTCATCTATTTTAGATAGTTGTGTCTTAAATACGAAGAGGCTTATTTAAATAGCATTCTATCATTAAAAATATTTCTTTTGAGGGATGACAAACTTTATTGAAAACCTTTGCCATATACAAATACACAGACGGGCTTAAAATCTTAGAGGATAGTCATGATCCACTGAGTAGGGCTACCAGCCTAATTTCAAATGTCCACTCTTGCTTGGCATGAGCAAGTGAAGAGCAATGGTAGACCTTAGCAATTCTAACTTGTGCATCCTGAATGACAGTAGTAGCAGGAATATCCAAGCCTTTAAAATACAGAATCTCTTGCGCTTCCAGATAGACCACTACAACTATCCCGACACTAAGTGAAAGGCAAGGCTTGGCTTTGCAACTTATTCCAAGTATCCAGATAAATAGCCAATAGCACCTGCTGACTTGTCAATGCCACAAGAAGGGGAGAAAGTAGCCAAGACCAAACAACCACAACAGATGTCAACACAACACATACGATTTGATTTTTTAGCAGAGTGGGGGCGTGTCAGAGATGATGATGAAATAGCTATGTACAGGGTGCATCCCACTATAGGACCCGTGGATCAAGTCACCTTTGTGTGGCTAGTGGAAGTAGTCAGCAGGTTGTGGGGTGTGGCATACCTTATTTACCGATGCCAATGTGGCATGACGTAAAAATACTATCTATCTATCTATCTATCTATCTATCTATCTATCTATCTATCTATCTATCTATCTATCTATCTATCTATCTATCTATCTATCTATCTATCTATCTATCTATCTATCTATCTATCTTTTTTTTTTTTTTTTTTTGAAGGACGACAAGCTTTATTCACCAACTAAAAACCAGAGCAACATAAAATGCACAGACAGGATTATAACCCCAGTGGACAAACCGATCCAACTGAGCACAACCACCTGCCTATGCAAAAGAATGAATCTGAAGGTAAGTATGCAAGATCAGTACTTTCTTCTCTTGATCAAGAGAAGAACAATTGTAAGCCATAACAATTTTATTTTGCGCCCACTGAAGAACAATCTCATCTGCAGTATCTACGCCCTTAAAGATAAACAACCTCCTCCTCTTCCAGATTGACCATAAAAACCAGCCACATGCGAGATGAAAAGCTCGTTTCTGTTGTTTGGGCCAAGCATCAGGATAGATAGCAAGCAAAATTTGCTGGCTAGATCGAGACGTGCCAAATATAGGGTCAACAACCAAGACCATGCCTGCTGAAGCCAGCCACACAAGAAAAAACAATGCTCAATACTCTCAACCCTTTGCTGGCATAAAGGACAGAGCTCTGAAATCCGGTTATCCATTTTATGGACTAACCTGTTGATCTGAGGCATCTATGGATCACTTGCCACCACAAAACTACTACTTTGGGATGAAGCAGCTTATCCCATATCTATCTATCTATCTATCTATCTATCTATCTATCTATCTATCTATCTATCTATCTATCTATCTATCTATCTATCTATCTATCTATCTATCTATCTATCTATCTATCTATCTATCTATCTATCTATCTATCTATCTATCTATCTATCTATCTATCTCACGTTGAGAGATTATTAAAGCTTATGGATTGATGAGGATTAGGCCTATTTGATGGTCCATTGCAAATTTAGGTGACATATTCACTTATTGGGGTCGTCAATATGTAGTAAAACAGTCCATAAGCCCATGATCTGGAAGGGAATTATACATTGCCCAAAATCTGCGTGTTGGATATAGCTCAATTGTCCCTTTGATGATCTGTGGATGTCCAGGGTATAATGCATCAATGTGGGAGGCATTGGCATGTTATTCATTTTCTCTGATGGTCTATGGTTGTAATAGTAATGCAAAAGATCTGGGCAAAGTATATGAGAACCAAATTGTAACCAACTAAAATTGCCATGGTTTACTACAATGTCATGAAACATTAAAAAAATATTTTACGAGCAATACTAGATAACTAGATATGATTTGCAAACTTCTGAATCCATAACCGTGTATTCATTTGGGAATTTGATTTCACTAACAAATAACTAAAATAAAATCATATTAATCCAATTTTCGGGGCCTTGTATTAGTTCTTAACACTCCTCCAGGCTTACATACAAGTCTAACCAATATATATCTCATCTTGCAAGGTACGCATGATCAGTAACCTTTATGTGCACTTGTACATCCAAAGGCCCAATGGCATTGGCTGCTAGCTGGGGTTTTAACGATTGCAGCTTGGTATGATTCTGGTCATCTTTTGTCATGGGAGGCTTCTCAGACGAGATTTCTGTTATACAGATGAGATCGGCAAATCTGGGCTGGGGTGGCTGATTTTTTGCCATCCATTGTGCAGCAACCACAGGCTGATGTGCCTATTTGGATATGTGATGCACGTGTTAAGCCAGAAAAGTTTGTTTCTTCTACGTATAGGCTGCTTTTGGATTGTGAGGCTCTCCTTCCATCCCAGCACTGGCATCTTCAGGTTCCTCAACCACAGTGGAAAAGTGTTTGGATGTGGAGATGGGATAATTTGCTCCACCCTAAAGTGTCAGTGCTGCGATGGCAAATTCTCCATAGATGTGTTCGAGTGAATGTCTTGGTTTACAAGATGAACCCTAGAGTCTCAGATCGTTGCCCTCTCTGTGGCCAACATGTTGAAACTATTGAACATTGCTTCTTCTTATGTGAGCATCTACGGCTTGCTTGGACGTTGTTGTTCACTCTTTTCAGTGTGTCTCTCACTATCCAGGAGATCCTATTTGCACTTTATCCCCCTGTTTGGCCGAACTTGCATAAGTGGGCATTTTATCTTGCTTCTAGTTGGATTTTGTGGTCTATCTGGCAGAGGCAGGGTTTGTGTATTTTCCAATATGCACACATCTCTAATCAGCAACTTCTTCATTGTGCTCAGCAGAAGATCACCAAAGCTTATCATTGCTCATCTCTAGCTGATGATAAAAAAGAGATAATTTGGCAGACGTATTTACAGTGTTCTTCTTATGCATAGACGAGTGCTTGTGCCTAGTTGGATCAGCATATCGACTAGGGCTTTATTCTTGTCTGTGCACTGCGTATCGCGCCTTTGTTCTTGTCAATAAAAAGAGTCTCACATCCTTCAAAAAAAAAAAAAAAAAAAAAAAAAATCTCATCTTGCAAAGGAGTATCATTCACATTGACGTTGAGACCATTACATTCATTTTGCTTCAATCGGATCATCTTCTCTATAACATCATTCATACTTCCTCCCTCAACCTCATCCATGCCTGCTCCCTCAACCTCCATAGCCATGCCCCTCAAGCGACCATCTACCTCAAGGCCGTACATATCTTGTTAGTCAATGTCAATGTCAATATCAATGTCTTGCATGAGACATCTATTTAACAATGATGATGCATGCACCTTGGTATGACCTCCTATTTCTACATGTCAAAATACCACTTGAAATGTTCATATAGTAAAATAAACATGACGGTTTTACTAATTATGCCATTAAACCTACACGTTTACTATCATCGTAAGATAAAGTGTCTTAAAACCACTTCTGAACTTATGCTTGACATTGTTATAGTTAATTGTCTCTAATGTCATGACTTTCTTATAAACACCCAAACAACTAATAATCTCTAATGTCACAATGGTCGCAGACAGGCCTAGCACTGGTCATTACTGAAGGGGATGTCATAATGGGCCTGCAACGCCTCGCTAACGGGAAGGCAGCAGATTTGGATGGTATGCAGGCAGAGCTTCTCAAGTGGGCCGGGCCCCCAATGGTGCGGGTTCTCACAACACTCTTCAACAGGGCATTGCAAGAAGGCTTCCCCCCGCACTGGACTACCAGTAGAGTTGTGCCCATATACAAAGCAGGGGACCCCCACAGCCCCGCCAACTATCGTACCATTATGGTCAGTTCTGTCTTTGCCAAGTTGCTTGCCGGGATTCTTGAGCGACGATTGACACTTTGGGCAGAGGATGGAGAAGTGCGGGCTCTCACGCAGGCAGGCTTCTGCCCCCGGCATTCTACTATTGACCATATCTTCACTCTGCGAACACTCATAGAGGATAGCCGGAATCGACGCCGTAATCTGACTGCTGTTTTGTGGATTTCGCAAAGGCTTTTTGGACACGCTGCCTCGATAAGTTGTGGGACAGATTGAGACAGCTAGGATCCCCGCCGACTTGCGTAATGCTATATACGATTGTAATACGAGGCTTGCTCCGGCCGCCTCACACCGCCGAGAGCCCTGCTTGTTAGTAGCATTGGGGTGCGCCAGTGGCTGCCCTCTATCCCCGACGCCTTCGCTTGTATATTGACCAGCTAGAAGAATGGCTAGCCGAGCACCTGGGGAGGGGGAGGCGCCAGTTGATGCACCACATAATCCAAAGAACTCATATATGCCGATGATGCCGACTGCCGCGATATACCCCAGAGGACATGCAACGCCACCTGGATGCTTTGGACACTTTCTGCCAATTCACTGACGGGTAAATTTATATTGGTGGTGTACAAAAAAGCGAAATTCCAGCAGCTCGTCAGCACCTCGTCCGAGCGCTGCTTTTTTGCCTTCGACGGGCCGTACGGTTCATTGAAGACTGGCGACGGGCAGGAATGAAGTCTGCTACTGAATCATCGTGAAGGGTTCCGACGAGCCTCGGAATGCGCGCGAAATCGGGTCTGGCTATGATCCTCAATGATCACGAAATTTCGTAGCCTAATTGCAGACCTCAGTTTTGGATTTGCTCATTCCGTTCAAGCGCTTAGTTTGCTCATTCCGATCAAGCACTTAGTGCTTCAATCAATCGGGCGCCTTGCTTTTTCGGTACAGCCATGGATTACATGCTGAAGAAGGTAAATAATCGATTTTTTTTGGGTTAGCTTTGAATTCTAACTTGTTTTGTCTTCTGTTACAGCTTCCGGTGGCTAGAACAGAGTATGAGTTTCGCCACTTTTCGTGGCTTATGTGCAGATGGGAAAAAGCCAAAACAGTTGAAGCTCGAGGACGTGAGTGAGTCTGATTGGCTGCAGGTTTGGAGCAGCCCATTAGATAATGGCAAAATGAAGATCGGTTTGGTCAGGCCAGCTTTTAGGTCAGAGTTGGGAGAGCTTGTCCACAAGGTGTACCAGAAGAAACTGGTAAACAATGAAGTTCGGACTCAGTTCGCAAGGGCATTTGCTTGGCAGCATACAAGCAAAGCTTTATCAAACAAGAAGGATTACTTAGTGAATTGGGCTTCGTTTGCAGCGGACTCCTACAAAGATTCGTTGAAGAAACAGTCGAAGAAAACCCCTTTAAATGCTTTTGACAGGAATATCCAGAGCCTCATGAGCAGGACTAGAAAACTTCGGGAGATGAAAGCAGAGGCCGAGAGCAGACTCATGAAGATCGAAGAGGAAGCTCTAAGGATGGAAGGCAGTATAACTGTTTCTAAACAATATTGTGACCGTTTAGCAGATGCCATCGAAGAGAAGTACAAGGTTAGGTGCGACTTGCAAAGGGTTGCTGAAGGTGATGAAGACTATCAAAAGCAAGCAGAAGTTTTCAAGCGTGAAGAGGACCTGCTGAGGGGGCTTCTGGAGGACACGCTTCGAGGCATGGGTAAGGACAGGTATTCTAAGCTTGTTGAAGAAATTTCACAGCGATGTGAAGTCTTACGAGCACAGCATTGAATCATGGCATTCGAGGGCAACTCAAGTTAATGTTTTGAAGACCAACAAGAAATTACAGGATATGCAGATCAGTACGGGTATTTATAACCTCCCGCTTTCTGCTACTTCTGATGCATGTGAACTTTGTGGTCTGCAATTTAGCGAAGATTACAGCATGCTTGTGAAGCTCAAGTGCAACCATAAGTGGCATGTAGCATGCTTTGGAGCTGTTTTAGTTGGCATGCACTGTCTGGTTGCAGGATGTAATGAATCAGTGCCACATGCTCTGCTGCTTGAGCTCGGCCATGTCACTGAGCATGCTGGATTAGATGTACCCGAGGAATCAGAAGAACAGGAATCAGGAGGGGATACAGAAGTTGAGGAGCCAAAGGTTCTTCCTTACAAGAGGAAGCATGCGAAGTTGATACATACATCATGCCAGCATCCGAAAGAAGCACCGCCCCTCGAAAAGAAGATTCAAGAAACGGGTCACAAGGAGTGCCAAGAAAAAGCAGCAAACAAAGGAGGTAGCAGAGGGTAAGTCTTGTACTTAAGTTGAATTTGCTTCATGTTTTAATTGCTTCACTTAAGTTCTAATTGCTGCTTTTTTATTTGTTTAGATGCAGATGAAGATGAAGACAAGAGCAGTCCAAAGTCACCTGTGATGAAAGGTTGTTATTGCTTTGCATTTGCATGTTCTTACTCAATGCATGTATTTAATTCTTATATTGTAATTTGCAGTCGTGAATGATGTAGCCAAGGACCTGGTGCTTGAGGGACTGATTGGGGAAGCTGATGAAGAAGGCTTTGGCAAATCAATGAGCAAAGAAATGTAAAGGTATTGTGGATGTTAAATCTATAAGGTACTTATGTTGTGGTATTTTAATTCAAATTCTAATGCAACTGTTTATGATTTGTGACTGTAGAAACAAGTGTCAAGCACTATGTTTGGCCAAGCAATACAGTTAAGAATTTGATGTTGGATTTGCCAGATAATACATTAGCTTCTCCCGAGAAGACACTGCCAACCCCTAGTAAGTATCTGCTTGACATTTTTATTTGATGTATGTTCTCGACACATATTTAATTATGTGCCCATTTCTTTTTACAGCACTCCCAAATCCACAAGCGTAGGTCGCTGATCCTCAGATCATCTCCCCGATGATGAAGCCGAAATGACCTCGACTCACCGAAATCCTACATGAAAAATAGGGTGAAGTCAGAGAAAAACGTTTAATCTATGATTTCTGAACATCTGATATTTTAAAAAACTTTTAACTTATGTACTGATATTTGGATGCCATGAGGACATCCAGATAAATTTTGTATAGAACTTACTTGTATGGCCCCCTTATGTGCTGATATATGACTCACTTATGTGCTGAGAAAATTTTTGTATATGACACTTATTTTGAAATGTAATGTAAATGCTACTTATTTCGTTTGTGCTACTTAAGCTATGAATGTATGTATAAGGTATGAAGTATGTATAAGGTATGTATATTGTATAAGGTATGAACCAAGTATACTATATAAGGTATAAAGTCTGAAGGTATACTGTATGTATAAGGTATAAAGTCTGAAGGTATACTGTATGTATAAGGTATAAAGTCTGAAGGTATACTGTATGTATAAGGTATGTAGCAAGTATACTGTATGTATAAGGTGTAAAGCAAGTATACTGTATGTATAAGGTGTAAAGCAAGTGTACTGTATGTATAAGGTATGTAGCAAGTATACTGTATGTATAAGATATGTAGCAAGTATACTGTATGTATAAGGTATAAAGCAAGTATACTGTATGTATAAGGTGTAAAGCAAGTGTACTATATGTATAAGGTATGTAGCAAGTATACTGTATGTATAAGATATGTAGCAAGTATACTATATGTATAAGGTATAAAGCAAGTATACTGTATGTATAAGGTATGTAGCAAGTGTACTGTATGTATAAGGTATAAAGCAAGTATACTGTATGTATAAGGTTTAATGTATACCATGTTTATAAAGTAAGATACCATAATGAAATAATGAACATTGTGAATAACTTCATTGTTTATAAAGTAAGATATCATAATGAAGTAACATATTCTAATAAGAATGTTACAATGAATGAATGTTACATTGAATAAGAATGTTACAATGAATGAATGTTACATTGAATGAATGAATGAATGTTTAATGGCTCACTTGTTCAATTATTCAATTGTTCAATTATTCAATTGTTCAATTGTTGGCTTTCCACTTAAGCCTGCTGACATGGCTGATGACTTGTTTGCTGCTGACTTGTTTGCTGACTTGGCTGTTGAGTTGGCTACTGACTTGGCTGTTTAGTTGGCTGCTGACTTGGCTGTTGAGTTGGTCACGACTTGGCTGCTGAGTTGGTCACTGACTTGGCCGCTTGAGTTGGCTGCTGACTTCTCTGTGACTTGCTCGGTGACTTTGCCTTCTGACTTGCCTGTTGACTTGACTGTTGAGTTGGCTGCTGATTTGCCTGCTGACTTGTCTGTTGACTTGCATGTTGTCTTCTCTGTTGACTTGCCTGCTGATTTGTCTGCTGACTTGCCTGCAGTCTTCTCTGCTGTCTTCTCTGTTGACTTGCCTGTTGACTTGCCTGCATTTAGATTGCTGTTACCAGCAACATCACATTGGGCTAGTATATGTGAATGCGTCTGCAAACTTTCAAGTATGTTTTCATGGATATCATCCTCCAATTCAAACATATTATGTCCTATATCCTTCATGTCAAAATTGCAGGAGACAATTAAGTGACTGTAAACACTGCAGTCTGGCTCATATTCAAGTAGTTCATACCTGCTGCCTCCCACCAGTTTATAAAACTTGCCTGTGACCACCACTTCCCTCCTCCCAAATTTTTGGCCCCAAGGATCTTTGTATGCTTTCTCTACAACATGCTTAGGTACAGTACATTTTAAGATGTAGAAATCAACCTTCTCCTTATTACCTGCTGGAGCAACCACTGCAAAGTTCTCTCCTACATCTATAATATCTGATTTCCACTCAGCATCTCCCTCATAGACTATCCCTGGTCTTAATTCTGAACACGTCCAGGTACCTATCCTATCTTTGTGTATGCACTTACTGTACTTACCCACCCAACAATTATGACAAAAGCATGAGTAATTCATATGTGCAACTTGAGTGGCATCCCTGGAGTTCACTGGCTTGATGCTATGAAATTTACTGGACCCTGTTAAAGTAGCACAATCGAACTGCTCAACCCTGCTTACTTCATCCAGCTTGATCTCCCAAGAATACCTACAAACACATATTAATGAGTAACATTGTGTAGTGTCTAATAAGTAACATTGATGAGTAACATTGAGTAATGAGTAACATTGAGTAGTGTCTAATAAGTAACATTGAGCACTGTCACAACAGTCATGAATCCTTGAAGTAGAATGTACCTATGTTTGTCAGAATCCTTGAAGTGTTCCCTGCAGAATTGAACAACATCATGAGCATCCCGTAAAGGCTTGGAATTCCTCTTTAACATTTCGTGTGTGAGTGCTCTCTTGAGAACAGCCCCTGCCCCATCATGCTCACCTGCCATTCAAACAATTGTGTCTATTATCTACAAAATGTAGGCCAATCAAAAACTAATCTGAATTTACCTTTTCCATGATATGAAGCAAAGTAGTTCCAGTTTATTGGAATGCCAGAGCTCTTATAGAATCTCCCAAGAAAGTAGAATGTTCTTGCACCCTTGAACTGGTGTGAGCAGCCATCAGACCACATTACATGGTTGTTGTATCTAACTAACTTGCTGGCCAAGTAATCAACATGCTTGTTTAGACAGTGCTGGACAAATAAGATGTCATGATCTCTATCATGCGAAATGTAAAAATGTGTCTCCTTGATGATATGCCTGTCACCACTGCTGAAAGATTTCTCTTCAACCTCTCTTGCTGTTGCATGCCTGTAACTGATGTGCACAAGTATTGTGCACTGATCATTTCTCCAATGCAAGCTTTGGATTTCCTGCTGTATTTTGAAGGTATAGTTTTCAGCAAAATCTATGACTGATACCACAGTGTTTTCTGGGAAAGTGCCTAGACATTCTCTGAATTGCTTTGCTTGCCACCTTGCCTCATAGTTATGGGGAATGAATTCAATCACAATGTTTTTGGCATAAGACAGCACATCTGCTGTTGAACTGGTCTTGTATACAAGCTTCACAATTGGCTTTGGAACCAATTTTGTCCCACCATTGCCATCAACCTCTTTTGCTGATTCAAAAACCTGAAAAGAAGAAAGTACAACCACAAAATAAGTTTAAGACAACCACAAATGAAAAAACTTAATATGCTTCACATACCACTACAAGAGAAGGGGTCCATTAGTGTCATTGATTGTGTCGATATTTGACCTAAAATGACAACTTGAATTTTTTTAATAACTGACGCTATGGATGAGGCAACCCGGTGACACAAATGTGGCAATGAGAACGTCATATATAATGTCAGCACGTTTGTCACTTATAACGTCAGAATATTTGTCACTTATAACATCAGAGACAATGTCACCTTTAACGTCAAATATAGTGTCGGAACTTTTGTCACCTACAATGCCACCTTTTATGTCAAATATAGTGTCAGTACTTTCGTTACATACAACGTTAGTGGCTACGTCACCTGAAACGTCAAACACGGTGTCACCTAGAAGCCAACTATTATGTCAAGCATAATGCCACTATTAACGTCATTGGTGAAGTCGCTTATAGAGTTGTATGTAGCGTCATCTATAGTTCCACTTACAACTTCACATATACAGTCGCACACCACTCATAATGCTAAATTATATCAAACCTAGTGTCACCTCTAATAGCATCTTTAATGACACTTATAAGACATCTATTTCCTCAATACCAATGTCACCTATGTTGCCAATATCAATGTCATTTATTATGTCGTCTATATTGTTAATAATAATGTCATTTCTTGATCCATTGTTGCGATATAATTAGTTTTTCTTGTGGCACTAGTAGCTTTTTTACTAGGCCAGCAATTGGGACAATATTAATGTTACGTATTGTGTCACTTCTATCATTGGATGATGTAGATGTCATTGTTTATGTCGGGTTAAGATCATAGATAGTGACATCTAGAGAGCCAATTATGCTTTAACAAAATCATTACGAGTGACCATTCAATGTCAAAACAATGGATTTTGTAATACAATCTTATAAATTCCCAGATGCATAAATTCAAGAATTGCTTTGTAATGTTTTTGTGATACAAAGCTCCCAGAGCTTTTATCCACTCCATATGTGTATAAAATGCAAGTTTTCAAGGCGTACGGTACTGGATGAAAAGGCATGCTTCAATTTCCGCCCATCTATAGGCTTCAAACAGGAACATAAATTGCCAAACGCTTTTTGCATAGTGAAAAAAGCCAGATGTGTGCCGCTGCTACTCAAAGGCATTAGGAGCACATTGAACCTTGATAATATTTCTTTGAATGTCTTGTTGTTCCCCAATACAATGCCCAAATCTGCATTTGAATCCTGTTTTCCAACCATTCAAATTGGGCAAGCTCTTTTAGCCATATACATGTGATTATTTTAGCATTTACAGAAAAATTCGAAGAGCATTTTTGAATCCTAATTTTAAGAGTTTTACTTACCGACAGAGGCCATGTAAAAATATTAGTATCCTGTGATAGAGTTTAGAGAAACATGGCAGTGATATTCGTCTAACAATACCGGAGCCATCTCAAATCATTTTGTTTCTCTTGCAGGATCCAGATTCATGAACCTGCACAGTATTGAAAGAAATAAGAAACAGAGTCAGTATATGCATTCGCCGAGACATAGAAGCTAAATGACGGATTTTGATGTCATCTAACCCAATCTGCAAACTTGGGCTTCTGAGAACAGGCAGCATAGAACATGCAAGCGATTACAGATAGATTCGAATGCTTTGGCTTCACGATGGCTTCCGGTGGCATCACGGCATCTCGCTCCAGACGAAAGATTCTGGCCGCATTTCTTGCTCTCGGGCAGCTGCAACCCTAGAGAGTGGGTTCGCCTTGTTTAAATATCAATTTTAAAAGAGAAGAAAAAATAATGGGAAAAAATTGGAATTGTCAGGTGTTTTGGAAGCCTTTTACTGGCTATGTTTTTCGGCTACTAGTCAGAGTAGGATAAGAACTTTGGTTTTGGGAAACTTGCCTATAACAGCGGGGGATTGCAGTTGAAGGAACCAATGAGAGCAGGAGCGCTGGGTGAGAATGGTGTTTGAAGAGGCTACTGTATTTGGTTACTTCGTACTTTTGTTATTTTAAAATCCGCCTAGTTTTATATGGACATGATGTAGAGGCAATCATTTGAATTACAAAGGTATGGACAAAGGACAAAAGGACGAAGCAGAATTTACTAGGGAGCACAAGGGCTTGCAGTTGAAGGAGTCCCCACAGCAGGAGAAGGAACTAGTAAAAGCACCCTTTGATAACTTTGTGGGTATGTTAGTTTAGATTTGGACTGGTTGTGTATGGTAATGAGAATTTGAAATTGATTTGACTTAACACAACTGGATGCAAACGGCTCTTTGGCATTTCATAATTAGGGAGGTTTCAAATCCATGTCTTCTTTTGAAACCTAGTAATTATTCATCAATGCCGTTGTAAATGCACTTTTAAGGATTAATGACTTCACATACATGGAAATAGGCACAGCCGGACATGTCTACAAGAGGAACAAATAACCCTAATTTGGTTCGAAAAGCATGAGCAGATCAAGGCATATATTCACTTGTTGTAGAACAACCATCTAAAATGAATATAAACTAGCAAAAATATGGGTAGAAGCAAGTAAAGGAAGCGAGCATCCAAGAAGCTATTACGAATGCTTGCATGGAGGTTGTCCAATTAGGGAAAAAAATAGGGAGTTTTTATGATGGGCAGGTTATTGATATGTACAAAGGTGAATATAATCATCTGAGTCCGATGTTATGCTGGAGATCCATGTTTGCCAGAGATTTATCATGAAACGATGATCTTGGTAGATAGTGGACTGGTTTAATGGAGATTTAGAAGGCAATGACATTATAATCGGTGTAATGGACCCAGAATATGGGCTGACAGGGCAAACTTGACACATTGGCTTTAGCTCCAGTGCCTAAGAAATGGAAAGGGGTCAGGCAGTCTTTTGAGGTCCAGTTGAATTCTTTTCTATAAGCATCCCAACATTTTTACTGTAAAGAATGCAATATGTCGGTTTTGCTTCAAAGTTAAGCATCTAAGATTTTGCTTCAAATTTGCAAAATTATACTCATTATAGTTATACCTCGCCTTTTATGATTGATTACAAATATTTCACAGGTAAAAATGTGTTTTCCAATCAAGAGTGCAGGTACGAGCATGTAAGATTTTGCTTCAAATTGAGAAGTTGTTATAGTTATATCTTGCCTTTTATGATTATCCGTTGGATTGCAGGGCACTTTATGATAGTATTATTTGACCTTGAGTTGGAATCTTGCAATGAGTGCAACATTATTTATCCGTAATATGTACTTTACAAAACTGATGACATGTCACTCACAAGGCAATCATCATGGTGGACTAAGAAAGGTTCATAAGGAAGCAATATTGGGAACATACACGGCAGGGAAATAGGCATGTTAAGCATGGGAGGCTGGAATGAAGTAAACAAGTATGGGATGTGGCTTGATCAAACTTTACCAAGGCAGAATCGTTTCATGGTTAAGGCAGCCTGTTGCTTTAATGTACCGATCACATGGCTAAGCTTTTCACAAGGGTTTATCAACACAAGGGTTTACCAAGGGTTTCTTGCCGTAGGTTTTGTCTCTTCTGGTCTCAATTCTGAAATTCCTAGGCAACATTTTTAAATTTGTTCTGTTCTTACTCTACTTTCTTCAATAATCCGATGAAGGTCGTCCAGGTCTCTGAGATTGATGGCTGAAATGAGCCTGGCAAACCTTCATTTTGAGAGAATGGTCTGCTGGGGCAAATTCTGGAGTGTCAACTACGGTCTCCGCCTAATGGCGTTGGCCAAGTTTCAACTCCAAAATTCAACCCAGCGAGCCATTCCCTTATACATACAAGGGCAGTACAGTAATTACCAAAATTTGCAGGAGCATTTTGGCAGTTTCCCAAAATTATATTAGGTGGATTGATTAGTTTTGCTCATTTATATTTGGTCTTGGAGAGGGTGAAGCCTATGGACTTTCCCACAGTTTTTAGCCATTAGACAAACCCCTTATGGCCAATATACGATCATTTTCTTTGCAATATTAATACCAAAAGAAGGGTTCATAACATGTTGCGAAAATTCCCATGCATTACAAAAACATGAGAAAACTTCTATATGACCTCTTATTATTTGTAGCCATGGAAACCATTCAGATCCCACCTTTATACACCTCTCTCTCTCTCTCTCTCTTTATAGCTTGAATCTTGAATTATCCATTACACACAATGAACATCAGTACAGCCAATTAGTGTTAGTCCTTCCTTTGTGCTAAACTGACGCAACATGTGGACACAAGTACTAGCACAATATTTGGCAACATTGATGATACTGATAGTAACATCTATAATGGAAACATTGATGGAATTTATGACACTAATGGTGCTATTATATTTAATGCTAATACCACCACCTATAATGTTAGTATTGGGCACTGACACTAATAATGATCTTATATGTGTAACAACTCTTGACACTATACTTGATGCTAATAACAACATCTATAACATCATTAGTGGGTACTGACATTGATACTGATGTTATATGTGTAACAACTAGTGGCACTATACTTGATGCTAACAACACCACCTATAACGTCACTAATGGGCACTGACACTAACACTGATGCTATATATGTAACAACTGGTGACGCTATAATTGGTGTTAATAGCAACATCTATAGTGTCATAGCAAAGTTATTGAGACTATTGGTGACACTAAGAGTGAGGCTATAGGTGACACAAAATGTGGCACCTGTAGCATCACTCTGTAAAAAATGTCACCAATAAGGTCATATGTATATTTTCTAATGTTTAGGTGACGTTTTGATGACACTAATGAACCCATTCTCTTGTAGTGTACCCTGTCAAAGGTTTTCCATTCTACCAAATGCCCTGAACTCTTGCTCAATTCTTTAGGACACATAGGTAACTTAGAAGGGCCACAGGCTTTGCATTTCAGCAACATGCAGTCATGAGCATACCACTCATCTGCAACATCCTTAGCACATACAATTGACCTTTTTCAAGTCACTTGATGATTTGTAGGTCATTGCATTTGCTTCACATTTCGGTCCAGCACCACAGACAGAACAAGTACAACTGCAGCCTAATTTTGTTTAGTGCTTGTCTGACATAGTCAAGCCTCATGTGGTACACACAACAGCAAGTTTCTCTATCCTTTACTTTTCGAACGAATGGAGGTTTTAGTGCACGGAATGCTGAGAAAGATACTTCAAATTTTGGATATTCTCTTCGAAATCTTGCATAAAAAGTGCACTGCATTATAAGCAACAAAAAGTGTTAGCATTGTGAAGAAATGAAATGATAAATTTCAAACAAAAATAAAATGACCTCAGTTTCCTCCAGAAAGTGAACAACATGCATTATCTTGTTTCCTTTACCAAGCCTAATCTTAATAACATGTTTCTTGCATGGTGAAACTCGTGTCTGAAAAGTCCAAAAGTCAGTTACTAATTTTTGTTGTTTCCTGCTTAGTTTATCAGATCTGGTTTTCTTTTTAAACATTGACCATGGGCCATCACCAATTTCTGCTGTTTTCCTTCTCTGAACTGCTGTAGTAACATATCTTCTATTCAAGTTCAAGCACTTGGAAGTTCCCAAGCAATTAGTGCCAGGTACAACGGCATATACCATGGCTGAGGTCCTTGCTGTAAGCACATCAGTCGACCTGGCATACTTATGCTTTGCAAGAGAATTCCTCAAGTTGTTGACAATCTTAGTCATTATCCCTAATTCTTTCAATTTCAACATTTCAAATTCTGGCAGCATCTTAGCAGCACCTTGAAGAACTTCTTTCCTCTCCTTTTTTGACAGTTTTCCACATACCTTATTAGCATGTTCTGCAATCAACTTCGACATTTGTTGTTTTCTTCTCTTGCTCAAAACATCTTCCAGATCTTTGTCATCTTCTAACAATTCAGCCTCCCTTGCTCTTTTTCTTGCTCTCTGCATCCTTTTTCTTTGTGCATCCATTTTCCTATAGATTAACAAATTTTCTTGTGCTTCAGATTCTGCAAATAACAACAGTTATGAAAATAAAGCACAGTGCACATAACTTGAGCACCAAAAAGGAAGTCAGTACAGCACCAATAACCTGCTTCAATTTTGTCATACATGTGCTGGTCTTGGATGTCCTCTGTATAATCTTGGATGTCCTCTGCATAATCTTGGATGTCCTCATGGACAAAGAAATCCTCATGGATGTCTTCATGGACAAAGAAAATTAAGCAATAAATTTAATTGCAAATGAAAGCAATGACCTGCTTCAACTTGGTCCTCCATGTGCTGTTCTTGAATGTCTTATGCAGATTCAAGACCTGTAGCATCATATGTTGAAAACTGTGTATCTTTCTCAGCTTCTGCAAATTAAGAGCAAATCAATAACAGAACCAAATTCAATGTCCCAAGAACTGCTGATTAGTGAACTACTGATTACCAGGAATGTATTCATAGCCAAAAGATTGTTCTGGAACATCAGGAACATTTGCAAAAGGCTCAGTATAAGGCGTATTCTCAGCAATTTTGGAGGCCAGCCGACCACACAGCTGCTTAAATTGCTGGGATTGCTCTACAAGATTATGCAAACTGGACAGTAAATTCTTAGGATCAAATCTTGTTCCATTCTTAGAAATGGCCAGAAGGAATGCGCCTTCCCAATTCGCTTGCATTGAAAAACATCTGCAAAGAAAAGCAGCAGCTGCATTCTGCCAAACAAACGGAGCTTTGGAAAATTTACCCGCCAATTGCAAATTCCAAGCACCACCCAAATTGCTACATACCAGGGATCGCTGACTTGGACAAACAATCGGCCGATCCTCCAAAATTGTTGGGAAAAAATGGCGGGGAGGGAAAAAAATAGTGACGGTTGCCAGGACGTCACGATGAAGGTCCGCCAGCACCCGTTAAGCACCCGATGTCCCGGACTGCTTTTTTGTACACCACCAATATAAATTTACCCTGACATGAGAGTTAACTTGGCCAAGACAAGGGTGCTGCTGGTCCCATCATCCCGGCACCCACGCCTTCCCTCATTCACTTACCAGGGGCAGGTAGTGGAGGTGGCTCAGTCTTATAAGTATTTGGGCATTGGGTTTTCTACTACCACACACTGGGATGCATCCATCAGGTTACGGGTCACTGCAGGCTGGAAAGCCCTATATGCAATGCAAAACAACAATCACAAGGCGGAAGCCAGATGCATGGGGTCACCAGGCACACTTGTTCGGGGCCTTGGTTGAACCCGTCCTCCTCTATGGGGCGGAAGTGTGGGGCGGTGATATCCCTCACCACTTGGAACAATCTAGAGCGGTCTGAAAGGCCTTCTTGGCCCGGCAATCGGAGTGAAATCCATGGTCCCATATCGATCTTGCTCCGGGAGACAAAGGCCCTTCCATTCTGAGGGGCTGCTACTGAACGTCACATTATTTACTTCCGGGAAAGGTGGTGGCTATGGATGAAGCCCGCTGCCCAACCTTGCTTTGGCAAGGTGATGGGCCCGCAATGACTCAAAGCCCGCTGGAAAGATAAGCAAGCCCGGTGGTTCTCGCTATGGAATGTGCGAGGCACATACGATGATGTGGACGGTGCATATACACCGGCGAACGGAACGCCCTTGAAGCAAATGCTTGGATGCTTGCTTCATGGCCAAGCTTTGGGTGTAAAATCGCTAGTGGGGTACAACTTTTGGCGAAGCGTTTAAGCACTTTAAGTGCTGAAACTCGCGGACGTCGAAGCCCGCCACGCCCTTCTCCCTCCTTTTCCCCGGGCGAAAACTCGGATCGGTGTTTCACCGCTGACGATGGAGGCATGGAGCGGATGATTTTCACAAAGATCGAGGTCCATGGTAATTCGGGGTGAAGCCCCATGAGGAAGAAGCTTGGTTGGAAAATAATGTCACGGATCGAGATTTGGATTCTGTTTGGACAAAGAAGTTGAACAAGGGAAAGATAAAATGGCACTGTGCAAAGGAGCATCTTCAAGAGAAGTTGGAAACACTCTGGGGAAAAATCTACAAGAATTGTCACAACAAAGAAGTAAGAAAGCAACCGGCCCTTGCTTTTATGCGCTTTGAAAATTGCACTAGATCAATACTTGCACCCCGGAACACAAAGTAAAAAGGCTGCATTTGTCAGGTAAATGTCAAAGATACCACAACAATAGACAAGTCAAAACAGAGGCGGATGTTGTAGCACATGTTAGGAAAAATGAAATGAAGGCAAAGCCAAAGGTGGCAAAATGGATCAAATGAGATCGATGCATGTGATGAAAACATAAAAACCTTAGAGAATGCAAGACAGAGATTGGAAAATCAGTTTACTTATCACAAAAAAATCTGGAAGCGGTAGGGAAGTGAGCTGAAAGGCAATGAGAAGGCCTCTCAATTACGTAAAATGATGTTGGAAGAGGCTGAAAATAGTTTAAGACAGCCACAAATGATTTGGCTACAAAACAGGGAGGAGTTCAAGCTTAATCCAACATGTGAGTTGGAGGCGTAAATTAAAGATTTGGAGCAGATCGGTCCAGGATGGAAACTTGGCACGAAACAAGGTACAAAAAGCAATGAACCCTACATCTGTTAATGAGCAGGTCAAACGTAAACTCAAACTTGAGGAGGAGTTAAAAGTTCTCGAAGAAGAACAGAGACTTCTGCATTTCTACATAAACAATTTGTGGAAGCTGAAAATGGATACTCCTGCAACATTTAGCATCTCTACTATTATACGAGATAAGTTGCTAGTGGAATATCCATTTTATACATGTTCAAGATGTGGTCTGGAATTCATTAAAGCTTACAGGTTAAGTTTAGCACTGAATTGCCAACATGAGTATCATATAGCTTGTTGTTCATTGTTGAGAGGAGGACAATGTATTCATGGTTGCCCTGGAAAGGTGCCAGAGGGTGTATTTGACGAGCTAGGTTTTGGCCATGTTGCAGGTGCTTCAAATAGTACACCAAAAAAGGATGTGTTAATCCGTCCTGCAATTGAGGTCTCACCGCTCGTGGTTCAAAGAAGGACAATGGTGCCATTTGAAGATGCACAACACCGCAAAAAGTCCTATAGGAGTACAATCAACTTGTGACCCGATTTGAATGCAACAAACAGAACCACCACCACCACCCCAAGAAGTCTGTCCAAGAAGCTATAGAAGAAGTCAGTAAACACAAAGACCGGTTGTAAACACAAAGACCGGTTGGGAAAAACAACGTAACCCGATTGTACACCTTGAAGCACCTAAGGAAGTTGAGGGAGTAATTCCATCTGGATGAGGGCAACTTGGGTGAATATTTGACAAAAGGAAAGGGCGTAAGAACAAAGAGGGGTAAGGCGGAGGATAGCAAAGAAGTTGTTCAGGCTACAAGAAAGAGAACAAGAAGTAGCTATGCAAAAGATGCGAGAAGGCGGCTCAATCATGACACCACACATATCGAGTGTGTGTTCAAGAAAATGCGTAATCGTGCCCTCAAGTTTCGTGAGAGCCCGATCTTCAACAAGTGATTGCCGCCATTAATAACCCCGAAAGGGGGTATGGGCATTGCTTGGCCAAGAAGGCCACAACTTAGTGTTGCTTAAAACATTGAATATTATTGATTTTCTTTTGTTGCATTCAATTGTAGGGATTACCAGTTGATTCTGTTAGGTCGAGAGAATCCTGCTGTTGATCTGAAAAGGTTTTCACATTCAACCCATTTTTCATTTTCATCTTCATCTCTTTATTCATGTAGTAATTCCTGTTGTGTAGGTATTCGGGATGTTCCAACGTACTAAATATTGATTTGGCAAAGAAAAGATAAACTCATTGTCTTGGATTTAAATGGTGTGTTGGTAAAAACATTTGGTGCAAATGAACACATACGCCTTTGAAGCGGGATTGACAATGACATACACTAGCGTAAAAGAAAGTGATATTCGCACCGAAGCGGTGTTCTTCTTGAAGACTTTGTTACGAAGTGTTGTGTTGGTATATGGTCATCAATGCAACTCTCTAATGTGGAAGATGTCTTTGCAAGTACTATGTCCATTTGAGGGATGATTTCAATTTGTATGGGGACAGGGAAAAATGTGTGCGACTGGTTTTTCACCACCCTAACAAACCTGGCTGTCCAGTCATGATGAAGCCACTTGGGAAAATATATGAGTCATACCCAAGATTCAAAGGTAAGACTTTGCTTCTTGATGATTCATTATACAAGTCTTACCTTAGCAGTCCCTGGAAATTTCTACGGGTACCTGCATTCAAGATGGATATCCATGATGAAGTGCTAACAGTACTCACCCCAAAGATAGAAGAAATACTGCAGGCCAAGACTGAGGAAAAAATGAAGTTACTGGTGAAGAACACACACAGATGCAAGCCTTGGCCTAAGACAGATAGAAAGATTATGAAGCTATGCTTGGAAAGACTTTCTCGAAAAAGCGATTCTTGCGCTCAGTAGGTTTGTGAAGGAGGAATTGGAGAAGGTTTATGGTGATGACGATTGTCATTCTCCATGATTATCATGTACCATCTTTATCTTAATTTAAGAATGTTTCTTTTTAAGAATGTTTCTTGTAAGAATGATGATTCTTTTTCATGTACCATCTTTATCTTAATTTAAGAATGTTTTTTCTATATTGTTTATGTAGTTCAATGCAGACTTGTCTATAAGTTTTGCTATATTGTTTATATATACTTCAATCTTGACCGAAAGGGATGCTTAAAACTTATCAAGTGCTTAAAAACAAAATTGCTGCAAGTGCTAGTCCGGTATGAGTCTTAATGGCGATTCGCTTATTGTCATGCGATGGCGCGCTACTTTTATGTCATGCAGTTAAGGTGCAGTGTCATCATGTGCTTACCGTCATGCGCTTAAGGTGCGATGCTTATTGTTAAGCTATATAACCTGTTTAAAGGTAGGCGTTTTTATTGCATAAGTGCTCGTGTGTTCCAATGCTTACTCAATCGCACTTCTGAAAACCGATTAAAATGCTTAGTGCTTGAAACTAATTAAAAGAGCTAGAAACAACAGTACATTCAAAGCGAGAATCTGAATGGACTACGCAGAAATTGAACTTCATAAATTTGATAGATAGACAAAAATAACATTTGATAGAAGAAGAAGAAGAAGAGATTTCAATGAAACAAAGATAGAAACAAAGTTACAAAAAAGTTTGATGGAAACAAGATTTTTTATAAAAAAGGCCCTTAGGCGGTGTACACAAAAACTCATTATACAAAATGTTTACAAAATTTACCCCCGAGGCCGTCTCTTTTTTTAGGGGTCTTCAAGGGGGTTGTCTTCTTCATCAAGGGGGGTGTCTTCTTCAAGGGCGTCTTCTTCAAGGGGGTGTCTTCTTGGGAGGGTGTCTTCTTCATCATCATCTGCCAGATCTTCATTCTCCATCTGCAACGAATGAAAATGGAAGATTAAACAAACGAAAAATTGAAAACAGAAAACAAATGAAAATGCATGTACCTTTAAGGACCGCCCTGAACTCCTCCAAGTCGGCTTCCTCTTCTTCCTCTTCCTCTTCTTCTTCTTCCTCTTCTTCTTCTTCTTCTTCTTCTTCTTTCTCGGACGAATCCTCTTCTTCTGAGATTCGCCTATCCAACCCTCGCAACCGACAGCCAGTTGACGTATTCTCGCTGATTCATTTCCCCGATTCCTCATTTTCTGATTCCTCATGAGGAATCGGAATCAGACTCCTCCTCAAACTGGGAGGCAGTAGAGTGGGCAGGAGAGGAGGCAGCAGAGTGGGTAGGAGAGGAGGCAGCAGAGGCAGCAAGAATTTCTGGCAGAGGCGGGAAGAGTGGAGGGAACACCTCTTCGACGCTTAGTAAGCGCCTCTTCGAGGTCACCTCCGGCTCCTCTTCTCTTGCTCGCTTCATGCCGGAAGAATTGGGAGGCGGAATGGGCGGAATGGGCGGAAGAATTGGGAGGCGGGAGCTTGTGAGGAATTGGCGGAGCGTGAGCTTGTGAGAGAAGAGCTTACGCTTAGGCGCCTACTGCTTAAATCCTGTGCTTAGGCGCGTCAGTGTACGAAAAACCTCACACGCGCCAGAACAATTAATTCAGAACTGTGCTTAAATATTTCAGATGACCAAATAATTGACACATGTCACATCGAGGAAATGCCTTGACAATATAATTTTGCCAAGAATGTTGGGATAGTGATGGTACCAAAATAAATAATTGAACCTTATTCCAATGTCACAAATCTACATTCTTATAAACAACAATTCAATCTTCATTTCGAAGTACGTGTCCATGCACACCACCCTTGTGCATCCTCACTATTGTTAATATATATAAAAATATGTGCTTACGTGCTTAGGTGCTGGAACAACAAATCACTTGAAAAGAATAACATCAATTTCATTAAGTGTCAAACAATTACATTGTTATTGGGAGACTGGCCATAATTTTTTCATGGGTCTCCTGTGAAATTCTGTACATGTCTGTGCCTTCTATTTTTTCCATATCAATTTTAGGATATCTTACCACATGGTCTGTACCTGAGGCTTCGGGTTGTTTAGTGAGCAACATATACTTGAAATTACCCAAGAATTGATAATACAATCCACTTAAGATAACCTCATGCACTCCAAATTTTTGCCCCCATCCATCTTTGTATGAATCTTCAAGTGTGCATTTGGGTTCTGTGCACTTGAGGATATAGAAGTCCACACCCTCTGAATTGTCTACCTCTGCATTCACTGCAAAATTGTCACCTACCTCTACCAAATTACTGATCCATTCATTGGCTTGTTCAAGAGTCTCCTTTTTCTTCTCAACTCCTGGTTTTAAGTCAGTTACCTCCCACTTTCCAAATCTACGTATTGATGCAGAGTCCCAATTATGATCCATGCAAAACGAAAGCGAAACATGACAGGGCATCTATGAGCAAGCCTGTTTGGTCTACTCCTGGCGGCAGTCCGATCTGATGAATCTTCTTTGTGCCTTTGAGTGTTTCAATTTCATATTCTTCCATGTTTGCCACAACAAAGCGGGTTCAATTTCCCAAAAATATCTTTTTGATCTCATCTGTTTCATCGACCGTAGATCTGGCTGAAATATGTACACGAAATTTTACAATATCTTTAGCATGCCTCGGTTGCACACCATTGGGTTTGAGTTGTTCCTTACTTAGCGACCTTTTGATAACAAAGACCGCACCATCATGTTCACCTTTACCATGAGCGTGGCAAAGTAGTTCCACACTATTTCCTTGTCATTGATTGTGAAGTACCCGCCTAAGAAAAAAAAAAAAAGTTTTCCTCGACTTGAATTGTGATGAGCGAGCCATCACTCCAAACCCAATGCTTCTCATACTCTATTTCCTGTTCCTTAAGCCATGCAACATGCTTTTGTAGGCAAAGTGTTCCACAAATAATGAGTCATGCACTTTATTGTTCTTTTTCTCTTCTTTGGGCCGGTCTTCTTACATGCGCAGAACAGGAATATCAAAGACTTTTGTCATGTCTATATGTTATGTGAACAAGTATAGAAACTTGAGTGCGTATGCCGGTCATTGATGGGGCTCATTCGGATCTTGATGCTGTAATTTTCGCAAAGTCAATAAATGATACAATTGTATCTTCCGGAAATGATGACACACACTTGTTTAAACCGATTGGCTTTTTGCCAATGTGCTATGTAATTGTGTGGAACAAAATCTGATATTACCTTCTTCACTTCCTCTTGAAACTCTTTGGGACTTCTCTCCTTCTGTACTAATCTCAAGACAGGTTTGTACCTCAAAGCCTTTCTTGGATCCCTGAATTCTCTGTCCTGGTCCACAGGTTGCTTTTCAAATGTCTTCCAAGTAACTAGTACTGAACCCGTGCCATCCATTTCCTGTGGACATTTTCTAATTCTATCCAACCCACATTTTTTACACGCCAACATCAAGCAGTTATGATCAAACCACTCCTCATCATCACCTTTGCTGCAGACCACTTGTCTCCATAAATCACTGGTGCACTTGATTGTATGCTCCTTGGCCGCACATTACGGGCGAGGGCCACAAATCTCCACGCGGCGGTTGCAATTGTCATGAACTCCACCCGATTTTCTCGGCCGTTCAATCCACGCATGATGTATTCAAATTTCAAGTGGTAAATGCAACGGCATGTATGCCTCTCACGCATCCTCCTTACAAAACTTCGGTTTCAACCTCTCAAAAGTCCGCAATGCAATTTTGATATGAGGATTCTCCTCTCTAAACCTGAGGTAGAATTGCAAATCTGCCGGGGAAATCGTGTGAATGCCAAATAAATGCTACATATAATGAACCCTAAATTATAGGATGAATACTTACTTGGTGACTTCAAGAAGGTGAATTGGATGTTCCATCTTTATTCCCGCCTCTATACATACTTCCTCACGTCTTTCTTGTATGGAGAAACTCTTGTATTTTACTCGTCCGAACTTGATAACAGACTTCTCTATTGTGATCTAACATGCTATCCATCCGCTTCCTCCTCCTCGAACATTGACCAAGGTCCTTCCCCTTTGATAGCTTGCACCCTTCTTTGAAAAGCATTTGAAATTGTTTTTCCGGGGATCTTTGAGCAATCCGCCCACTTCTGCTTGATTCAATGGCTTGACACCATTTGTACTGCTAGCGCCATTATCGGGGTGGACTTCCTTGCACGAAGCATGTCATGATTCCTCTCAAACTTATGTTCTTGCATTGTTTCCTTCAAATTCTTCACCATTTGCTCGGCCATAGTAACCTGCTTAGATTTCTTTATAGAAGCAATTGGTAAATCCCTTGCCCTCCAAAGAAGACCGCCAAGGATCGGCCTTTGTCATTGTCATCAACATTTGTACTAATTTGGTTGAATACTTCATAAATTTCTCCCGAAATTTCTCTTATTCTCTTGGTCACTCGGTCTCAATTTCTTATTCTTCTTTGAAGGCGAATCTTTAGAAGGGAATTCTTCTTCATTGCTACCTTCTTTGCATACAATCTCGCCTCGATCTCTCTTCCTTGCTGCATCAATGGCTCTGTAAATTGAACGGGGAGAGGAATTGGGTTTCATCTATCCCGGATTTCTGTCTATTGCAAAATTGGTGAGGGCAAATTGTTGAATTTCGGTTCAGGCAATTCTTGGAAACAATTAGTCCCCCCATTTTGCTTGAATTCAAGATGGGTTAGCCCGCCATCCAGGAATATGGCGGGCTACAGGCATTCATATTTCCGACACCAAACATGTTCATGATTCTCTCAGCCTGTCATTTGACGGGCACGCACCCTACATGTCAATACTTCAATCACGCACGTCGTGTTTAAAACACACCGATTTTAAGCACTTGTAAGCGGCGTCCGGACGGTGATTTCTGCTACCCAGTACCGATTTTGCACCCCTTTGGGATGCAGAGGCCCTGTCACATGTCAAGGTTGCAAATTATCGACAGCAGGTTAATCCCATGGTGCACACCACCTCCGCATTGAGACAGGGAGATGGATTCGGGAGCCGCGTGAGGGCCAGTGCATCCGATCTTTGTCAACAGAGCCCATTGAGGATGAAAGTCACGCCTCCGGCCTGTCCGGCGTCTGAGCATATCCGGGGCTCGGTATGCTTTCGGTTAGTTGTGCCCCATCGGGCCTTGCATGAGCTCATGAGCCAGCCTCTCCTGTAGGCTTGTTGGGATCGTACCTCCGGGAGGTAATGGATACGCGGACTCGGTTATGCCCCCCCCCCATTAACCTCAATTGTACTTGTGATTATGTATATAATCGTGCAAAGATGTCAAGATCCTTATTGCTACTAAGGTTTTTCCCAAAAAACCCTTCCGGGGTGGAGGTTTTTAATCCTCGGTAGTAATACTTTGCTCTCTCTTTGTACTTGGGTCCCATAGGCCAGTTGGTCTCCGTGGACGATAAAATCATATTCTATTCTATTCTATTCTTTAACTTAAAAACTATATTAAAAGACAAAAATAATATATAAGAGTGCTAAGGGATCGTACAAACGAGATTTAATCTGTTGATAAAGTTTTCTGGCACCTGTGCTTTTATACCATTCAAGATTTAATCTCTTGATAAAGCTTTACCTAACATTTGTGCTTCCATACCATCCATCACATATCATAGCAAAGACATATGCAGAGAGGTTGAAGCTCATACTAGAAGATTCTATTAATCAGGCATTGACTAGCTTTCTACCAAGGCATCATATTCTTGACAATGTGGGAATTGCTTAGCACGTCAGATTGGGTCACAATGTTCTTATAAATACCTAAAGAACTAATTGTCTCTAATGTCAGAATGTTCTTATAAACACCTACTCTAACGTTGCAACCAATTGTCATAATGTTCTTTATGCGCGATAATGCCGATCACATGATGTATTGTACCTATAATAGTCAACTGAGCAACGTACTTATTCATGCAAATACAAGATTTTTTTATGGGATGGTTTCTATATATAGGGTTGAGCTCCCACATTATCGTTTTTATTGGTGTTGGAAGCCAGCCATTTCTATATGTTGACCTATGTTTTCAAATTTTGCTTTGGTTTTTGGTGAAAAGGGATGTAAGGAGAGGAGTAAACGCCCTATATATAAAAGATGTAGTATGTATTGTTGTCCTACTGCAATACTTACTCTGACAATAATTTTCTCCCCCTATTATCTGGAATGTCACAAATTGTATTTGAGAGATCATGGGCAAAAGTCGAGTAATTATAGTACAAAGTTAAGATAGCGCACTATAAGGTCCAGATCAACCCATGCTTGCACGTGGTCCATAGCGCTACCTCCGTGCACATTTGCCACTGAAAAAGCATAGATTGCTACCTTCTATTCAGAGATGCACCGCTTGCAAATTGAGACAAGCAGATGGGCCTGGGAAGCACAGGAGGATAGGCTGTGTCTGTGCTGCCAACAGGGTGCTATTGAAGATGAAAGCCACACTCTATAGCATTGTCCGGCATTCAGTCACATTCTCGCCAACTATGCTCAACTATGCTCGGTTGATCTCGCTTAACCAAAGCATGCCTTCTTTGGATATACAACGCCGATGGGCTCGCTAGGGTCTTATATCCGGGACATCATGGATGCCCGCCGACTCTCCCCCCCCCCCCAACACCCACACACACACAACCCACCCCGATTATCAGGCCCAAATTGTTGGGGTGCACCTTCTAGACCTGGATTTTAGACCATTAGACTATTGGATGGGAATTTAGAGCAATCTGGCCGGTAATGATAGGACTATGATTTAATTGAAGATGAAAGATAATGCAATGGTTCATGTTAAATAGAACCATCATCTATCTTGAGAAAGGGATTCTTTGGCTCGAGCCTCCTTTCACTCCTTTCCCAAGAATGAAAAAATAGACAAGTCTAGCTTTGGATGCATCGTGTAGAGGCAGGTAGACTATGTTTGTAGGTCTTCTCAGGCCATGATCTCTTAAGCTAATAATCTCTGGCCATGATCTTTGGGAAACGTGAGCTCCATGAGCCATGATCTCTTAAGCTAATAATGTTGGGGCACATGGGAGTAGTTGGGATTGAAATATAATATTATCTATAATCCGATATGAAAAATCATAGACCTAATTTATCAATTATTAGCATGTTGCTATAAAACTTATGCATTAGAAAAAAAGGATGGGCCATGCATTAAGCCATCCAAATTATATATTACGTTTAAAATGATTGATTGAGAATTAAATTGAATTGAACTAATAATGTTTTAATGTTCGTGGAATAAGTGTCATATTAAATTGAATTGAATTGAATTAATAATGTTATTATGTCCCTGGAATACATGTGTAGTAGACAAGTGAGATCTTTACTAGGACTGATTCTGCATTGGAATCAAGCCCAATTTGCCATACTAATTTGCTCCATCTCATATTCTTTTACAGATGCAGCCATATTTCTCATGCTATCATCATACACATATGAAATTCTGTCTTGCCAGATAGTTTCTTCTTTCCTTTCCGGGCTGATGTATTTGCTACAAGTTTCAGTCCTGTTGGTTGGGGTGCCACGGTAATGATAATAACGAAGCTTGAATCCCTTGGTGTATATTTTTTTTCCACCAATATGCTCCGACAGATGCACCCCTGCAGTTTCTGCATTAACAGATTTCATAGCATATTTCCTGTCTTTGAACACCGTTTTCACATCTCTGAAAACCAGCTTCTCGAATCCCCATTGCCTGCATGCAACCAATTCCGACGTATTATATATGGTGGATCGATAAGAAAAAAGAGCTTGTAGATCTTGAATAAGATTTACATTTAGTTTTACCTTGATACTATTTTTTCATCCTCCTCCAGACACATGCTGCTGGACATATGAGCCTGTTCAAATATTACCTGAGTATAATTCTCATACTCTGCAAGAACTTCTTCCAGAGTTGTATCAGGAGGCACATAAACATATTCATCAACATCGAAAAAGAATGTCCAATTCGCCATGAACTTGTACCTCAGCATACAGTCATTAAGTATCAAAAACTGGTTGTAAAGATAACCGTCATATTTTTCTTGTTCTCTGTAATTTTGTATTGTAACTCTCCCAGCATTAACCCAAGGCTGTAAAACTTTTTGAACATCTGGGTCAATGCCTCCTGCATCATGGAATACAAAATGGGATCTGGGCCCAAAAAATTTGGCATGATAAGCAATCCATTCTCTGATCCTTTGAGGGTTCAGATAACCATACAGTGGCGATCCACAGTATAAATAATCGTAAGGATATGGAGGCTGGAAATTCTCGGCATTATAATCTCCAGCTTTTTCTTCCAGAGCCATAAAACTTACAGGCATTTCAATTCCGACCCCTTTGCCGTGTTTCCCATTAATTATAAGTTGGCCTCCAAGTGAATCGGTCCCTATTTCCTGCTCAAATTTGCAGCTTAGAACTACCACAGTGTAGATTCTGCCAAAGCCCCAATCCGGAAGGAATTTCTTAGCCCAAATTGTGGCGATGGTGGAAGAGGAATTTGCAGCCGGAACCCATTTGCATTGGAATGTTGAATTGGCGTAAACATGGAGGGGTTTTGAAGCAAGGCCAACGACGGAGAAAGAATTGGAAGCAACTCTGTATGCCCCAAGCTGTACAAAGAAATATGCTGCCAATCCAAATGGTTTCAAGTGTCTAATTGTGGAGTAGATGCCTGATCCTTTTGTTTCTTCATGACCAAGTTCTAATTTTTGCTTTGGCCTTTCTGCCCTTGTTGTATCAGACTCCAAAAATCTGTTGCTGTTTCTAGATTTATATGCTTGCATTATAATCCTCAACTCTATTCTGGCTTCTGTGGCATATCTTGATGCATAAATGAACACCATCACACAAAGCACTAGGGATACAACCAGTGCTTTTAAGCATGCAGATTTGGCCATTCTGTTGAGAAGGACAACTCAACCCTTTAATCATACGTAGATCGCAGAGAGAGAATTACAAAAACTGTGTCAGAGCATCTAAAAATGCCCCAAGCCAGAAATTCACTCCACCTCTTTATTATGTCACTTGATTAGTGAATCGCCCAATTACCTATCTGGATCTTAGAGGTTATATTAAATTTTGTTTTAAATAGCACGTTAAAGAATAAGAATAAGAATAAGAATAGTTTTTTATCGTCCACTGAGACCAATCGGCCTATGGGACCCCATTTTTTTATTTCTTAACCGAGGAGGAGACTTCTGACATGAAGAAACATCATCCACAAAATCCATATCCTTATGTACAAGAAATTTATCTTCCCGACTTAATTCTGAAAGGCAGATTTGTATACCTTTGGAATGGTGCACATGATGTTCTTGAAATCCAAATAGAGAAGGATTCGTGTGAGAATATTCGTCTGTATTGACTTATGGATGTTGAATTTGTGTGGGTATGAATTTGAGGACTAGGAACTTAAACCCGTGTTGTTGCCTCAAGATTCGGGCCAATAGAATAGACGAGGGTTGAGGAAATGGATTTTGTTCGAGCATGGTCTCTCAGGCCATTGTAGTTGATGAGAGACAAACCTACATATGTTTTCTACATATGAACCATTGTAGTTGATAACCTATAGACCTTTTCCACATTTAGGGATGTAATCACATATTTAGGAGCCGAGCAATGGTACACAGAGGAATATTTGTAAGCATACCCACATGGTTGCTCACTATCCATATTTAAGCTGGGATTTTAGCTTCCTCAAATTTTGCCCTTAAAGTAACATCTCAATAATCAAGAGAATTACAGACCAATTGAATACGGATAGCAAAAAAAATGCAAGTTTGCTTCATCTTTGCCAGTGGCAAGCTACACCAAATTGCCAAGACAGTTTAGTCGTTTAAAGATTTGTTGGGCTAAGTAAGTAGTGGTGTAAAGGCTATATTATGAAGAATGAATTCACCAAAACCCTAGCTAAACTGAATGCTTCGAAAATCTCTATCCAAACGAAGGATTTAGGTTTCCAAAATGTTGCAAGGGTAGTTTATTACATAAGATTTTGGAGGGCATATTGGTATGTGAAATCCGTAGAATGCTGATGTCAGCATATGAGGTTTGGGAATTCCATAGTCTTCTTTTTTTTATGGGCAGAGTTTCTTATCGTGGAGCACTATCCGGGTTTCTTTCTTTGGAAGGTAGGGTTCGTGGCAGTTTGGTGCGGCGGGGCAGGGCGGTGTGGCCATGGCGGCGTTCTTCTGGCAGCTCATGGCCGAGTGCCTCCGACAGTCCTTTTCTATGTAGCATCCTTTATTCTTACCGTGGCTTTTCTTAATTTTCTTACTGTGCCAGAACTAGTGATCTTGTGCTGAGGTTTTTCTTGTTGTCACAGAGCTTTCTTCTTATTCTTATTCTTACTGTGGCGGAGGTGGCCTTATGCCGATTTTAGGCATATGAGTCGAATAGGGAGCGCCCAGATGTGAAGAAATGTTTCTATAGGCAGGAAGCTCTGATTCTTCGCTCTTGGTGCATCTGCATGCTATGGGGTGTAGCTGCTCCATACTCAGATCCCGAAAAGGGGGAATAAACAGTTGAGCAACAGAGTAGTTTGTTCATATCTCTGTTTGATCTTGCAGGCTGCTTTTCTTAGCAAATGCAAACCAGATAGAAATGAGAAGATGCCATTTGAGCATTTGAGCTACATTTCCACATTTATGTGTTTAGATGGATAAGAAGTCTGGCTATGTCAGATCTTGTAGTTGAAGTCCCGCAACAGCTTGGAAACGAGGGAAAGGGCGAAAAACATGGCATTTGTTGATGTACATAGGTTCTTGTTGGTCTACTGTTTCTGCCCAGCACATCACATGTAATATGCTGCTCTTGTGATGTAGCACAGTTGTTCTGTAGTTGTTGATGTGTAGGCGTTTCTAGGCAGCACATCATGTGATGTGCGCCTTGACTTATGGCAGGGGTATTTGAGCATCTGTTGATGCACAGATGTTTTCCTTGGTCTATTGTTTGTGGGCAGTAGATGACATATGATATGCTGCTATTGTGATGCAGCACAATCGTTGTGTAGCTGTTGATGTGAGATGGGAATGGAGTGCCGAGTTATGGTAGTGTTGTTTGAGATTTTGTTGATGTACACAGTTTATGAAGCATAGCACATTCGATGTGCTTGTGTTGTACTACACATTCAGGTCGATTAATGAGCAGACCTCATATTAATGAACAACCACTTTGACATGTTGCATCTTTCCTTTTTGTAAATCAATGTAATCTGTTTAAATCAAGTCAATCTCTTACAAATCATTGACTTGAGGACCATTGTCCCCAAATCATAGTGTGACGTGGAAAATAGGGTTTGACCCCATCTTATTTTCCACGGACGGGCCAGGATGATGGAGAGGGAATATCTTGGAGAATATCTCGGAGCTTCGACTACAATGCGTCCCAGCCATATGCTGTAGACTTGGGGACCGTTGTACCAAAATCTACAAGGCTGTCCAACTTGGGTTATTCTGGTGATTTTGAATGCAGCCATGGATCTGGAGCATATCCTGGGTATGATACCAGATGGACAGTTACCATAAAAAATGTCATGCCATTTCCTAAGGTATCGATCAAACATATGGTTGGACGCAACAAAAAAGCAAAAAAAAAAGAAAAACCAAAATTGTCAATGGTTAGCATGAAGCCTATCCTAAGCTGCTACTTGCCAGAATCAATCCTTCACAACTTCTTGGGAGCAATCAGGAATACCCGAATGAAACACCAGCGCTACCTGCTAGTTCTGCCACTGCTGGGTAGGGTTCGGAATGAATTAAAGAGAGCAACGAAAATAAAGAATGAAAGCATGTTTGAAGCCTTAAGCATGTGCAACCAAACCAAGCAGAGAATATTATTAAAACAGAAAAAGACAGCTAATTTATGTCTGCAATCAAGCTGTCACTAAGGAAAAGGAGCAGATCCCGGGGGATGCGCCTATCCTATAGGGGATATGCCACCTGCGTATATAGGGTTGTAAAAAAAAACCCCTATATACGACAATTTTTTAATCAAAAACCCCTACCATACGATTTTCAAATTTTGCATGCATATACCCCCTCCCAATTTTATACGTCATTTATCAATTAAAAAACCCCTCGTATACGACCTTCTGTGAACATTACATATACCCCCAATATGTATACGTAACATTGGGAAGCCAAATCGTTTTCAAATTTGTAATCCCATCCAAGGAACAAAAACGAGTAGAACAAAATAAAAACATTACCAGTAATCTTAGTGTTGCAATCGGATTGATGCCTCTACGAATAGGCTGCCGAATCACTAAGCCCTCTCCGTATCATACCATGTTCGGTTCCCCACCACGGAGCACCCCTCTCCGTTAGTGTACGAAGAATTCAAAAAAAGAAAGTACATTGTACCGTAGCTATACATACTAAGAACCCACAAAAGTACCCCCTTCATGTTTACGCATGTGGTTTGGGGGGTTCTTCTGAGTGACTCCCCCTTGGAGCAGATGTGCTGGGCCAGAGAAATTGTTCTTCAGGAACAATATTCTGAGCAGAAAAGCCTTCAGTTCTGGCCCTTCAGTAAACAGAGATACCGGATTAATCCAAAAATGTGCATAGATTCGGGTAAATTCTTTATATCTTTTCAGAGAAAAGCCTACGTTGCTGGATATGGTGGTTGGCCGCCATAGCTGGAGCTCCGGCGATGTGGCTTAACCTAAGATTCTGGCTGTCGAATGTGAAATAATGGAGATAGACAGCAAAAAACTAGATATGAATAGATGGAGATGGTGAAAAAAGCCCTCACCATAGCACACATGTATATGCCTCAGGGAGGCGTACAGACCAAGAGACGCAGCCATAGCCAAAAGACACAGACATGGCTCTTGGTGTGGATCGCCAACACGGGGCTGAGGTGTGCATGCAGGGCCATAGATATATGCCACAAAAAAAAAATAAAAAAAACCCGGCCAGCCCTAATCATAGCCACCTCTGCTAATTGCACCGCCCCTGCCCTGCACGCCCCGAAAAATAGAAAGAAGCATGTCCTGTTATCCATACCCTACAAAATACTTTTTTTTTTCCAAGCATGGCAAAAAATCATCCAAAACACACCAAAGTAGCAATGTGACCACTAAACAATTAAGCTACTCAAACATAGCAAAATATACCCTTTTTCATACAATAAGACACCAAAATCATAGTCCGAACCATTGCGAGAAGGCTCTCCCACAATACAAAGGGACTTAAAGGGTACTATATGACATTTTCGAAAAGCGCAGAGTTCAGAGAACAACTCGGTGAACAACTTGATGACCTATTTGGGACCACCTCCAAAGGGGAATAGAAGAATGAAGGAGAGAGGGCACAATGGAGGCGGCACACGTAAGAAGAAGGTCCAAGATGGCAGAACGAGTGAAAATGAAGTGAGCATATAGGAAACAACCGGGGTCAACATAGTAAAATGGCATGATGATGAGACACTACCAGGGCAAAAAAAGAACTATGAGGAGTCAAGAGGCGGACAAAGGAGGGAGTCAAGACAATTGAAGAGCAAAGATAGTTCAGGGATAAAATGAACGAATAAAGAGGAAAAAGACAAAATGCAAGATGAAAAATAGAGGAATAGGAGATTATAATGAAATGGATGGAATAAGGGATCGGAAATAGAGGACTGAGCAAATTGGAATAAAGGAGCTAAAGTCACAAATGCAAATGTCTGAAAAGCCCTCAAGGGCATTCACGAGATACTAAGAATCTATGATAAAAGGAGAGTATAGACCCTCATAAGGGCATCTATGAGAACCACTGAGAACATAAAACCACATATGGAGTAAAATAAGAAATAGAGCAATAACAACAAATATCAAGGACTAAAATTCATGAACGTATACCCACATGCATAACAGATCCAAGCGAACTTTCAAATGTAAAAACAACATAATCTAGAACAAAACGATAGGGACCCCGAAAGTCAAGAATAATCTAGGGGAATGGACCAAAGAACCCATTATATTGAGAGAAAGATGGAGATTGGAATGATGAATCCAAGGGACTTAAAGGGTACTATATGACATTTTCGAAAAAAGCAGAGTTCAGAGAACAACTCGACGAACAACTTGATGACCTATTTGGGACCACCCCCAAAGGGGAATATAAGAACAAGCGAGAGGGCACAATGGAGGTGGCACACGTAAGAAGGAGGTCCAAGATGGCAGAACGAGTGAAAACAAAGTGAGCAGATAGGAAACAACTGGGGTCAACATAGTAAAATGGCATGATGATGAGACACCACTAGGGCAAAAAAAGCACTATGATAAGTCAAGAGCCGGACAAAGGAGGGTAAAGCATCTAAGCTATGCTTTCAATCTAGAAACATAAGACCCAAGACCTTAGAATCCAACCTTATCTAACTTAAAGGACAAGCTGAAAGCAAGAACTCCTTTTCAACAAAACAAGATGACATGTTTAAAACACGAAATTAAGGGACACGCACCCCAACCTATGAAGATCCAACAAAAACAAGGGATGGACGGAGCAAGACCCCAGGCAAACATGCCAACCCTACGAGCATAAAACAAGAAGAGCAACCAAAAAGCACTATGTTATAAAAGATCCATCTCTTAGCTACCAACTACAAATAAGCCTAAGCAACATATCTTCACATAACCCACGCAAGCACTAGGCATCCAAGGAATTAATGGTGTAAGACCCAAGATTGACCCTAGACTCCAAGCTCATGCACATCAACGACAACTGAACAAAGGAGAACTATCAAACCAGAAAATCATCATCGAAAAACTCTGATTTTGGAAAGTAACTTTTCTAACTTTGATAGATGATAATGGCTTATGGGTTGTTATCAGGTACTGGAACAGTATGGCATTAACAGAGTTCAAATCATTTTTTTCATAATGAGTAGGACACTACAGACTTCCAAAGCAGTTGCAAAATTTTTGGATATAATGCAAGAAAAACCACAAATACAGGTTGTCTGATTTGCCCTTCAACATCTTCCATCTTTTTCCAGAAATGAATAGGATTTTCCAGAACTTAAAATAGTGTCATCACTTTGCATGGAAAACTTGAAATTACCCTTCAAGTGATTAAAAAAATCACAAAAGTTTGAGCAGTTCGTTTTCAGTAGTTTATACTCCAAGTAGGAAAACACTCATTTTTAGACTAGGTACACTCCTACATGTATTTTCTGTTAATTCTATGCCTATGCAAAGCATTAGTCTAATTCTGAATGTGAGACAGTACTCACAAATTTGGGACCTTGATGCCAACAATCCAATGGTTGCAGATGTTGCTAGGTGGGACCTTGCTATACTTTATGATTTCCAACACGTTCTTCACGGAAGGCTTCACGGGGAAGTAAAAGGAACCGCAAAATTTTGATTTTCTATTTTTTTATATAGAAGGATCTGGATTGATCCTGCATATCCTTCTCTAAAGGATCTTATCTTTAGATTCGGGAATCTATCAAGCGCTGACCAGTGCCGTGAAAGCAATATTTGTACAACATAAATTCAAAAAGCAATGATAATAGTTATGATTGTTTAGCCATGCCTTACTCAGTTTCTTGTTTTATTATTTATAACATCATGCCTTTCTTAGATTTTGGCATATTTATTCTGAAGAAGTACCTTTTTGCCTTGAAGATCAGTAGAAGGTACTAGAAATACACTTAACCTTGTCGGCTGACTGCAGAGATGCTTACATAGCGAGCATAAGTTTGCAAAGCGCGCAAAATCTATGCAACAAAATCATCGGTTTCTTATGTGGAACACATTCTTGCAGAATTGCAGAAGTTGGTGGTAGTTGCACATTCATTCTGGTATCATTTTGATGTTGGAGGCATGATGGCTTGAGATTGATAAGCCATCACGTGTAGGGGAAATCCAGAGGAAGGCAGAAAAAGATCCTTGCAATTTTTGTCTTGAAATTTGGGACCATTAGAAGCAGACCTGACAGATTTTGTATTTTAATATCTATTTTCATCCCATGCTACATTTCATTAGTTTTGGACAAGTTGAAGATTAGATGAACATTTTTTCTTCTTCGCCATTGCACTGCCATTGTAATTTAGAGTTTCTAAAAAATTTCAAGCATAGCAAAGATAATTTGCAAATATCATTTTTCAGTTTACCAGTTTTAATTATTTTTGCACAGGATGGCAATAAAATATTCTAAAATCCGGTGGCTTTGCTTTTCTGCAAATAACGGGTAACAATACAACAAAGTTCGGATATTAGGTATCAGATATGCAATCCATGCTGTATCATTTCATGTATGTTTGGTTTCTTAAATGCATTAAAAGAACGGTTATAATATTCGGAGCAGGCAACATAGATTTAGCTTTCAAGAAAGATATGACAAGCTGAACCTTCCCAACATCATTATTAGCCATGCCTGCTAAGTAGTCTGTATAATTTAATGTTCTCTGCATGTACAATGTATCGATCATGTCAGGAACGATGGTGCCATTGAGAAATAAACCTTTTCATATTCTGGCATGGCTTTGTCAAGCTGACTGCAGCAAATCAATTAACAATTAGCAATGGTATTGGACTTTTGGTTAAAGATGGTCATGCGCATGCACCATCCATCCAACATGCCATATTACAGTAGTCATTGCATGGCAAGGTTAAGGCACTGGGAACTGCTTTAGTTTTATATGAATGTGCATTGCATGTCTGTTTGACTATCTCAGTACATCGACATTAGGGGAGGGTTTGCAAGGAATAATTGAATTGTCAAAATAGGCAGAGAAAGAAACACAACATGGCCATTAAGAGAGAGTAATAACAAGCTTTATGCAAGGAATAAAATTATCAAAGAATTCAAAAATGTTTTACAATGCATAAAATTATGAGAACTAGGAGTAATTAAGAGATCTTCTATATTAGTTTTCTTTTATAAAACAATATGTTTTAGGGGCATGTCATAGTTTGCAAGCTTCATTTGGAATGCTGAAGCAATCATGCTCCTTTCTATACATTCATAAAAGCAATTTCGGGTAAGGTTGATTTAAATCTTGCATGGTCGTTTTAAATCCTTATAGTTGACCTTCAAATGAATTTTAGAACTTGACAAGACTGTTCATAAGGGAATTCACAAGCGAGCATAAATGTGTAGGAAATTTAAGAGGTGGCCTTTAATATTTGGTTATCAATATTTACAAATAGAATAGAATAGAATAGAATAGAATAGAATAGAATAGAATAGAATAGAATAGAATAGAGTAGAGTAGAATAGAATAGAATAGAATAAAATAAAATTTTTATTGTCCACGGAGACCAATTGGCCTATGGAACCCAAACAGGATGCGCAACAAACGTATTACTGTCCGGGTTAAAAAACAAATCTACAACCTCCAAAGATTATTCAAATCCAAAGGGTTAGAGTTTCCATGTTATAATTTTTTCTCAAATAGAGTTCTTTTATGCATGGATAATAGTAAACCAATGGCAAATAAAGTTTATGAATGCAAAGTGAATAAGTTCTTTTCCTAACTAAACTTATACAAGTATAAAACGGGCAGAGTAGTAAATCACATATTAAACCATGACTTGAATTTGAACTCGCATCCTATACACCCACAAATGCCTAAATCATGAACCCTAAGGTTGAGCCATTTACAATGACTTTTCTTCCTTTGTCTTCAATTCCCTCCTAGAACAAATTTGACTAATACAAAAGAAACACTAATGAATCTCATTAACTTTCGCACACGAATACGTTACTATGTTCTTGGATTCACCAGACTTGAGTTCATACACAAGAACATAGCCACACATTTCTTTCATCTTTTCCCATGCACCGAATATCCAAAACTTTTGTTACACTTCAATTGCAGTTATGTTCACTATGCATTGGATCTGCGACCTTCAACAAAACCCTAAACTATCACATATGTCTATTCCACATTGTGTATTCCACTCTACCCATTCCACACGCTATGAATGCCCGACATCCCTAAACCCTTCACAGTTGGGCCTCCGTTAAACCTACGAATGCATTTATATTTAATCTTTTATTCCATCTACAAATTACGTTGCATCTACCCATTCCACACGTCCAGAACTAATGCCCGGCAACGCCGGGCATATGTTTCTAGTAGGAGATTATAATGAAATGGATGGAATAAGGGATCGAGAATAGAGGACTGAGCAAATTGGGATAAAGGAGCTAAAGTCACAAATGCAAATGTTTAAAAATCCCTCAAGGGCATTCACGAGATACTAAGAATCTATGATAAAAGGGGGAGTATAGGCCCTCATAAGGGCATCCATGAGAACAACTGAGAACATATGAGAAAGAAGCATGCACTTACCTATCTACGCATACACCTAGAAATAAAGCTCAAGAAACTTAGAGCAAAAAAGGAAACAGAAGAAAATGAAATGGATGGAGAAATGGGATTAAGACAAGAGGACCAGAGCACAACAAATCAAAAGATATCAAGGAATGAAGGGGACATCGTGAGATACATGGAGTAAGAACAAATAGAGCAATTGGTACCACTGATGCAGCAAAGGTTGAATGGGACGAGACATTTATGCAAAAGGGAAGGAAGAAGGAGGGAAAGTTATGAGGTAAAAGAACTAGAGCAATCATAGGAAGTATCAAATGAAACTACAGGCAGGAGAGAATGGAGAGAAATGAGCCACTTCTAAGTGTAATCGCAGAAATAAATTAGCGATCCCATAACCTGCAGAACGAAATCAACAATTTCCAAGAGGAAAACAGTGTGAAAGGGACAAACAAATGAGCTAACTAAGAAACCTATAGTGCCAAGGACGCTACCATAGACTGCAAAGATAGAAATACATGGAATAGCCAAGCAAAGAATTAGACATTCGACCGAAGTTACTTTATGCCCAAATGGATGCTCCCACCCTAGAGAATGAAAAATGTTAGTGAAAATGCTGATTAAAGTCAGAGTCAAGGCTGATGAGTTCCTGGACCTTACCATCAATTATTCTAAATGGCCGATCCAAGAACCTGAAGCAGTCTCGAACCAAATTCCCAAACAGGTTTGGATCCCGAAAGCTAATAAAAAGGATAATACTGTGCCCAATAAGATCGAGGATAACTCTGATAACTCTGATACTAAACAAACTCTGATCATTCCTGATCAAAGAAAGCATTGTGATGACCACTTTCCTAAAATTAAAATTCAAGATGACATGGTTGTCCTTATCAAGAATATTAACCTTTCAGTGAGAATTGATACAGGGGACTTAGTCTTCACTTTTCCCAAGAATCTTGACTCCACTCAACAGGGGAATGAGGCTGATACTCAATGGGAAACTCAAAGGAATGATCCAGACATTGAAGACACAGGCTGGAATATTGTTAACAGGAAAAAAGGTAGAGGTAAGAAAAAGTCCTATTCTGGCCCAAGCAGATCTAGTCCAAGGAAACAGACCATTCAAGCAGGGATGGTCCTAGGAAGATATAGGTATCTTATATTATAAAGTTTTAGCGTATGTCATGAATCAAACCCTAATTTGTATGGTTGAGATCATCTAATTGCATTCGAAGGATGAGATTTATCACACAACTTCCTACCACCGTGATTGGCCATGCTTTGAAAAGGGAAAGGGAAAAGGAAAAGAGAGGAGAAATGGGCAAAGTGAAAGGCAAAAAGGCACAGGTAAAAAGGACAAAGAAGAAAAAGGGAAAATAAAAGGGAAAAGAGCACAGAAAAAAAGGGAAAGGAGAAGAAAGGGAGAAAAGGAAAGAAAAAGGGCAAGGAGAAGTGGGAAAAGGTGAGGACAAGAGTAAAAGGTACGGGAAAAAAGGGAAGAGGAAAAGGGTAGAGAGAAGGGAAAGGGGGAGGAGGAGGGAGTGAAAAGGCACACTGGGGAGGGAGAAGAGGAAAAATGTGGGGAAAGGAGAAAAGGAGAGGAAAAAGGACACAAGAAAAGGGGAAGAGAAAAAGGGAGGGGAGAAGAGAAAGGAAAAGGGAAAAGAAAAAGAGAGGGGGAAGCGGGGAAGGGAAGGAAAAAGAGCATAGAGAAAACTGGAAGAAGGAACTGGGAAAAGTGAAGGGAAAAAAAGGAAAGGTGAGGACAAGAATAAAAGGTACGGGAAAAAGGGGAAGAGGAAAAGGGTAGAGAGAAGAGAAAGGGGCAGGAGGAGGGAGTGAAAAGGGACACTGGGGAGGGAGAAGAGGAAAAACGTGGGGAAAGGAGAAAAAAGGAAGGGAAAAAGGACACAAGAAAAGGGGAAGGAGAAGACAAAGGAAAAGGGAAAAGAAAAAGAGAGGGGGAAGCAGGGAAGGGAAGGAAAAAGAGCATAGAAAAAACTAGAAGAAGGAAGGGGGGAAAGCGAAGGGAAAAAAAGAGAAAGTGTGAGGAAAGAGAAAAAGGAAAGGTATGGAAAAAAGAAAAAGGAAAAGAACAAAGGAGGAGGAAAGGAAAAGAAAAAAGGCACGAAAATAAAGGGAAGGGCAAAAAGGCACTGGAAAAAGGAGAAGAAAAAGGGTGGGGAAAAGGGAAGAGAAAAGGAAAACGAAAAGGGAGGGGGATATGGGAGGGAAGAATTGTACGGGAAAAAGTGGAAGAGAAAAAAGGCTGGGAAAGGAGGAAAAGGGAAGGGAAAAAGGCCATTGGAAGGGAAAGGGGAAGGGGAAAGGGAAGCGAAGCAAAAGGGAGGGGAGGAGAGGAGAGGGGAGCGGAGAAAAGGAAAAGGGTAAAAGATAAGAGGAAAAGGGGAAGGGAAATGGGGAGGAGAAGAAAGGGATGAGAGAAAAATAAGGGTAAAATAGGAAGGGGAGGGAAGGGGAGGGGAACAAAAAAGAAGAGAAAAATAAACAAAGAAAAAAGGGAAAAGTAGAGAATAGAAAAATGAAAAAAGGCAAAAAAGGAAAGAGGAAAAGGGGTGGAGAAAGGATGAAAAAGGAAAAAGGAAAGGGCAACGAGAAATGGGAGAAAATAGATTGCAAAATCAGAAAATGAAAATGGAAGGGAAAAAAAAAAAAAAAGGAAAATGGTAGAAATGGAAGAGTGGAATAAGAAAAAAGGTAAATAAAAAAAATCGAAAAGGGGAAAGGAGGAAAACAAAAGAGCATCGAAACGTAAAAGGAAAAGGAAAAAGGAAGGGGATGTGGAAATATGGTCAAATGGTAATTGTGTGATTTTAAGAATATGAATTCATCAAACAATTTGCTCCAGTCATTTATAGTTCCTAGCTATGCCCAGCAACGCTGGGCTCCATTTCTAGTTAATGGATAAAGAGATCAACTGTGTTACCTGGAACCTCCAGGGTATCAACAGCATTATTAAAAGAGAAAGACTGAAGGTATGCCTCTCATACCTTAACCCTGATATTCTCTTCTTACAGGAACACAAATTGCATGACTCGGATTATGAGAAAAATTTAAGTAGAGCTCTCCCCCCTAACTATAGTATATGGCCTATCCCTGCTAATGAATCCTCTGGTGGCATTGCGATAGCTTGGAAAAATCATCTTAACATCTCTGATATTTATATGATTAATAGTAGGAATGGCAGATGGCAGATCCTCCTTTGTACCATTTTCAGGATTAGGCTTGCCCTAGTAAATATTTATGCTTTCAATAATCCCTTAGAAAGAGTAGATGTTTGGAAGAAGGTGAAAATTAGTTTAGATAATTTAGAGTTTGATGAATGTATTTTAGGTGGTGATCTTAACATGGTGACTAACAGTTTCATGAAAAATAAGAATTTCAGACCTCTGGGCAGGAATGAGAAGGATGCTTGGCTGGACCTCACTAGAAGCCATAACCTTACTCTGGCCAGAACCAAGCCCAACTCCTATAGCTGGACTGACAAAAGGGCAGACCCCACCCTATGTCTTCATGACAGGTATTACCTTTCTGAGAATCTTTGGAACCACAGCAGCAGAATAAGCAACCTGGAAGGGTACACTCTCTCAGATCATTTCCCTCAACAGTTGAGGATCATGCCTACCTACCAGTCTAACAAGAAGAGGAAAACTTACTTTAAGCTCAACACCAGTCTCCTAGACCACGAAGACTTTATGGATAAGTTTCAGGAAGTTTTACAGAATTTCCCCAAGCCTAATGGTCAATCGGGCTGGATGTATTGGTGGATCCAAGTGGCAAAGGCTACAAAGAAGTGGCTTAAGGAATGAGGGAAAAAAGTTCATCTTAGTAAGCTAGCCTCCCTCCAAAATCTGAGGGATAGTCTCCCTAATGCTCCCGAAGGGGACAAAGACAATATCAGGGCGGAAATTGAGAAAGAAGAAATCAAAATTGCTGAAGGTTGGAAGCTTAAGGCAAAGATAAGGGAGATCAAACATGACGAGAGGAGTAGTTCCAAATTCTTTTTTGTAAAGGCTAAAGGCAGAATCAAGAAGAACCATATTTTCGAAATAAGAGTTGGGGATGAAGAAATCTCGGATGAAAATCAGATCAAAGAAGCGGCTGCTGATCATTTTAAAAAGATAATGGGGACCAATCATGACAGCTCCCAGGATATCATGAATAGGTTTATCAACCTCCAACCAAAAGTTAGTATGGAGGACAACTCTAGCATGGAATTACCCTTCTCCAAAGAGGAGCTCTTCCAAATTGCTAAAGAAATGGAGAAGGGAAAGAGTCCTGGCCCGGATGGTCTCCCAATCGAATTCTTCATCAAGGTTTGGCCTATTTTAGGGGATAGCATTGTTAATTTAGCTAACGAGTTCAGAACTATAAAGCGCTTGGATGCAAGGATCAATACTAGCTTCATCACTCTTATCCCCAAAACTGATACGCCGGCCACATTCTCAGATTACAGGCCTATTTCGCTAACCAATGTTATCTATAAGATAATTTCAGGAACTATTGCCAGAAGACTTAAGACTGTTCTAGAAAGAATTATAAGCACATCACAAGCTGCATATCTGAAAGACAGATTCATCTTGGACAATGTGGTCACAGCTATGTTGGGGCTTAATTGGGCTAAGGACTCTAATCAGGATATTGCCTTAATTAAGCTGGACATCACCAAAGCCTTCGACACGGTAAGTTGGGACTTCCTGTTCAAATGCTGCAAAGCCTTGGGGTTTTCGGATGAGGTAATTCTTTTATTTCAAGCAATTCTATCCAACTCCAGATCCTCTGTTTTGATCAATGGGGAATGCGGCCCCTTCTTCCCTCTGCAAAGATGTGTGAAGCAGGGGTGCCCATTAGCCCCTTTTCTTTTTCTCATTGTGATGGAGGCTCTTCATGGTAAATTGGAAGAGGCGAAGAGAACTAACGTGATCCAAGGTCTCACCCTTCCCAACAACGGAGAAATGGATCAAATCTTAAATGGTCATTTTGCAGATGATACATTCCTGCTAGTCTCGATGGACAACAGATCCATCACCAACACCCAAAGTATTCTGGAGAATTATGGAGAAGCCTCAGGCTGTAAGATCAACCCTATCAAATCGAAAGTGGTGGCCAGAGATCAGGTAAAAGGAGAGCAAACGGCTGCTCTCCTGGGCTGTAAGTATATCCTCCCTACCACCTCTTCTAAGGTTTTAGGCATTCCCCTTGCCCTGAAAGGTACTCCCTCTGATATCTGGTCTGAGATCATAGAGAAATTCCAGAAAAAGGTGGACAACCTTAACTCCAAGTATATCTCTAAGCAGGGGAGGGCAATTATTGCTAACTTTGTTATTTCCTCCTCCCATGTCTATCAGTCCTCTGTCATCCTTGCTCCGAAGAAAGTAACGTCCAAATTACAGAGCATAATTGGGAGATTTATATCCTGTGGTCAGAATAGAAGATGTTGGACTCTAGTAGCCATGGATGAGTGTTGCAAAAGCAAGAATCTTGGGGGACTTGGAGTGATTAACATTGAGAAGCAGGGGGTAGCTCTTGCTGCCAAATACTTGTATAAGGCAGCATATAACATGATCAATCATCCAGTCTCCATTATCATCAGACATTATTTAAGCAAATGCCTATCCCATGGATGGAGAAAGTTAAATCTGATTTTGCCCCATTCGATTCATTTCCCCTTCACTGTTCCTAATTCTGTCCCTGGTCTTATAAAGAAATGGCTTAGAGCTTGGAACCTAGTCAAGGGAATGTTTACCTGGAAAGAGGGCCTATCCATGGATCAATCCATCTTTTGGAACCCGGGACTCCTAACTAATGACTCTTCTTTATGTTTAGCCTGTCACTTCCCGGAGCAGGCGAGGTTATGGGGAAGTAAAGGAATTATTTTCATCAGAGATATGTTTAATGACCAAGGGATTATCCCTTTTCAACACTCTGTTTTGGCTGGTGAAGGAATGAATACCGAGATTCTCTACAACAACATATATCAAGTGCTCTCTCAAGGAAGATGGATTGATGATGATGATCAGAACTGGACTCATAATGGAACTACTGGTTTCAAGGTTAAATCAGCTTACAAGTATCTGATGAGAGGTCAAAGGCTCTCCATCCATACCAAATGGCAAACTGAGGAGGACAGATGCACAAGGAATCTAAAGTTCATGTGGTCGAGCCCAATCCCTCCTAAAGTGAAATCTTTCATGTGGCAGCTTTGGCACAGAGCTTTAGCCACTAATCACAAAAGGCACAAGATCCAAATGTCAGATTCGGATGCCTGTCCCAGATGCCTTAATTCTAGGGAGGATGAGGAGCACTTGTTTAAATCTTGCATCTGGTCGGAATGGGTCCTGGAGTTAGCCTGTACCATTTTTGGTTATGATCTTAACTCTCTTGACCCGCTAGAGTTTTTTCTGCCAAATAACCCCAACGACTGGAGGATTTACATCCTTCTGTGGCGAATTTGGAAGGGAAGAAACAACTTCATATTCAATTGCGATATTACTCATCCTGAGGCTATCATCAAGCAAACCGAATATGACATTAAATGGATTACTGCTGCTGCATAGGACTAAACATGAGTCTGACATCTTTGTTTCTGATTTTACAGGGATCATCTTTGTGTTGGTGCGCAAAAATAGAAAAAGATCGACCCAGTGGCAAATCAACAATGGATCAAGGTGTTTGGTCCTCCGAATATATATGGCCATGACGAACCCTGTCTCTACAACTGTTGCTGTGACCAGAATTATAATGCAAGAAGAGGAATGCTATGTGAGGCAAAAGATAGTAAGGGCTGGTTTAATATGGCCAAAGCAGAATCCTGCATGTGTCCTTTCTGTTTGCTCTCTGTTATGGTCAGAGGCAGAGGCAGGAAGCCCACCAACACTAACCTCAGATCACACTTCTAGATCACAACAGGCTTTATATTTGGCACAGGGGCTAGATTCTAGCTCATATTCTATCTTATCTTGGCTACTATTACTATTTTCTAACAGCACTCTTTACTGTTCTACTAGGGTTATACTTCCCTTCAAAAAGTACCACTTTTTGTTAACTTATACTTTATAATTAATACATAAATACGCCTTCAATCAAAAAAAAAGAAAATGCTCATGTGCAAATCGAACTCACCTGTAGAAAATGCAAAAACCAAAGAGCAAATTGAAATAGATAAGTGTATCCCAATACATCCAATTTCCATCATGTTATCAAGGAGATATAAACCCCTACCATTTACCAAACATGTCCAAGATTTGACAACACTTGTATGAGGTGGCATATCGAAGTACTTGACAAGTCCAAGATGAGGGAATCAATGCATGGGTCGAGCAATATCAAAACGAATCATTTAGCGAATAACAAGGGGAGCAAATGGGATTTGACAAGTGCATGTACATATGTACTTTATAAATGAACCATTTTAGCTGATAAAATATAACATAGAATATGCACTTAAAAAAAATGAACCATGTAATTACCGAGATAAATGGCAGGGCGTAGCAGAAGATGCATGTACACATGAACTATAGAGCTAACGATAGAATATATAATCTAAAACAAACTGCCTAGATAATGACATAAAACATGGCAAAGATGAGACTATAGTGCATTCACGGACTACAATTTCGAGGGAAATTTCCGATACCAAGCCAACTTAAGTAGAATACATCTTTTAAAAAACACCATATTAACAGAAAAACCATTGCATGATAAGACCAGAAAAAACAAAGCTAAAAGATTGAGCCAGCATAAATCCAACCTATCTTAGAACTGGGTACATGGTTACTACTGGAGAATAGAGAATACTCAAGGAACAAAGAAATCTGCAAGGACCTAGAGGAGGCATCCACGAAATACAATTTCAAGGAAAAGAAATATATAAACAAATATGAGCTCAATTTAGGGCATTCGATAGCAAAAAAGCTTGAACCTGTACAAATGATCGAGGCACCCTATGTGGTAACCGCCGGACCGAGACTAAGATGTCAAACAACAACGAAATCTTAAAAATATAAAAGCTTACGAGAAATGAATCTTGATATAGTTGAGTCGACAATATAAGCACCAAACACTATGTAAAATATACTTGCCGAATCCAAGATGAATGAAAAGCCATATCTCGTTCTTCAATAAACATAGCCTGTTAATGCCTGGGCCTTAAGCAACCTCGTGTTGAAAGGACAAGCCAGAGCCAGAACAACCATATGCAGTGGAAAATAACCAAGCAAACCATTAAGAAAACCATGCAACACGTAAAAATTGGGTGGGATACCGGCATCCAAAAAAACCCTTAGAACCAACAACCCTTCATGGGAATACCTCAAACCAAGCAAGCCTCAAAGTGAAACACAAGCAAACCAAAATGCTTCCCACACCAAAAAAGCCTAACCTTTATGACCTAACAACTCGACAAGATTCATGAAACCATGTCTAAACAAACCAACCTATGCAACAAACTGAGAAAAAAAAAAGAAAAAAGAAAAAAAGAAAAGGAAAACATGATATAAGAACAAGGATCGACTGTTCATAAAAAATATAAAAAAGCATCTAGGCTATGTTGTACTGGACCCACGAAGCATGACGACAGACCCTAGACTCAAAACGCCTCAAAAATCAATAAAGCCTTATAAAACCCAAACAACACAATCCAAGGACACCTAAAGCATCTAAGCTATGCTTTCAATCTAGAAACATAAGACCTTAGAATCCAACCTTATCTAACTTAAAGGACAAACTGAAAGCAAAAACTCCTTTCCAACAAAATAAGATGACATGTTTAAACACGAAATTAAGGGATACGCATCCCAACCTATGAAAATCCAGCAAAAACAAGGGATGGACGGAGCAAGCCCCCAGGCCAACATGCCAACCCTACGATCATAAAACAAGAAGAGCAACCAAAAAGCACTATGTTATAAAAGATCCATCTCTTAGCTACCAACTACAAATAAGCCTAAGCAACATATCTTCACATAACCCACGCAAGCACTAGGCGTCCAAGGAATTGACAGTGTAAGACCCAAGACTAACCCTAGACTCCAAGCTCATGCACATCAACAATAACTGAACAAAGGAGAACCATCAAACAAGAAAATTGTCATCAAAATGAATCTAATAAAAGGGGGCACACATTCCAACCTGACCAATACACGATCTTCGAAAAAAAGGGATTGATGGGCATAAACCCCGACTGACCAGTCCAAGACAGAAAAGTTGAGGCCCTCGAATTATTTACAACATAGGTACTAGAGTTGTGCAAGCATGGATAAACACAACTATACCTGGATGGACAAAACTAAGAAGGTGCAAAAACAACCCTAAACCAACAAAGCATCTAAAGACATCTCTAACAACCAAGTCTAGCTGAAAGCAAGATGTACAAGTGGAAAAATGCACCCCACAAAAACAAGTTGACAAAATAAACAAAGCCCAAACAGAACAACCTATGCAACAATTTGGCAGACTACAAGTGCAACAAAAATCTTGAAGGCATCTAAGCGAAGTTGCATCTGCAACAAAAAGTTTCTAAGGCATCCAAGATCCAAAAAGATTAACAAACTTCCTCTCGATTTCAAGGTCCAAAAAGTTTATAAGGCATCCAAGATCCAAAAAGATTAACAAACTTCCTCTCAATTTCAAGGTCCAAAAACATTGCCAACGGTTCACAAATTTCTCACCCATGAATTGATGCCCACAAGATTCGAACCTGCATCTTCTCCACAATAAGAGACCAAAGGCACAACTAGTATATCCACACAATAAGATAATAGTTTTGTAAGCTAAATCTTTATTTTATTGTATTTAATACACCTAGCAAAAAGCATAAACCTGTAGACAGATGCAGCCACCGTCCATAGATCTGACCTGCTCAAGGACGGTGGCCCACTTGCCCGAAGCAGTTCGAAAAACCAGGGAAGTCATCCATATCCATCCATTTTTAAAACGACATGACAAGCAAATCCGGTCCCCACACTAGCTACAAAGGGATTTGTTACCCTGCATGATCAGAGAAAAGCATCCACTCCAAGAGGAGCACAAACACAGACCAGGGTCCAACTCAAAAACCGCCCTATTTCAGGTCGCAGATAAATGCAAGCAAACAAAGCTGGGTCCTAATTCATATGGAAAAAGCAGGAGATCATGCCAAGACCAGCTAGATATGCTAATGTTGGACCCACAACTCCCAGCCGAACCCAAGCAACCACCAAATGAGGAAGGAATTTAGAATTTTGGACAAAATTGTCAAGAAAGGTTATGAATCCGGTAGAAGTGAGGATTGCAAATTGCTTGAATGTCAGAAAAGCTTGTGAAGTGATGCAGAATTAAGACGGAGATGATCTAGTACTAAGTAGAGACTAAAGAAACTGCATAGAGAAGAGGGAGAAATCTAGTTAATGAGAATGACTGACATAGAAAAACTCTGTACAACAACAAGATTCAGCTCAGAGGAAACGCCGATGAGGAATGCAGGAAGACACAAGGCTTTTATGGGAGAAAGGGCCAAAGAAAGCTTGCGCTATAGCAGGCTTGTGCCAAAGAAAGCTTGGGTCTAAAAAGAGAGCTGGTGCTAAAACTGACGTCCCTATCCCTAGAATGATGGTTCCCTTCTATATAAGAAGAGAACCATAGCATTCCTGAAGATTCCTCTTTTGACTGCTGTGTGGATTTATTGCTACGGTTGCTGCTCGATTGCTCAAGAATATCGCGAGCTAAAACAATCGGAGCATCCAACCCTCCTGGTGAGTCAGTTCTTCTATCCATTCATTTATATTAATATTTGCTATCCATTTAACAGTGGATTCATGGTTTTTCTTAGGTTTCCAAAGTGCAACACATAAACGATTAACCCACTGTCATCCAGCAAATGCAATCCTTGCTTCACATGTATTTTGTGCTATTGAATTCTATGCTAGTATTGATATCTAATAATGAACAATTTGTTGGTGATTACAATACCTTGTTAACAATATATTTTTACATGTCATGCACCTGCATCTAAAAACATGGAAACCGGGGATCGCATTCTTTGGAATGGAAAAACACACTGCGATTCTGCTCAACCCCGGCTCTCGCTCGTCCTGGGACCCCCTGGAATCTGCTCCACAGTTTGCATGCCGTCATACATGAATGATAAACAAAGCAAATGGTAGGTACTAAACAACTTAGGCTTGTCACTTTGTGGTCATTTGAGAGAGTATATTTATATTTATCTAACGAGTAAATGTAAATACCTAGTGAGAGAAATTATAGGAAGATAATCATTAGGAAACTCTATTAGACATACAAGAAATTTATCGCGACGGCCAAGGCCGCCGCAAACATTTCTCTTTATCGAATATGTGCTAGTTGAAAATGATATGAATGTCCAACTTGTTGTCCATTCGTCAAACTTGCTGTTCATTCGAAATTGTTGTCAAGATGGTATCCAACGCATGCAAAATTTATTGCATAAAACACGAAATGCAAAATTTAATGCATAAAACACAAAAGGGAACTTCGGTGTACAATGAAACAACACAATTTTACATATCTTTACGGTTCAAATATATCAACATTGCCAACATGTTGTCTAGTTTAGTTATGTTGTTAAATCTGTATTTTGCAATGAATTGGTTCAAAGCCTAGTATATCATATGATGAGAAGTGTCCACAAAACCAGGGATAGGTTCTATACGTACAAAATTAAAATTCCTGACGTATAAAGTCAAAAAATACGTATTTTTTAATAAAATACGTATTTAACGTATGAAAACCTCGCCGGCCGGAAAAAAAACGCCGAAAGCTTCGCGGAAAGCGTCTGCCGAAATTTTTTCGCACGCCAAACAAAGGAGAACCGCTGTCACGCCAAAAAAAAAAAAAAAAGACGCTTAAACCTTCCAGATCGCTGCGACGCGAAAAATTTTCGTGACGCTTTCGTTAGTTGCTACAGACGCGAAATTTTTTTTTTTTTAATCCGTAAAAAAAAAAAAAAATTGAATTTCGCACAGACATTTATCGTTTCGCTGCGACGCAGCATGTTAAGGTTTCGCGTGACGCGAAAAAAAAAAAAAAAAAAAAGCGTACGCGGTTTTCACTGTTTCGCGTACGCGAAAAAAATTTCGCGTACGCTTTCACGTGGTTTTCGCGTACGCGAAAATCTTCCGACGCCGGAATTTTTTTTTGCCATATTTTTAACGTTTTATACGGCAAATATGTGCCGTATCATACAATTCATACGTATTCCATATAAAACGTACAGCGTATTGAACCTATCCCTGCACAAAACATGCACCATATACTGTGCTTTCTAGCACACAAACGATTTTAATATCCTTATGCCAGGCTAGCCAAAAATCATCCTCATGCTAGGTTTGCTAAATGGCACTGCTGCATTATTTCGATAATTGGTCTTCTTGTCTCAAATACATGTATGGGGCACAAAATTACATTTGATAATCTGTAGCAACAATTGGAATTAGACCTGGAGCACGGTATTATATTTGTTCCTATGCTGATCAACCATATAGTTGATGCAATATACCAATTACTCAGTTGAGTAGTACATGAGCATTCACAACATACATATGTTGTCAATTCAATTGTTGAATATTATAAAAAGCTCCAGTGTCTTAAAGATGAGGCTTAGTTTATGGACCTACCTGGCTACATCTTCAACATAGAAGGTTCCATTTTCTTCTAGATGAAGCTTAGTGGATTAATAGAAAACGCAGGCGACAAATTCGTATATGCCAGCATTTGGCTGCATTTCCTTTTTGCAAGGCATCTAGCTACGCTTGGGGGCGTCATACGTTAGCTTCCTTCACCTATTTGTTGCTAGTATCCTCAATTCAAGGGCCAACATTTTTTGCAAATGCTGTATCTAATGCCTGTATGTAGTAAGCTGTGTTCCTTCTGCACTGTGCTGCAAAGCCATATATTTATTCTAGAGAGCCCCAACTTAGTCTGCCAAGAGCCTGGGTTATTACTTCCCAAATTTCCGTTGATGAATCTTTGCCATAAAGTTCTGCCTCTAGATTTTACGATTGTCGTTCTTCTTTAAATGTAACTTCTGTAATGTTAGTCTAGAAAGGAAGTTTGCTCCAATGACACTGGCATCGTACCATCTAATCTCCACATATATGAAAAGAACGAAAAGCTCTGAAGTTTGCACTGCTCCTCTCACAATATTCTATCAAGGTCCAGTGTTCTCAAAAGAGCAAAATCTCAATATACATGGCCATGCCTTAGCCAGAGCTTGACTAAAAAAAAATCAACAAAACCCTGCCCTTGCAAAATGGAGGCTGGTCGAACAGCTTGGCCATGGCAGGGTTGAGAAAAGCCGAAGCCAGATAACGTGCTAGGGAACCCATGGAGTGCGAGGGGTTTTGGAAACCCGGCGGTCTTGCCGCGAGGGCGTTAGCCCGGCGATGCGCGGCGCCGCCCGAGCCTTTCGCGGAAACCCCGAGTGTCCATGGGTTCACGCACGTGAACCACTGCTATGGCGAAATTCTGTCCCTGTTCGTTTCTTGCCTTCTCTGTTCTATGTCTCACTATTATGTATAGCTATTTTTCCATTTCCAGGGCGGATTTCAAGGGCCGATTTGCCATTTCCAGGGCCGATTTGCATTTGCAAGGCAAGCAAGAAGACTTAGCAGTTTTAGAATGACTCTGCAGGGCCATTGAACGCTTCTTGCAGAGCTATGTAAGAGGAGATCCGGCAGAAGTATAGAAAGAGGAGATATGGTGGATGCCAAAGACACCTAAGGGCTGATTGGTGCTTAGAAGGCACCCTGGTTTCGAGGAATCGAGCATACTCTGCCTTCAAAACAAGAAGAGGACTATGGCGAAGCAAGAGACACTGATTTGAGGAGAACATAGCAAAGGAAAACAAAGCAAGAAAATCCGCTTGATCTTTTATTGTTCTAAGCAGGAGCGACTTTGCAGCAGGAAAAATATGGCAGGAGCCTCGACTTAGAACTTGAAGGCGCCATAGCCGAAGATTGAAGACGCCATAGCCGACCTACCGGAGTTTAGCCATAGCGAAGCAAGAACCGACCTGTGTGCAACAGACAAAAAAAAGTTTAGACAAAAAAAGTTTATTCATCGGCAGGCTTATGGCGGCGCCGCTTAGACACAGTATAACCTAGGTTATCTGAAAAGAACAAATAGTATAATTACCAGGAATTTTGCCTTAGCAGTGGTTTACAAGATAGATAATCGACATGCGCTCTTAAGAATGGATTGCCAGAACACTGAGGATAATAGTAATAAACAGAAGGTTCAGATTACTGTCTATTTTAGCTTAGATTATAGGACGCAATGTCTTCGCCGTTATCACACAACTGCACCACTATCCCATGTTTTCTCTGCAATGCTCGGCAGAGTCCCCATAGTAGTTCGAGTTTCCAAATGCTTGCTCTTTTTGTTTAACTCGGAAGGATGTTAAGATGCTCGGAGTCCGTTTGCGTGGCAAAAATTTCTATAACAGCTTGGATTAGAGCTGCGGTTGCTGCTACGAAAGAGAAAACAGAGTTAGTCTTCAATTTGTAACAGAGCTCTTGACGAAGAAGACCTTCAATTTGAAACACTCCGGTTGAAAGGGCCAGACTTCTACAGCTGAATCCGGCAAGACCGCCATAGCCGCAGTTAGAAATTTTGTTTTCAATGACACATGTCAAAAATCTGAACCTTCTATTTATTACGTCCCGTAATTCATCACACCCTCATAGGGCTTCTCGGCAGCGCCGCCAGCCTCGGCAGCGACTCGCGGCTTCGCCACTCATCGGCCGCCTCGAAACCCTACGTGGCATAATGCAGCACTGCCGGTGAATTATATAGTTCGAAAGGAGAACTTACTCGAGCTCCCTGCCATTTGGTTTTCCCCCTAACCTTGATTCTCCCTCCTCCCGCTCTTATTCTGTAACCTCAGAGTTGTACCGTCTTATTACTGTCGAGTTCTGTAATCACCAGCAGATGCAAAAATGCATCAAATAATCGGACACTTTTAAATCAACGTCCAACTGGAGATCTATTACATGTTACCATAGCTAGAGCTCATGTGAGCGTTCTCTTGTATCCCGATCTGGCAGTGAAAGATTTGCCATGCTAGAATTCACATTTAGGAAACCACCTCGATCTGGCCTTGGTCTGGCAGCAGAAGATTTGCCCAATGTCAGTCTGGCAAATACACCTATGTGTCTCGAAAGTGGCAAGACAGAATCGGCCAAAGAAAAAACGTGGCGTTGTTGGCTATGTCCTTTTTTGCTTTTTTCTTTTCGGAACAATGCTATTTTTACACACCCCCAAAAAAAAAAAAAAAAAAAAAACACGGATTATGCCAAAACGTAGATGTGTCCATGTTAAATTTAAAAGGCATCTTGCCAATAAGAACTACATGTGTATTTGATATGTTATAATCATCATTCAAGTAAATTGGGATTATATCTTGATTTTGGGATACATTTTTAATTGTAAGTTTTTAGTAACTTGATTAAATTCACACACATTAACTTGAATTCACACACCTTAACTTCAAATTACAAAATCATATATTATATTGCTCAGGTAGTACACAACTTTTCATAATTGTGACTGATACATATTAATGAAGAAAGCATATTTACATAGTTTTTCATTTTTCCTCCAGCACCCCCAATGATATAATACTTAGATCCTGAGGTATTGTAACTCTTACATTTCTACCTGGAATAGTTTTTGGAGTCCACGAGTACAATACGGTTTCAATGTCTAGCCAAAGATCAGGATCACAAGGATTTCTCCTCCACCTCTTTGTCCAACAATCTAAATATCTTTCTTTATCGGTGACATTACTCAACTGATGCACTGGACACCACCATTCCACACACACCTTATTGAAGTTAACATTACCTTCTTCTTTGCAAATATCCGAGGTGGTATATCCCAACAACACTGGATAGGTCTCTAAATCTGCTGGTTTTACTACTACAAATTTGTGGCACTCCAGGTCAGTAGAAGGTTCATAACAATCCATGCCTAGATATTTTGGCCAATCCTTCTTAGGGCCAACATAGTATTTGTCAGATTGAGGAGGAGCATATGCCTTAACAATGCTACTACTAGTGCCATCATCATCCTTAGCACCTGCTAATGTTTTCCACCTACTTTTAGGGAACCACCCTTCTTATCCAACAAGTTAATCACCTTCTTCCAGTAATCTATCAATACATGATTAGTCTCATCCGAATTAGTTTGCCAATGCTTGATGTAGAGAGCAATTACCACTGATGCTCTACCTGCAACTTGACAACACTAGAGAACAAAAATCAGTCACTCTTTGCATATTGTGCCATGGTAGTGGATCTCGGGATTTTCAGCTTGGATTTCTACTTGTATACCCATGATCAATTGACCAGATGTTTAACAGATTTTCCATGCGACTTTGAAGGAAGAAGGCTTTTTGCCTTCCAACTTTAGTGTGCATCATTGAAGACTCTCATACTCCCACGCCAGTAGTTAAGCTTCTAAAGGTGATCGCTGACTTCAGAGAATTTATTTTCTTACAATGTGATGCTAGAGAACGAGCGATGAACAACTTGAATGATGTTACTTTTCAATATCACATCAAGTTTAACTTGTAAAATGAAGAATGAAATTCCTTTTTTTAATCTCAATTTAGCCCTTTAACAAAAATTAAAAATAAAATCTTTGAGGATATTCTTTCTGCTTTCGTTCCGATGATTTGCTCTTGTTTAATACACAGTAGTATTTACTATATTGTCATGAATTGTAATAATGGATAGTTTTTTTTTTCCTTGAAGGATGAAAGTTTTATTAATCAAAAAGCAAATTACACGAAAACTAAACTTTGTCTTCTAGTACAAGCACAGGCACATGCCATCGTAATTAGAGCCTCAAGCACAATGCACTTGCCCCACAAGAGAACCCTAAGGATATGAATTATTTGGAGTTAGCGGGTTCAAATATGATTCCTGTCATCTGCCTCAATGGGAGAGCACTTATAAGCCATCAGTATTTTGGTTTGGGCACAAGATACAAGACCATGAGGAGAAGAATAAATGCGGTGAAAAATGAGAAGTCTGCATCGTCCTTAAATGGACCACAAGAGCCAACTAAAACCAAGATGAAATGCCTTCTTCTTAGTTGAGGGCTACCTATCAGGGTAGGATGCGAGAAGAATGTGTTGGCCATCCAAGATACTATGAAATAAATTCTGCAACCAAGTCCAGGTTGGTTGGACCTCAGAACATGCAAACAAGTAGTGTTCAAATGATTCAATCTTCACAAGGTAGACTGGGGACAATGTAGAGACTTGAGAATCACATTGATGACGTAATGCATTAATACGCAAACACCTGCAAATATCGGCCACCAAAGTACAGGTACCTTGGGATGGGCAGTTTAAAATCCAACACCATGTACAAGACTAATACTCACATGGAATCTGCAGCTGCCATCAACATTGGCACGACATTCAATGCTTGGAGAAAATGGTACATAAACTTGACAGAGCTCTTGCCTCTATAAATTGATCATTGCAAGTCCATGGAGGCCTTTTCCATTATATCGACCATCATAAAAAGTGGCAAAATCCCTGCTATCTTCTCTACTCTATTCTATTCTATTCTCCTAAATGACATATCCCACCTAAAAAAAAGGTATCTAGTCTGACTTATTCTATGACATAAAATGGCCACCAAGCTTGGATTGAGATGATGTCTGCTTGGGTCCACTGTCATTATATAAGGGAATGGACTGATGTAGTGAGAGGGGGGAGGATGGGAGGGAGGGAGGTGGGGGCAATAGATTTGGTGATAGTGGTGTCCACCACTGCGGCATATCTAGCATATCGTGAATGGAAGGAGTGGCTGAAATAGTACCTATACAATATCCCATGCATCTAACAACCTTTGCAAAAGGGCGAGGCATTTGAGAATGGCTGCAATAGGTGAAATAGTGCCCCTGATAAAAGGGGTTTAATTGCCATCTTGCGAAGTGGGATGCAATGTGTAATCGACTGCTTGAGAAGGTGTAGACTAGGAGAATCATCCTCCTAATTCAAAAGCCTTGACATGATTGAAGTATAAAACCACCTACCCACTTGGGAAGGATACACTTGGACCAGACCATCTTCATCACTGCACCATCTGTACCCCCCTCCCCTCCAATAGGAGGTCTCTAACGATAGCTATGAGTTCTTTCACCTTGGTCCATAGAGCTAGCAAGCAAGATGCCATATATATAGGTGCGCTACTAAGCATAGACTTGGTCACTGTAATGCGGCCTGCAAGTGACAACTTTGTAGTATTCCACCAAAACAGATGGTTCTCCAACCCTTTGATGATCTCTTCCCATGCCGCTTCTATATTGATGAATTTCAACCGGAACGCTAAGCAATTTGGTCGATTGCCCATGAGCAAGCACCTTCAATGGAAAAACAAGTATACTTTTTTTTTTTTTTTTTGAAGAACGACAAACTTTATTGAAACCCCAGATACAAATGCAGAGGCGGGAATAACATTTCAGAGGATAATCATGATCCACTGAATCATTATTCCAATCTCCATCTTTCTCTCACCATAATGGGTTCTTTGGTCCATTCCCCTAGATTATTCTTGAGTTTCGGGGTCCCTATCGTTCTAGATTATGTTGTTTTTACATTTGAAAGTTCGCTTGGATCTGTTGTGCATGTGGGTATACGTTCATGAATTTTAGTCCTTGATACTTGTTGTTATTGCTCTATTTCTTATTTTACTCCATATGTGGTCTTATGTTCTCAGTGGTTCTCATGGATGCCCTTACGAGGGCCTATGCTCGCTCTTTATCATAGATTCTTAGTGTCTCGTTGGTGCCTTTGAGGGCCTTTGGCTATTTTGGTTTTGTGTCCTTGGCCACTTTGTCTCGTTTTGTTCTGTTCCTCTATTCTCGATCCCTTTTTCCATCAATTTCATTTTGATCTCATGTTTGTCTTTTTTCACCCTTTGTTTGTTCCTTTCTTCTTTTTGGGTTGCCCCTAGGGGGGCGGGGCAAACCCTTGTTTATGTGGGTTTGTGGCATATCCTAAGTATATGCTGGAATATACATAGGATATGCTTGTGACTGCTCCAAACCCATTGTTGCATGTAAACTGGCGGTCTTGTGCGTTGTAATTAGGTGAGTGATTTATCTGCCCTACCAGGTACCCGGTCACTCTGGAGCTCGAGCTATTATGGGGGCCAAAAAAATTTGCATCGTCGGAGCAAGAATGAGTGGCCTGTGCGCCTGCAAGCATCTGCTTGGCCATGGGTTGGATCCGGTGCCCGGTGATTTTGGCCTCAGAACACTCCTGAATGTGCCTCCCAGCATCAGGTCATAGATTATTTTTATAACTATGCTGTTAAGTTTGATGTTCTCCCTAGGATCGGATTTGGATGCGAAGTCTTTAAAATCTCCTTCTTGGGCTCTGTAAATTCCTCAAATCTTGGTATCTGGGTTTATGACAGTGGCGCATTTCATCCTCATGATGACCCATCTAGCAAGTTATAGTACAAGAAAAGAAGGGCCAAGAAATCACAGAAGGGCCATTCCTCTGCCGAATCTGCATTTTGTAGCTATGGCGCAGGCAGTTTTGGGTTTACTTTGGAAATAATTTCTTTATCGCTACCGTTTTTGGGCTTTGGGTATGGTTGAAAATGGTTATATTTTGAAAGAACTGCCTTTGCTACTTGCAGTGATTGGTTATTCAGCAGAGGAAGCTAATCGAGTTCAGGAATCCAACGAGATAAGGAGGGCTGTTGAACCGCATGACTTTATAGAAAGGGTATTGCAGAAGACTTGCCTTATCTATGGCAAAAGAAACTTTTAATTTCAAAGCCATTCACAAAACTTCTAATTTTAGAACTTCAAGTTATGTTGTTTTATGTTTGAACATCTTTCAACATTCACCTGACCTTTTAACCGTCATCTCTTAGGTGAAAGAGATTTGAACACGAAAATCTTGATGTAGGCACAGAGGGCATATCAAATGCCATAATGGAGAAAGTTGCGTTAGAGCTTTCACAAAGATTGGAGGATTTACAGTTATTATATAACCAGTCCAATCAAAAGGGTATTGTTCGTCATGTTGTACTGTTCGTCAAGAAATGTGTGAAAAACAAGATTTTACATCCAGTAATTTTGCAATGTTATTTCGTTTCATTCTTTCTGCACATTGCAGGCTCGTACTTACATTCTGTAGAAAGTTTGGTATGATGCTGTTAATTTTTGGTTGATGCTCATTAATTTCTTGGGTGTGTTTATTGATGAAAATTTGTGGGTGTCTTTCAGCTATAGACGAATGGCCTAAAAAGCTCGCAAATTGGAATCATGCTGTTGCAAGCAAAATAAAAAGAAGCGTTGATCCTGACAATATAGCTAGATCCCTGGCTGAGGGTATGGTCGCTCTGCTTTTAGGGTAATTATGAGTCTAAAACTAGAGAGCAAAGTGTCTGCTTATATGCTACATGAGATGGAGGGTTGTGGCATTGAACTAATTATAATTCCAGGTTTTGAGCTACATGCTTACAATTCTGTACTGCGGGTAACCTGAGTAGAAGGTGGCCAGACTTTTGGAGTTGGGATGGGAATCTTTGTTACATCAAGTAATCAGTAGTGCACCTATACCATCTGAAGCTCCAAAGACTGATGCAGATGCTGATGGAGATGGAACTTCAACAGTACTTGGTCCTGAGATAGGTACAAGAGTAATTCTATGTTTCTTCCCTCTTCATTTAGCTTCAAAGGAATTTCTTTTAGGCAATTAGTAAAACTTCATAACATGATTAAAGGTCATGCTTGATGAAAAAAGTCTTAACATATTTAACCACATTATTATGTAAAAATAAAACTTCGTTACTATTATTAAAGATTATTAAAGGCTTCATTTTATTATTGATATTATAGTATAAGGTTGACTTTTTATTTTATACAATAATAAAATTTCATTTAAAACAAGAACATATATATGACAACTAATTGGAACGAAAATATGACCACCTTATATATTATTATAATGCACTTAATATATGATCTCATCCTGAAAGGATTGACACAATCTCAATTCAACGTTTACATATGGTGTTAAAGTCATATGTACAGCTCAGTTGTATTTTTCAGCAAAGAAAATCTTGGATAAAATGTGATTGAGTGATCCTTGAAATGCAAGCCATCCCAAGTCTCGTACAAATTAGAAATTGAGCAGACAGTTTTCCATGTGTATTGGTATAGCAGGTTGGATATACTTTCCAGTGAGAAAAGATCTGGCTGCAATGCGATTGAATGCTTCTGTAAAATGCAAGCCATCCCAACTCATATACGACTTAGGATTTGAGCAGACAGTTCTCCACGTGCATTGTCCTGGACCAAGACCAGGACAACACGAAGCTCGTGTTCCCTCTTTGCTGAAACCTGCACATGCCCACAGAGCACGCAAAAACATTAGGCATATGGCCAAAACATAAATGTAATAATAAGAGAAAGATAGAAGTTAATTACCGAAGTTCTTGGGATTTTTAAGCACATCCAAATTCAAATTATAGAGGTCAGCATAAATAAAAGAAGAATCTGGATGTTCTATTTGTGCAAGAACCAGCCTTCTCTAAAGAAGCATATTGTGCAACTTTGCGAGCTCATTCAAGGGTTTGGAACACCCAAAAGAGTCATAGTTCCATGTGTTAAGGAACATTGGAAAACAACCCATTGCCGCAACACCTACCACCATAAAGTTTCGTGCACCTTGGTTGTGGAGCCTCTGCAACAAGCAATCTGTATATTATCAACCACTCAAAGATTAACAGAGTATGCTAGTTAGTACCTCAATCCCTTTCATTATTGAATCTACAGACTGGGGCACAATGGTAGATCTCAAATGGTCAAACATATCATTTCTTTTAACAAGGTTTTGGAAGCCAATTCTGGAAAACAAATCCAAACATAAGTAAAGAGAAGAAGGGTACAATCTTAATGACGATTGCTCACTCACTTTCAGATATAAGATGTCGCTTTCTCCAGAAGGTATAGGTGTCAACTTGTGAGATAGGTAATAAGGTACCAAAATGGAACTCCGCGGGCAAAGAGCCCCTTCAACAGCAAAGTTGACACCTGTCGAATACCTCCACCTGTTGAAGAAATTTCGACCATAATTGGGTAGCATTGTACCTAATCCAAGGTACTTTGCTGAAACACAAAAGACGAAAACATGTAAAGAAGCATATTGACATAGGCAATGACATTAGTAAACTTACACATTAAGTCAACCATGGTATATCCGTTGCCAACACGTCCGCGGACTGGATCCTTGTATGTCCAAGGACGTGGCAAGGAAGGATAAAGAATTTCAAAGTTGCCACTATCGGACAAAGAATCTCCAAAGCTAATCAAACCTCTTGCACATGAGGGTGCTAAGCCATGGGCATGGGCAACAAACGGCATGCCAATAAGTAGCATCCACATTATCACCATATGAGCGTTCATTATTAAAAGAGAATTGAACTGAATAAAGGATGAACGATGTGGGCAATTTGCGTTTGTTATTTAGACTGAACGATGTGGGGTTTTTGCGCTTTTTTATTGGAGGAAGAAAAGAAAAGTTGTCTTTTATCTTTTGCCTTTGTCTTTTTGCGTTTTGGAAACAAAAGGCGAGTGAAAGGGAAAGACGCCAAAGTTTGGGGCCGCCCTCTTTTTGTCTTCTGTAAGATGAATGAGTTAATGAAATATAGAGAATGAGTTAATGGCTCGCAAATTGGAATCATGCTGTTGCAAGCACAATAAAAAGAAGTGTTGATCCTGACAATATAGCTAGATCCCTGGCTGAGGGTATGGTCGCTCTGCTTTTAGGGAGTCTAAAACTGGGGAGCAAAGTGTCTGTTTATGTGCTACATGAGATGGAGAGTTGTGGCATTGAACTAATTATACTTCCAGGTTTTGAGCTACATGTTTACAATTCTGTACTGGGGGTAACCTGAGCAGAAGAAGTGGCCAGACTTTTGGAGTTGGGATGGGAATCTTTGTTACATCAAGTAATCAGTGGTGCACCTATACCATCTGAAGCTCCAAAGACTGATGCAGATGCTGATGGAAATAGTTTCATGCATTTATGTAATGTTCTACAGAGGATGGCATTATACCAGGAAGAACAGAGACCTATCGGTCATATCTTGCATGTGGTCCTTCCAAGGCTTCCTATGAACGTCTAATACATGTTTTATAATTGAATAGGTATTATGGCCACCGTCAAGCAAGGGATTCACTAGGTGAGTGCCATACCTCTTTTATGTAATGTTCTACTATAATTTATCCTTGATATAATGCTGCTTTGCAGAAGAACTCTCCATTTGCAGAAGTAGAACCAAGTTCAAGAGAGGGATTTCTTAGTAGGTGGACGCAAAGCAAGTATGCATTTATGTTAAATTCGTACTTCTTACAAGCTTCTTTACAATTTCCCTTGGAAGAATGGACAACCTTGCACCCAACAGCTAGCATCTCACACCAAATAGTCCTTAGATTTGCCCCGATGAATTATGCCTTAACGTGCAAAGTTCAACCTTCTGTAAAGAGCAGGCTATCAGGATACATAAAAGCTATAGGCCAGTACAGAGGTCAGGTTTATCTTGGTACTAAGGTTAGGAGAGTTTCAAGTATGCAAAAGGACACATTAAACGAAAATGGCATCTTTTGGCTTTATATTTCTGTGGTGGTTCTCTGCTGGCTCAGGCCCTTTATGCTCTTGGCTTTGAACATGGGCAAAAACCTGCTTCTAAATATTTATACGTGTGCTTCACAGACCTGACCCTGAGGGCTTTGAGTTTCCAAGCCTAAGTGCAAATAAAGCATCTGGCCAAAGGGAGAAACTTCTGCAGACAGAAATTTTAAAGCTTGCCATTCAGAAAGTATTTATTTTGTTTACTTCTTGTTGTTTTTGTTTTCCGCCATGTTTGGTTTTTTTGTTGTCACATTGAAAAGTGAGAGCATCACTATTTGCATAGATGCATTGCTTTTTGGGTTGCCCCTAAGGGGGCAAACCCTTGTTTATGTGGGTTTGTGGCATATTATAGGTATATGCCAGTATATGCTTGGAATATGCCTATCTGTTGGGAGAATTCGTAAAGCTCATGGCATACCGCTACTTCACGACTCGGACCAACGAGGGCTTCGCGAAAAGTGGGTGTCGAGAAGGTCACGGACTCAAAAAGAGCCGGATCCCGTGGAGCAGAAGCTTGAAGTTGAGGAAATTTGGGTGAAGCAGCCATGTCGAAGAGCGTCGGAGATGAACAGGAAGAACTGGCTTGAGAAGCCGGAGGGCGGAGAGCGGAAGACGAAGACGAAGAAGGACGAAAAGGTTTAGGGCGCACAAGGGTTTTGTGAAGGGGCATGATGAGAATGAAACGACGACCGTTGATAATGCCAGGTGGCGAGAGATACGAAGGAGTCGATTGAGAGGCAAAAATTTGGCTAAGTCCCCAATCGGTTAAGGGAGAAGCAATAAACGGTGGAGATGTGACGTGAATGAACGATCGGATGTGACAGCTGGCGACGGTACACATATTAATGTGCGACGGGCGTGAAAAGAAGGAATGTCATTTAATGCGGGCATCTCGAAGTGGGATATCATTAAAACGAAGGTGTAAGAAGGTACCATTGCTAGATATGCGGCGAGAGAAAAGATTCCAATCGTGTGAACATCATGCAGGATGGACGTATACCAAACAACTTTTCCAGTTCGTAAGGGGTCAACATAGAAAAGGCGTGATGACTGGACCAACAAAGCAAGAAGAACTACATCGAATCAAGAGGTAGACAAAAGAGAAGTCAAGACAATAGCAGAGCAAAGATATCTCTCAAGGGATAAAATGGAAACAAGGTGCTGCGCACGGAGGGTTGCCCTCCATGGCCCGAGGGTGAAGTGGCTTAAATCAAATCCACACTATGTGACCTGACAATATACACAAGACTAGCTATGGAGAAATGTGGAAATTGCCATCTTTATAATATTATTTGATCCATAATGTGATGCAGTCTTTTGAGCCCAACCTGAGCTATTGCCCACATCATCATGCTTTGGGCCATCTTCCCGGGGGATGCACCTATTGTATAGGGGGTATGCCACCTGCGTGCAAAGGGTCGGTAAAAACCCCCTTGTATACGCGTTTGAATTTTTACAGAAACCCCCTTTCCAGCCACATACAATGCCAAAATCGCCCTAAAAACCCAAAAAGCTACCCCTAGGTACGAGTATATGTACGGTTTAAGGGGAAAACAAACCCTTTCAGGTCACTCACGGGTGTAAATATGGTAATGCTACCCAAAAAGCACCATTCGGACAAGTGCTTTAGGTGCTTTAGGTGATACATGTTTGAGGACATTTCTCTTCAAAGACCTTAAAGTTGTTACTTAAAAAACAATATATATGATGTAGGAAGGCAAGGAGAGATGATATAGATCTCGTGGAGGAGCGTACAAATTGTGGAGGTCAAGTTATGACACATTTTTTCTTAGTCATAGGTGCTTTAGGTGCTATGTGCTTTCGCGTTTTTTTGGGTAGCATTACCATATTTACACCCTCACATGGTTTGTACGGCCAAAACTATGTGAACCCCCCTTGGCCATCTTCTGGTTTTGGGGCCCATACTGGAGCACGGTCAGGCTCATAACAATAATTATAGAATAGCTCTTCTTCAGCTTCTATTTTTTCTTTCGCAAATATACCTACTGTGGTCTCGATCAACCATAATGACCTGACCAATAAAAACAAGCCATTAAAGCACATGGTCTAATGCTTTTCAGCATCTAATAAACATATTTATTACCTTTGCATAGCAATTTGGATTTGGAGAATGATTTGCAAATTTGAGTTTATCACCTTTGCGACATGCATCTAAGACGTACTGCATCAACAAGCACACAAGTAAGAAGTATAATCTTTTGCAACAGTATGCTAAATGATGAAATCTTTCGAACATGGTCATTAAGATTAAAGAGAAAAGTGGAATTTTTCCGATTGTAAATCTTCCCTCGTTTATCGGCTTCCAGTAATTTACACCATGTTAATTATTTCACATAGAATTTGGTTTTAATTGGTACAAAAGATATTCAATATAGTCCAAACACATAGTGACCAACTTGTGGAAATCAAGTCAAGCTCTTGCTTAGTGCTTTTACTACAGACAAAATAAACACAAGACCATGCAATGCCTATTGGTACAAAGCTTCTAACCTGTGTAGCATTGGTAACAAAAGGGTTGAAATATGAAGGGAAAAACTACGGAATACCCTTATGTTTTGACATATTTTGCCAAATACCCTTAACTTTTCAAAAATTTATGGAATGCCCCTAGTCAACGTATTTGGCCTTGTAGAATTTCATATATCACAAGATGCCCTTGTATTTTTGCGTATTTCTTCAAATGCCCTTCTGCAAGCAGTTCGTTTCCGCTCCCACCTTCTTTTACAAATGGCTTATGCTTTTTCGGTGCTACAGACCAGCAAATTTTTGGTGCTATACAGTTCGATTGAATCGTAGTTAGGGGCCCTTTATCCATTTCTAGATAAACCCATTTCATGGAGGCATATCATCGTCAATTTTATTGACTTTTTTCATAAAAGTCTATGTAACACCTTACCTAAATCATTTTTGCCACGTAAACTAAATAAAAAGAAAAACAAAATCGCAACCTGGGTAAAAGCATGCTACGGTGTACCACTTTTGGAACCCTCAAAAGTACCTACACTGGGTACTTTTAAAACTGGTACTTTCTGGTTTTTCTTTCCATTAAAATCAATAGAAAACTTTTGAATTGAAGGTCAATAATATGTCAATCTATAGCACTAGAGGATAACAATAATATTAGAGACTAAAATAAATGAATTAACTCTCAAACTTATTGTTTATTGCGGCAACTATACAAGTTCCCAGTACCCAGTGCTGGGTACTTTTTTGGGTAGTTTCGCACTCCCTAAAAAGTACTTTAGATGGTACACCCTAGCATGCTTTCACCCACCTTTGTTTGCTCCTTAATCTTGGCTGGTCCTCTATTAGCTCACCCCCATGTTGCATGAGGAGGCAATTCAAGGATTCAACATAGTTGATAGTGTTGAAAGTAAAAGTTGACTTTTGTTTTAGGCAATTAGTAAAACTTCATAACATGATTAAAGGTCATGCTTGATGAAAAAAGTCTTAACATATTTAACCACATTATTATGTAAAAATAAAACTTCATTATTATTATTAAAGATTATTAAAGGCTTCATTTTATTATTGATATTATAGTATAAGGTTGACTTTTTATTTTATACAATAATAAAACTTCATTTAGAACAAGAACATATATATGACAACTAATTGGAACGAAAATATGACCACCTTATATATTATTATAATGCACTTAATACATGATCTCATCCTGAAAGGATTGACACAATCTCAATTCAACGTTTACATATGGTGTTAAAGTCATATGTACAGCTCAGTTGTATTTTTCAGCAAAGAAAATCTTGGATAAAATGTGATTGAGTGATCCTTGAAATGCAAGCCATCCCAAGTCACGTACAAATTAGAAATTGAGCAGACAATTCTCCACGTGTATTGGTATAGCAGGTTGGATATACTTTCCAGTGAGGAAAAATCTGGCTGCAATGCGATTGAATGCTTCTGTAAAATGCAAGCCATCCCAACTCATATACGACTTAGGATTTGAGCAGACAATTCTCCACGTGCATTGTCCTGGACCAAGACCAGGACAACACGAAGCTCGTGCTCCCTCTTTGCTGAAACCTGCACATGCCCACAGAGCACGCAAAAACATTAGGCATATGGCCAAAACATAAATGTAATAATAAGAATAGAATAGAATAGAATAGAATAGATTTTTTAACGTCCACGGAGACCAATAGGTCATGGGACCAATAGGTCATGAGAAAGATAGAAGTTAATTAACGAAGTTCTTGGGATTTTTAAGCACATCCAAATTCAAATTATAGAGGTAAGCATAAATAAAAGAAGAATCTGGATGTTCTATTTGTGCAAGAGCCAGCCTTCTCTGAAGGAGCATATTGTGCAACTTTGCGAGCTCATTCAAGGGTTTGGAACACCCAAAAGAGTCATAGTTCCGTGTGTTAAGGAACATTGGAAAACAACCCATTGCCGCAACACCTACCACCATAAAGTTTCGTGCACCTTGGTTGTGGAGCCCCTGCAACAAGCAATCTGTATATCATCAACCACTCAAAGATTAACAGAGTATGCTAGTTAGTACCTCAATCCCTTTCATTATTGAATCTACAGACTGGGGCACAATGGTAGATCTCAAATGGTCAAACATATCATTTCTTTTAACAAGGTTTTGGACGATGTCAAGATTTTTGACAACACGAAGCTCGTGTTCCCTCTTTGTTGAAACCTGCACATGCCCACAGAGCACGCAAAAACATTAGGCATATGGCCAAAACATAAATGTAATAATAAGAGAAAGATAGAAGTTAATTACCGAAGTTCTTGGGATTTTTAAGCACATCCAAATTCAAATTATAGAGGTCAGCATTAATTAAAGAAGAATCTGGATGTTCTATTTGTGCAAGAGCCAGCCTTCTCTGAAGGAGCATATTGTGCAACTTTGCGAGCTCATTCAAGGGTTTGGAACACCCAAAAGAGTCATAGTTCCATGTGTTAACTCAAAGATTAACAGAGTATGCTAGTTAGTACCTCAATCCCTTTCATTATTGAATCTACAGACTGGGGCACAATGGTAGATCTCAAATGGTCAAACGTATCATTTCTTTTAACAAGGTTTTGGACGATGTCATTCGTCCCAAGGTAAATGAGGTAAAGGGCATTGGAAGCCAATTCTGGAAAACAAATCCAAACATAAGTAAAGAGAAGAAGGGTACAATCTTAATGACGATTGCTCACTCACTTTCAGATATAAGATGTCGCTTTCTCCAGAAGGTATAGGTGTCAACTTGGTGAGATAGGTAATAAGGTACCAAAATGGAACTGTCACGGGCAGTAGCCTCTTCAACAGCAAAGTTGACACCTGTCGAATACCTCCACCTGTTGAAGAAATTTTGACCATAATTGGGTAGCATTGTACCTAATCCAAGGTACTTTGCTGAAACACAAAAGACGAAAACATGTAAAGAAGCATGTTGACATAGGCAATGACATTAGTAGACTTACACATTAAGTCAAACCATGGTATATCCGTTGCCAACACGTCCGCGGACTGGATCCTTGTATGTCCAAGGACGTGGCAAGGAAGGATAAAGAATTTCAAAGTTGCCATTATCGGACAAAGAATCTCCAAGGTTAATCAAACCTCTTGCACATGAGGGTGCTAAGCCATGGGCATGGGCAACAAACGGCATGCCAATAAATAGCATCCACATTATCACCATACTAGTAATGGTGCCCAGCGTTGCTGGGCATAAGTTGAGATCCTGTAAATGCTTTGGGATGCAGTGAGAAAAGCCCTATCCCTTTCCCTTTCCCTTTTGCTCTATCCCACATTTCATTTTTTCTTATTTTCTCTACTTTTTTTTTCTTTTCCTTTTTTTTTTCTCGTCTTTCTCACATGTTTCCTTGTTTTCCCATCCCTTTCCTTCCCCCTTCCCTGTTCCCGATAACCTTTTTCCCTTCCCTTTTGCTCCTTTCTCCACCTTTTCCCTCTTCTCTTTTTTCTTTGCCCTTTTCCCTTCCCCTTTCTCTTTTTTTATGCCTTCTCTTTTCCCCACCATTTTTCCATGTCTTCCCTTTTTCTCAACCTTTTACTCTTTCGCCCTTTTCCATGCCTATTTTCCCTTCTCTTTTCCTCCTTTTCCCACTCTTTTCCTCCTTTTTTTGTGTGCCCTTTTCCCTTCCATTTTTCTTTTCTCCCTCCCGTTTTTTATGCCCTTTTTACCTTCCCTTTTTAAATCTCCTCACCCTTTCCCTCTTTCCCTTTTCCATGTTCCCTTTTTCTCTTCCCCTTTTCCATTTTCCTCATTTCCTTTTTCCCGTGCCTCTCTCTCTTCCCCTCTTTTCCATTCTTTTTTCTTTTCTATTTCCCTTTTCCCATGCCCTTTTTCCTACCCTTTTCTTCTTTCTATTTTTCCCGTGCTTCCTTTTCCTCCTTTTCCCACCCTTTCTCTCTTCCCGTGCAATTTTCCCTTCTTTCAACCCTTCCTTTTTCTTTTCTCTTTTCCTTTCCTCATGTCCTTTTTCCCTTTCCCTCCCCTCCATCACTCCCCTGCTTCCCTTTCCCTTTCCCTTTTTTCCCGTTTCCTTTTCTTGCTGGATTTTTTTCTTTCCATTTTCCTCCTTTGCCGATCCTTTTCCTGTGCACTTTTTCCCTTCCTTTCCTTTTCTTTTTCCTTTTTTCCATGCCTTTTGCACATTTGTTTTATTCTCTTATTTCCTATACCCATTTTCCTCTTTTCCCCACCCTTTCTCTCTTGCCCCTTTTCTTTTCCCTTTTTTCTCTTTTCCCTTTCTTCACCATTTTCCTCTTCCCTTTTCTCTCATGGCCTTCCCCCCTTCCCTTTTCTCGTTTCCCTCTTTCTTTTTCCTTGTGACCTTTACCTAGGTTCCCTTTCCCCCTTTTTCCTTTCCTTTTTCTTTCTTCTCACTTTCCTTTTTTCTATGCCCCTTTTCTTTTCCCCTCTCTCCATCCTTTTCTTGTTCCCCCTTGTCCCTTCCCTTTTCCTCATCCACAACAAGAGAATGGACATTTAGCGACGTGGGCTCGCAACGTCTGTGCGACGTGACGTCGCAAATAACGTGACCATGCGACGTCAATGCGACGTCACATCGCCGGTTTCACCGTCGCATCGCGGCGTGTGGTCGCGACGTCGACAAGTGGCGTGGCGGTCACATCACGCCCGGTGGGCGCTGCGCCCGGTGGGCGGCAGTGTCACGCCCCGGTGGGCGCTGCGGCGTCGGCGTCGCATCACGGCGTCTGATGCTTGGCCCATCTGTGACGCCAGGTGGGCTTGGGCGCCTGGTGGATGACAGGTGTCTCGCCAGGTGGATGTTTACGACGTGACGTCGCATGCGACGTCGTATATGTGACGTATGTGACATATGTGTCGTATATGACCGCGTCGATCACGTATATGTGGCGTATGTGGCGTATATGACACGCCCGATGCGCATTATGTGGCGTATATGACACGTCGATGCGTTATATGTGGCGTATATGACACGTCGGTATGTATATATGATGGCGTATATGACACGTCGATGCGTTATATGTGGCGTATGTGGCGTAGGTGGTCGCATGTGGCGTATATTTTTTATACCACGAAGGTTAATGGTTTTAGGATTACAAATTCAATACACATGCGATTGATACATGTCCGAAAAAAGACTCGGCGACCAACCTGCGGCTTCATTTAAAGCGTGTTGCTGCGCGCATGCATCATCCGCGATAGATGTGCTACCGCTATAAATTGTTCATTATAAAAGCGGCGTTGTTACGTGTCAAAATCTAGTTGTTCCAAGTTTACAATCCTTGAAGGTAACTTGACAATAGGCTTGTTGTCAATCATTGTTCTTTGAGAAGAACATGATAAAGCCTTAAAATTTGTGCAAGAACATAAGAAAAATCCCACACTTTTACCTTTTGTCTGCAGAAGCATTATAGTGTTTAATATGAGCTTGCGGTAAACTTGTACCCCCATAACATGGTTTCTTTGGATCTGATTCCTTATTTCATTGTTAAATACAGTTCTGTCATCATAAGGATAATACCTTAAAAATCGAAAATAACTATAGAGATCGTCAATTTGGTTTTGAATTGGCGTTCCAGAAAGGCACCATCTTCGTTGTGCCCTTAAGCCCCAGCAGCACGTGAACTTTTAGTGTGAGCATTTACGATGGATTGAGCTTCATCGAATAATTCTAAGCCACCTAATGTTTGTTATGCCCCTTAGTTTTGGGCCGTTTTGGTCTAGCCTTCAAAATCAAAGCAATTGCGAGGATTGTCTTTCCAAATCCACGATAATTTGATAATTATAAACATATGAGTTCCCAGACAATGCATACGAGTTCAGATTTCTCCATCCAAGCAAGGGCAATATGCTATATTACATCCCAACCATGTCAATTCGCGGCTATAAAATATGAAATAATAATATATCTAGTCATACCTGGTGCTTCAGAAGTTCTATTGTTATCAGGTCATTGTCTAGATTTGCTTCTTCATCTCCTGCAATTGTATTCTAATATTCTAACCAATTTATCAGGTCCGGTTGCGAATGGCTAATATGGGACTGTGCACAAATGAGTCTCGACTTGTAGCTTCTGGCGAATGCATTCTTATCAAGTTCGACCACGCAAATAATCTCCGGTGTGGCGAAGATATTACGTAGTTTTCTCGATGGGGGTTGGCAAGGAGTATAGAAAATGATCGGCGTCATCTTTTGAGAGAGCTTGGATTCACGTTTGATCTTGAGCCATCGTGCCACAAAGTTCAACCTAGAGGATATTATACTAGACACTCCACCCGGATATTTACGTGGTGGATCTAGTTGGCTCTCAAGATAGTGTAGATTGGTTAGATAAGAAAGTCCTTGAGGCGGCATTTCATTTCGTGCTTGTGCAACCAAGTGGGCGGCTTGATTTGATAACGATTCTGCGTTGGATTTTTGTTTCATTTCGTCATTCCAAAATCAACGAAAAACATTTGCCTTATGATGGAATTGTGGAGAAAAAAAAAAAGGTAAGATGCTTACGTTTATAGATGAAAATCAATGCATGTGGAAATTTAGATCTTTTATTATTGGGATAGTTAAGCAAAGTTATGTCTTCACAAAAGGCTTGGAGCGGGTTTGTCAAGGCAAAAGAATTTGCGAATTGAATGATGTGGTTTCGTTTGAGAGAGATATCCAAGGTAAAAATTTTACATCGGTGGCGAAGGGATCCTTCTGGCGGTCTTTGGAAATTACATGTTGATCACGGGATGCAACCCTTTTGCGTAAAGTTTTCGGTTTGTTTGGAGTCGATATTTGGTATTGAAGCAACTTAAATTCTATCTTTTGATATAACTAATATGGTAGTTTTGAGCTCGATTAGCTCTGGTTGATCGAATTTTTTGAGCTCGAGAATTTAGCTTCGGTTGATCCGATTTTTGAGGCAACGCCTTATGTATATATAAGCATGATGTAGAATACAAAAAGCTGGATATATGATATGATATAGATTTAAAAATCGTTTTTCAAAATGGAATTTGAAGGTAAAAAAATATGAAGAAGATGAATATGATCGGGGATGGATATCAAGAAGATGAATGCCACGATGAATAAGGATATGAAGAAGATGAATAATTTAGCTTACGGTTGATCGAGAGAAAGATAAAAAGGAAGGAATTAGAAATGACATATGGATTTATCCTAGAATTTCTACAACGAAGATTGGGTAGTCAAAAGTGGGACTCCCATATCCTCGGTCCAACATCTTTAGAGAAGCAACAAAATGCAATCTGAATGAGGAACTTGGTGTCCAAAGATAGTGGGAGAAGCGCCCGGCGACTCCTTGCAAATCCAAGGCATTAATGTCCCATGTGTCAAAGCGTCGATCAAAATTTGCCTAAAAATGCCATCGCCCCACGGCATCGTCCGCGACAAATGTCACGACAAATGTCGGACCTATGATGCGACTAATCAAGCTATGTTCAAGTGTTTTGAGGTATCTGCGATTTTTAGGTTGTTACACAAAACTTGCTTTCGATTTTTAGGTTGCTTTCGAACGACATATAGATATACATAAATTTCATAACCGATGAGAACCTCGTGGTTTTGAGTGAGTAGAAATGCTCATAAAGCATATCTTCACGGCATCGTCATGACAAATGTCACGACAAATGTCGGACTGTCACGCGACAAATGTCACGGCAGGTGGATGTCGCATCACGGCGACGATATAGTGACTTCGCTATATCATCCACGCCCGGTGGACTTGGCGTGGCGTGGCGTCACATGTGACGTCCGCGTGACATTCTGAGAACATAAGACACGTCGATGCGTATTTGCCGCGTGTCTTGCCGGTCGCATGTGACTGGAATTTGATTATTGACTATATCGTGCATGCGGCGTGGCGTCTGAACCGAGACACGTCGATGCGTGCCTGCCCGCGTCTTGCCCGGTCGCATGTGACCGGATTTTGACCAGATTGACTATCGTCGCATGCGGCGTGGCCTCTGAACATATGACATATGCATGCGTGCTTGCCACATGTCTTTGCCAAGTCGTAGGTGACTGGCATGTGGCCGATTGACAATACGTCGCTGCGGCGTCCGCGTCGCATCGCGGCGTTAAAGATTTCTATATAAACAACTCTTTCTCGGCCTTCATTGTTATTTTCTTTTCGGCTCCTCTTCCGACCTAAGCGCCTTTGGTTTTCTTTTTTTTAACCATATCTTATACTTGTTCTTTTGCCCTACATGGATCGCCATGGTCATCGGCATGATCGGCCTTTGGAGATGGCCGGGAGACAGATTGATGTTGTCTTACCACCCGGGGAGGTGGATATGGAACCGTCACATGTAAGTGGCCCGATTCTTGTATTTAGTAGCCTAGACATATATAAACTAGGAGAGGGCGTAATGCTGCGAGTAGTAAAAAAAAAGCAGTGTTTTTGGTCAAGGACACCGGTCGCCTCCACCTTGAGTGGAGAGGACCCGGTGTGCCGGCCCAAACTCACCTTCATACCTTACTAAGTACAATGTAGATTACAAAATTGAGGTGTCGCGTAGTCAAGGTCATATGTCGACTTCACCTTGAGTGGAGGGACTCTATGTATCGGGGGCTAAGCGCGTCTCCAAAAGATCTTTATTGAAATTGAAACTTATATAAAGGGTGCATACTTTCGAAAAGGGCATGGTCGGCTTCACCTTGAGTGGAGAGGACTACGTGTCCCGGCCCAATCTGTCCATTTAGGATTTAGGGTTTAGGGTTTAGGGTTTAGGGTTTAGGGTTTATACTACCATATATTGTATCTATCCGCAGTAGTTCAAACTATTGTGCGTATATAGTACTTACCTTTTGTAATTGGCGAGGGACAAAATAGTTTGCGATTGTAAAAAGATGTATGGGGCTTGAAGAGCGACTTAGAACGGTTGTTGAAGACCATCGATAAGATTTGGTACATTTGAACAACCCACCGGATCGATGCTTTCGTCATGGATATCGGGTTGGTATACAATTATTATTTGTTTTTTTTTTTTTTTTTTAAGAGTATCTCTCCCGTTCAAGTATATATTCAAGATGTTTATGATATCTAAATATGTAGGTAGATGATCTTGATGTCTCCTCCAAACTAGATGTGGATTTTGGTTTAATGTTGTCCATAGAGGCATATGAAACCGGCGGTAACCCGATTCATCAATAATGTGGATGGGTGCGCTCAACGGCCCGAGTGTTCCCCTGCGTGAAAGAACACGAAGGGCTACAATCATGAGAACATTGCATGTGTCGCACATTTCCCAAGAACGCTTTGGCCTCACCGCCCTTGCGCGTGAAATTCTGAAGAATTGCAAAGATTAGTCCGACCCTTTGTTAGGCACCGCCAAGACATTTGGCTTGTGGCGATGGGCTTACCTATCCCTATGGATCAAGAATTTGCTTATTGGGGAAGAAGATACACCATTATTGTCTAGAAGCTGGATTCGGCCTTATCTCCGGCACGCGTATAGAAGTGGAGCGAGACACCCACATTCCATTAATGCCATATCACGGGTCCCGAATGCGATTGGAAAACTTGGCAAACTTTGACTAAATATGCTTGGCGATGAGGATTTATGGAATGAATTCCAATCTTTGCGTCGATAGGCGTGGGGGCATGTGATGAGGAGTTGAAGTTTATTGATGGTCGGCCGGGGTTCATGGCAATATTGCGGGGTTCATCAACAGTTCTATTGACAAAGTGTGGCGATGCAATTGTGAATTTTTAGAGTGTCAAGGAGGGAGGAGGAAGATTTTTTACAAGATGTGTAAAAGGCGGATATATCATGGTGTGTGCTATTAAAAGTATAAACATTGGAGATGAGTTATTCATCAACTATCGCTATGATAGACCTCTCCCATTTGAGATGGAACAATAGTATTGTTGTACTAAAAAAAGGAATAAAGAGGTTTTTTTTTTTTAAAATATGTTTTTGTCATTACGTGAGTCTATACAAATGGTTGTATGTATTTTATACTTATTACATTATTTGACATGATGGTTAATACGTTACTTACGTTTAATGAACTCATTCAGAGCGGTCTCCATCCCGATCCATTAGTTCTAAGTTACTGGGCAAAGGGAAACCTATCGTCGTGAATTTCAAGCGAGGCGCACCAATATGAAAATATTGCATACGATCAATATGAAGAGGATGAAACTATTGATCGAACCGAGAACGAAGTCTTTCGTGACGGAGCCTGCTTCGATATGTTGCACGCTCTTCAAGAATTACGATATTGATTTAGATGATGTCGAGGATGGTGGTGGAGAGGATATGGTAGAAGATGTGGGATACCCTTCGAGGATTGGTCGTCTTGGACGATGACCCTATTGTTATCGAGCGAAAAACGCAGTTATTTCTGCGTCTCGAACCTCTCGTTTGTCGGGCGTGCACCGCTAATTCTCAATCTCCAAACCAAGTTCAAGTGGAGCAATGCAAGTGTCTACTCGCTCTATTGAGGTGACATACTTATCAAGTATTTCTATCTTACCACCATCTCCATCTTTTATCTTACCACTCTTAGATCGCGCGAGGTTATTGCGCGAAGATCCTTCGAGAGAAGAACAATATGCCTACCGAAGCCGGATCTCAAGTTAAGAAAATGATTCAAGCGGCCAGGCCTTGGTTATAAAGTCATACATGCATGTCCAAATGATTGTATGATCTTCTATCCCCCTAGAGAGCATGAGAAGTCCACTCATTGTCTCGTATGTAATGAACCAGATACGAGGAATGACCTAAAGGGAAAAACGGTACCTCCTCGAAAGGTTATTCGACACTTTCCAATAATCCCAAGGTATATGCATCACCACTTCTTATAAATAGTTGTAAATTCACTTATTTTTCGGTACTTATATATGTTGCCTATAATTTATTCTATAGGTTAAAGTTGATGTTCCGTTGCAAGACATTGGCTAGCCTAATGGACTTCACGGCTACACATGCATCTAGTGATGATGTGATGCGAGTCCCGAGCGACAGTGCAGCTTGGAAGCATGTCGATGCGACATGGCCTGACTTTGGAAAAAGAACCACGTAACGTGCGTTTGGGCCTGGCCACCGATGGCGTAAACCCATATGGTACACAATCGACTGCATGGTCTACATGGCCAGTGATGATAGTGAACTACAACATACCCCCATGGTTGTTGATGAAGAGTGGGCACATTATGATGACTTTATTGATACCTGGGAAGAAAAAACCAAGTAATTTAGATGTGTACCTAAGAATAATTGTGGATGAGTTACTCCCTTTGTGGAACACAGGTATTCAGGTCTACAATGCACATAAAAATGACGTTTTTAATCTTAGAGGTATACTATTGTGGACTATGCATGACTTTCCTGGGCTTGCCGAGTGTTCTGGGTTTAAGACATCGGGGCACTTCCCTTGCATGATATGTGGTTGCAGCACCGTCACTCTAAGCATCTGAAGAAAGTAGTATACGAGGGTTTTAGGAAGTATTTGCCGCTCACGCACCCCTTCAGAAAGCAGCGTGCACAATTCGGTGGCACTTGTAGACTATCTGAGAACCACCAAGCGGAATGCCATCACGAGAATGGGGTGGCGTTGGGATAAGAAGGAAGAGGGGAAAATCCGCAAGGGAAATCCGTGGGGGGGCACTGCGGGCTGGAGGTCGTAGCCAACCTAGGCAAAGAGGATGAGGAATTATCTGATGGTGGCGAGGAAGCCGCGGAGGAGGAAGTCTTTATCGCCAATATGAAAAGGAAGTCCGTTTTTATAGACTACCATATTGGACCGACCTATTGATTCAACACCTTTTAGACCCGATGCATATCTTCAAGAACGTGGGAAACTCTTTATGGAAGCATGTATTTGGTCAAAAAGACACAACAAATGCCAGGATGGACCTTAAGGTAAGTAATACAAAGAAAGAGGCATGGATCCGAGGTGAAGGGCAACCACTTCCTCTCGGCAAAATGGGTTATTGCTAGGGCTGACCATCGAGCTATTTATGATGATTTAAGGGCCCTTAGAACACCAACCGGTTATATGCAATCATTACTGAACCGCATTCACAAGTAGTGGGGAGCTGACTGGTTTAAAGTCCATGGCTGGCATAAGTTCTTGCATAGTCCACATATATGCACTACTATAAAATGTAACCCATAACTTATATTTGGTGTTTGGATCATGCAGTTCTTCATGCCCCTGACCTTTAGGGGAGTTTTAGACAAGGGACCATTGGAGGCAATAAGTGCCCTATCAAAGGTCATAAGGTTGTTACCCATGTTGATTTAGTGGTCCCCCGTCTATTTTATTTGTGGCTAAGTTTTTTGTTTTGGACCTCATAGGTGGATGTGTAAAAAAAATATCTTAAAAGGCGAAATTGAAGAGATGAAAGTGAAAATGGCGAGGCATGTTGCTTGTTGGAGAAGGAGTTTCCCTCGAGCTTTCTTGACAGTCAAACCCATCTTTTGGTACATCTTATTGAGAAAGTGGAGCTCACGGGAACTGTACATGCCAGATGGATGTTTTTCTTGGAAAGGTTTATGAAGGTATTGAAGGATATGGTGCGTCAAAGAGCACGTCCTGAAGGTAGTATGGCGAGAGGGATGGCTTGCGAAAAGAGTCACTTTTCTATATGACGGAATATATTTCTGCCGTACATCGGATGCACCTAAACATGGAGTGATGAAGGGGCGAGAAGATTGTGGGGGTAGTGGCGAAGGCAATGGTATCACGAGAAGTCATTTCCGCTGATATGATCATTAAGGTTAATCAATTTCTTCTTTACAATTCGGCACCAATGGCAAAATGGATTGCTCGTTATGAGAACGCAAAGGAAGAAATGGAAGAGAAGAGGCATGAATGGAGACGACATAATAGGCGAGCCTCGTACCACGATGGATATGAATCCTTGCCGACAAGATGGAAAGAGAATGGGTACTACTGGGCTTTGACCGATGCATATTACAAGGGGGAGTATATTACAGCTACGGAATGGGCATACGCACAAGGTGTCATGAAAAAGGTAGTTGCAACAAATTATGTTGATGTCGAAATCGAGTATTTTCTTTTGATGTTATTGTATCTATTGACATTAATGGTGCTTTTGACAGTATATATCTTACTCCTCGATATGGTGGCATGGGACCCACTATCGTGTGAGTTCTCTTGACATACACAGGAAGACTTGTGACTGCGGAGTCATGGCATCATTCACGATGGAGTTTCAATCAAGTGTTGCCGATCTAATCGTCAGGAAGCCACCTGTGATTGGGTCGGGAGGTTAAAGACTATAATGGAGGTGGATGTTGGTGGTAATTTTAAGACCTTCATATTCGATGTCGATTGGTTTGACCTTCAATTAAGGGGGGCCAGGCCTACAGTAAAGTATGATAGAACAAGTGGCTTTTTCGCTGTCAACTCTAGCAAGATGTACCCTGGTAGTGAGACGCTTGTCCTTCCAGACAACTGTGAACAGGTACACACATACACATATCCACTTCAAAATTTAGACCATCAATATCAATCTCACGTCCAGCTTCTTTGACCAGATTTTTTTCTTTACCGATCGACAAATTGAGGTGTCGCGTAGTCAAGGTCATATGTCGACTTCACCTTGAGTGGAGGGGACTCTATGTATCGGGGCTAGCGCGTCTCCAAAAGATCTTTATTGAAATTGAAACTTATATAAGGGTCGTACTCGGGAAAGGGCATGGTCGGCTTCACCTTGAGTGGAGAGGACTACGTGTCCGGGCCCAATTCTGTCCATTTAGGATTTAGGGTTTAGGGTTTAGGGTTTAGGGTTTATACTACCATATATTGTATCTATCACAGCCGTTCAAACTATTGTGCAGTATATAGTACTTACCTTTTGTAATTGGCAGAGGGACAAAATAGTTTGCGATTGTAAAAGATGTATGGGGCTAAAGAGACGACTTAGAACGGTTGTTGAAGACCATCTGATAAGATTTGGTACATTTGAACAACCCACCAGATCTGATGCTCGTCATGGATATCAGGTTGGTATACAATTATTATTTGTTTTTTTTTTTTTTAAGAGTATCTCTCCCAGTGGCGGGATCCAAAAAGTTCAGGAGGCCCCTTCTGGCGGCTCCCAGCCCTGGCCGCACACTAATGACCACCCTCCTGGGCCCTGGTTCCCCTATCCGGCCGTTGGATCCTCCGCTCGGGGCCCCTCTTCGAAGGCCCAAAAGATTCCGTGATCGGTCCGGAGAACTTGTCAAACCGCTGAAGCCCCGAGGTCGGCCTTGTAGAAACCACAGTGTCTTGTCGTTCGGGCACCGGGGAGGCTCCGGAATGGCAAATCGACCACGCCAAATCGTCCGAATGGCCGAAATTACCCTAGGGAGCAAGTTACAAGGTCAGTTTTGCAAAAGAAAAAAACACTCACGCCCTCCACGACAAGATCCCGCATCCACATCCTAGGCCAATTGACTCTGACGAGTGTGATGGAAGTGAGCTACTTTGGCGCTTCTTGAGGTCGGTGGTCTTCCGCCACGAACTTGGTCCCTGTGGCAATGTCCGATATTCCCCGAGTCCATTGGCAGATCCAAATCGCGATTCCGAGAGGGAGGTCGCCCAACCGGCCCCTGTGGCCTTGGGGAGAGGAAATTCGGCAAGCTCCTGGGATTTTAGGGTTCGGTGGTTTCAAGGCCAACACCCCCACTTACGCCAAGCACCCAAAAGGTCCCGCCTCGACCCGACAAGGAGAGGGCCTCCAAAACGAAACCCCGTGGGCTGCCGTGTTCTAGAAGGGTTTGGCGCTTTGGGGGCCGAGACTTGGTCTGTTGTACTTTGGGACCCGGCCGAGAAGCTACCGAGAATACGGAGCAAGAGGAACTGACGGAGCCGAGTTTGGGCCTGTCCCTCCTCCGATGGGCAAGTAGAAGTCGGGGGCTTTTGCTGGCAAGGCATTCATAAATTCGCAATTAATGCATTGTATACGAAAATAAATTCTGATTTTTTTTGCCAGCTGGATTCCTAATCCATCTCCAAGACACAGCCCCATTTTTTGAAAATTTAGGAGAAGGTCTATGTCAAAGGGTTAGCATTAGAACGGTCGGGCAGCCCGTTGCGGGGCAACCCGAGCCGCACCCTTCCCCAAGTCAAACGAGGCCAGGACCTTGCAGGGATCCCTCACAAGAGGGGAGAGTCCAGACCCCAAGAGGCGGGATCCAAAAAAGTTCCCGAGGCAGCCCTTCCTGGCAGCGCTCCCCCGGGGGGCTGCACGCTAATGACCACCCTCCCGGAGCCCGGTTCCCCTATCCGACCGTTGGATCCTCCGTTCAGGGGCCCCTCTTCGGAAGGCCCAAAAGATTCCAGATCGGTCCGGGAGAACTTGTCAAACCGCGGGGCGTCCTGAGGTCGGCCTTGTAGAAACCGCAGTGTCTTGTCGTTCGGGCACCGGGGAGGCTCCGGAATGGCAAATCGACCCTGCCAAATCGTCCGGAATGGCGAAATTACCCTAGGGAGCAAGTTACAAGGTCAGTTTTGCAAAAGAAAGAAACACTCACGCCCATCCTAGGCCAATTGACTACGAGTGTGATGGAAGTGAGCTACTTTGGCGCTTCTTGGAGGTCAGGTGGTCTTCCCGCCCGCGGAACTTGGTCCCCGTGGCAATGTCGACGCTCGAAGTTCATTGGCAGATCCAAATCGCGATTCCGTGAGAGGGGAGGTCGCCCGGCCGGCCCCGTGGCCTTGGGGAGGGAAATTCGGCAAGCAGCCTTCCTGGGGATTTTAGGGTCCGTGCTTTCTAAAGGCCAACACCCCCACTCTACGCCAAGTCACGGCGCAAGGTCCCGCCCGACCGACAGGAGAGGGCCTCCAAAACGTAAACCCGTGGGCTGCCGTGTTCTAGAAGGGTTTGCGCTTTGGGGGCCGACTTGGTCTGTTGTACTTGGGACCTGGCCGAGAAGCTACAGCCGAGAATACGGAGCAAGAGGAACTGACGGAGCGGAGTTTGGGCCTGTCCTCCTCCCGATGTGGCAAGTAGAAGTCGGGGCGCTTTTGCGAAAGGGCAAGGCATTCATAAATTCATAATTAATGCATTGTACGAAAATAAATTCTGCTTTTTTGCCACCGGAGTCCTAATCCATCTCCAAATTACGTTTCCAATTTTCAAATTTTCGGAGAAGGTCTAGGTCAAAGGGTTAGCTAAGGTCAAAGGAATGGAGTTTGTGGGATCGTTGTACTTGGGGTTGACCTTGGCTCGCTGGACGTTATACTTGGTCTAAGATTGCATTGAGAATATAAGCATCATAACTATTATAATGAAGATAAATGATTCTGAAAAAAGCATCATAACTACTAGAATGAAGATAAATGATTACGTAAAAAGCAAAAGACTAGTGCGGGTTGGGGGTGGTTAGATTTGGTTGCTTGTGATGATGGTTGTGTTTCAAAGATCAAGGCATATGGATAGAGAGAATGCCCTTGTTCAACGGATCGCCCCTAAAGCTATTTGACATGGATGGCATAATTAACTTGTAATGAACTCAATTCGGGCAAGCAACTTCCTGGGGAGTTTAGGGTCCCAGCCTCAAGCGTCAACACACCCCACTCCATGTCAAGACACGGCTAAAGGTCCCACCAAATCTCGACAAGGAGAGGGGCCTCCAAACGTAAACCCCGTGGACTTGCCGATTCTAGAAGGGTTTTTGTTTTGGGGCCGAAGTTTTGGTCTTCCGCCACGTAACTTGGTATCTAGAGCAACGCCGACGTTCTGAGTCCATTGGCAGAGCCAAATCGCAGTTCCGGAGAGGGGAGGTCGCCCGTCCGTCCCCAAGGCCTTAGGGAGAGGAAATTCGGGGCAAGCAGCTTCCGGGGGGATTTTAGGGTCCGTGCTCTGGCGTCAACACACGGCAACCGAGCTGGCACCCTTCCCCAAGTCAAACGAGGCCAGGATCCTCCGTTCAGGGGCCCCTCTTCGGGAAGGCCCAAAAGATTCCAGATCGGTCCGGGAGAACTTGTCAAACCGCGGGGCGTCCTGAGGTCGGCCTTGGAGAAACCGCAGTGTCTTGTCGTTCGGGCACCGGGGAGGCTCCGGAATGGCAAATCGACCCTGCCAAATCGTCCGGAATGGCGAAATTACCCTAGGGAGCAAGTTACAAGGTCGGTTTTGCAAAAGAAAGAAACACTCACGCCCTCCACGACAGTATCCCGCATCCACATCCTAGGCCAATTGAGTGTGATGGAAGTGAGCTACTTTGGCGCTTCTTGGAGTTCGGGTGGTCTTCTGGCCACGAACTTGGTCCCCAGGGCAATGTCGACGTTCTGAGTCCATTGGCAGAGCCAAATCGCGATTCCTCGAGAGGGAGGTCGCCCGGCCCGGGCCCCGTGGCCTTGGGGAGAGGAAATTCGGGGCAAGCAGCTTCCGGGGATTTTAGGGTCCGGTGGCTCAAGGCCAACACCCCCACTCCACGCCAGATCACGCCCAGGTCCCACTCCTGACCGACAAGGAGAGGGCCTCCAAAACGTAAACTGCCGGGTTGCCGGTTCTAGAAGGGTTTGCGCTTTTGGGGGCCGAGACTTGGTCTATTGCACTTGGGACTGGCCGAGAAGCCGCAGCCGAGAATACTGGAGCAAGGGGAACCCGACGGAGCGGAGTTTGGGCCTGTCCCTCCTCCCGATGTGGCAAGTAGAAGTCGGGGGCTTTTGCAAAGGCAAGACATTCATAAATTCGCAATTAATGCATTGTACAAAAATAAATTCTGATTTTTGCCACCGGATTCCTAATCCATCTCCAGCACACAGCCCAATTTTCAAATTTTCGGAGAAGGTCTAGGTCAAAGGGTTAGCTAAGGTCAAAGGAATGGAGTTTGTGGGATCGTTGTACTTGGGGTTGACCTTGGCTCGCTGGACGTTATACTTGGTCTAAGATTGCATTGAGAATATAAGCATCATAACTATTAGAATGAAGATAAATGATTACGTAAAAGCATCATAACTACTAGAATGAAGATAAATGATTACGTAAAAAGCAAAAGACTAGTGCGGGTTGGGGGTTAGATTTGGTTGCTTGTGATGATGGTTGTGTTTCAGTATCAAGGCATATGGATAGAGAGAATGCCCTTGTTCAACGGATCGCTCCCTAAAGCTATTTGACATGGATGGCATAATTAACTTGTAATGAACTGAATTGGGGCAAGCAACTTCCTGGGAAGTTTAGGGTCCCAGCTCTCTCAACACCCCCTCCATGTCAAGATACGGCGCCAAAGGTCCCACCAAATCGACAAGGAGAGGGCCTCCCAAACGTAAACCCCGTGACTTGCTAGATTCTAGAAGGGTTTTTGTTTTGGGGCCGAAGTTTTGGTCTTCGCCACGTAACTTGGTCCCTAGGGCAACGCCGACGTTCTCGAGTCCATTGGCGAGCCAAATCGCAGCCCGGAGGGGAGGTCGCCCGTCCGGCCCCAAGGCCTTAGGGAGAGGAAATTCGGGGCAAGCAGCTTCGGGGATTTTAGGGTCCGTGCTCTCGTCAACACCCCCACTCCATCGTCAAGTCACGGCAAAGGTCCCCCAAATCGACAAGAAGAGGGCCTCCAAAACGTAAACCCTGTGGGTTGCCGTGTTCTAGAAGGGTTTGGCGCTTTGGGGGCCGAGACTTGGTCTGTTGCACTTGGGACCGGGCCGAAGCCGCAGCCGAGAATACGGAGCAAGGGGAACCCGGCGGAGCCGGAGTTTGGGCCTGTCCTCCTCCGATGTGGCAAGTAGAAGTCTGGGGGGCTTTTGCGGTGGCAAGACATTCATAAATTCGCAATTAATGCATTGTACGAAAATAAATTCTGATTTTTTGCCACCTGGATTCCTAATCCATCTCCAGCACAATACGACCCAATTTTCAAATTTTCGGAGAAGGTCTATGTCAAAGGGTTAGCATTAGAACGGTCGGGGGCAGCCCTGCGGGGGCAACCGAGGCTGGCACCCTTCCCCAAGTCAAACGAGGCCAGGGACCTTGCAGGGGATCCCTCACAAGAGGGGAGAGTCCAGACCCCAAGAGGCGGATCCAAAAAGTTCCCCGAGGCAGCCCTTCTTCGCGGCAGCTCCCGGGGCCCCTGGGACACTAATGACCACCCTCCGAGCCCGGTTCCCCTATCCGACCGCTGGATCCTCCGCTCGGGGGCCCCTCTTCGAAGACCCAAAAGATTCCAGATCGGTCCGGAGAACTTGTCAAACCGCTGGGGGTCCCCGAGGAGGTCGGCCTTGAGAAACCGCGCATGTGTCTTGTCGTCGCACCGGGAGGCTCCGGAATGGCAAATCGACCCTGCCAAATCGTCCGGAATGGCGAAATTACCCTAGGGAGCAAGTTACAAGGTCAGTTTTGCAAAAGAAAGAAACACTCACGCCCTCCACGACAGTATCCCGCATCCACATCCTAGGCCAATTGACTACGAGTGTGATGGAAGTGAGCTACTTTGGCGCTTCTTGGAGGTCGGGTGGTCTTCGCCACGGAACTTGGTCCCCGTGGCAATGTCGACGTTCCGAGTCCATTGGCAGATCCAAATCGCGATTCCTGAGAGGGAGGTGGCCCGTCCGGCCCCGGGGGCCTGGGGGAGAGAAATTCGGGGCAAGCGGCCCGGGGGATTTTAGGGTCCGTGCTCAAGGCCAACACCCCCACTTTACGTCAAGTCACGCGCAAAGGTCCCGCCCGAATCGACAAGGAGAGGGGCCTCCAAAACGTAAACCCCGTGGGTTGCCGTGTTCTAGAAGGGTTTGCGCTTTGGGGCCGAGACTTGGTCTGCTGCACTTGGGACCGCCGAAAGCTACAGCCGAGAATACACGGAGCAAGAGGAACCGACGGAGCGGAGTTTGGGCCTGTCCTCCTCCCCGATGTGGCAAGTAGAAGTCGGGGGCTTTTGCTTTGGGTAAGGCATTCATAAATTCGCAATTAATGCATTGTACGAAAAATAAATTCTGCTTTTTTGCCACCGGATTCCTAATCCATCTCCAGATTACACAACCCAATTTTCAAATTTTCGGAGAAGGTCTAGGTCAAAGGGTTAGCATTAGAACGGTCGGGGCAGCCCGCTTGCGGGGGCAACCGAAATGGCACCCTTCCCCAAGTCAAACGAGGCCAGGACCTTGGGGGGATCCCTCACAAGAGGGGGAGAGTCCCACCCCAAGAGGCGGGATCCAAAAAGTTCCCGAGGCAGCCCTTCTTGGCAGCGCCTCCTCCCGGGGGCTGCACGCTACGACCACCCTCCCGGGCCCGGTTCCCCTATACTGGCCGTTGGATCCTCCCTTCAGGGGCCCCTCTTCGAAGGCCCAAAGATTCCGGTCGGTCCCGAGAACTTGTCAAACACGGCGGGGCCCCGAGGTCCGCCTTGTAGAAACCGCAATGTCTTGTCGTTCGGGCACCGGGGAGGCTCCAGAATGGCAAATCGACCCTGTCAAATCGTCCGGAATGGCGAAATTACCCTAGGGAGCAAGTTACAAGGTCGGTTTTGCAAAAGAAAGAAACACTCACGCCCTCCACGACAGTATAGGCCAATTGACTACGAGTGTGATGGAAGTGAGCTACTTTGGCGCTTCTTGGAGGTCGGGTGGTCTTCTGGCCACGGAACTTGGTCCCCAGGGCAATGTCAACGTTCTGAGTCCTTTGGCAGAGCCAAATCGCGATTCCGGAGAGGGGAGGTCACCCGTCCGTCCCCAGGGCCTTGGGGAGAGAAAATTCGGCAAGCAGCTTCCGGTGGTGGATTTTAGGGTCCGTGCTCAAGGCCAACACCCCCACTCCACGCCAAGTCACGGGCCCAAGGTCCCGCCCGACCGACAAGGAGAGAGCCTCCAAAACGTAAACCCCGTGGGTTGCCGTGTTCTAGAAGGGTTTGGCGCTTTGGGGGGCGAGACTTGGTCTGCTGCACTTGGGACTGGGCCGAAGCCGCAACCGGTGAATACGAAAGCAAGGGGAACCGACGAGCGGAGTTTGGGCCTGTCCTCCTCCCGATGTGGCAAATAGAAGTCGGGAGGCGCTTTGCAGGGCAAGACATTCATAAATTCGCAATTAATGCATTGTACGAAAAATAAATTCTGATTTTTTGCCACCGGATTCCTAATCCATCTCCAGACACAGCCCCAATTTTTGAAATTTTCGGAGAAGGTCTAGGTCAAAGGGTTGGCTAAGGTCAAAGGAATGGAGTTTGTGGGATCGTTGTACTTGGGGTTGACCTTGGCTCATTTGGACGTTATACTTGGTCTAAGATTGCATTGAGAATATAAGCATCATAACTATTAGAATGAAGATAAATGATTACGAAAAAGCATCATAACTACTAGAATGAAGATAAATGATTCTGAGAAAAGCAAAAAGACTAGTGCGGGGTTGGGGGTAGATTTGGTTGCTTGTGATGATGGTTGTGTTTTGATTATCAAGGCATATGGATAGAGAGAATGCCCTTGTTCAACGGATTTGCTCCCTAAAGCTATTTGACATGGATGGCATAATTAACTTGTAATGAACTGAATTCGGGGCAAGCAACTTCCTGGGGAGTTTAGGGTCCCAGCTCAAGGCCAACACCCCCACTCCATTTTAAGACACGGTAAAGGTCCCGACCAAATCTGACAAGGAGAGGGCCTCCGAAACGTAAACCCTGTGACTTGCCAGATTCTAGAAGGGTTTTTGTTTTGGGGGCCGAGTTTTGGTCTTCTGGCCACAGAACTTGGTCCCTAGAGCAACGCCGACGTTCTGAGTCCATTGGCAGAGCCAAATCGCAGTTCCGGAGAGGGGAGGTCGCCCGTCCGTCCCCAAGGCCTTAGGGAGAGGAAATTCGGGGCAAGCAGCTTCCGGGGGGATTTTGTGACGTCCCCTACTCATATACGGTGCACTCACCGTATACAAACAGGAGTTCATCCCCCATACCAGCTCCATGCTAATATAGGGCCCTCCACGTATCACTGCAACCTTGAAGAGTTCCAAAGGGAAGAATGAAGGGGTCCTTTACCCCCCGCCTCCCTCGGGGCCTACCTAGCTGCGGAAGCGTAAACATACATGTCAGTAGTACATACATCAACATCATATGACCATCACGAAGGATGGTCCTCCACATATCTGCATAGACAAAGATCAAGACATCACATAGGGAATCCTACCCAAGGCTCGGACTCAAAGGGATGATGGCGGCTTGGGTCTCCGTGAGTTCATTGCGCATGAAATTCATGGCAATGGATTTGGGCGGGCATAAGAACATGGCATAGGGTTGTCCACTCCATCCGCCCCTCCCCGTGCACACTTTGCGAGTAGGCTGAAAAGTGTCGGGGACTGGATCAGAGCCCACCGGGATGCATAGCCGAAGGGCTATTCCCTGGGGTCATCATCCCAGTTCGATGGGGCGTAGGGATCACTCCCTCCGAGATCTACATCTTGACTCAAGGTGACTAGAGGGCCACTTTGCCCGTTCGACCAACCCACTGGAAAGTCATGAACACCACTTCACGGGTGTCGAGCCCATGCCTTACCCACACTCAGGTGGTAAGCCATTAGACCTAGTCACAATGATCCCTGTAGGCCTTACACACCGGAGGGATCGCTCAAGAGTCGAGAACACACGAACCTCCTTCTCAGCCAGTCTGGCCCCTTCACCCACAACCAGGTGTGGCTCTTGTGCACAGGCCGCATCTATGGTGTGCTAGAGAGGCTAATCTAGGAGCATCTACTACCAAGCTTGAAGTCTCTACCCCCCTTCCCAATACAAGGAGTTCACAGAGATACATCATCCATATACATCACAGAAGAACTAAAGAACATAGATCTAATCTATATCATAGAGTTAGGTTCTTTAGTTAGAGTCTGGTATCTACTCATCTAGAGATCTAGATAGCTGCTAAAGGCGATTTAATAGGCTAAACCTACTGATACAAAGACTGGAAAACGGTTTAGACCATTAAATCGACTACATACCTGATCCATGAGTTGCTCCTCCTGACTTGAGTTCGACCATCCTACTGAACTGCTCGAATCAAGGGAAACTAATGGTGCCATTCTCTCAGACGGAGTCTGGGAGGCGGTTTTGACTCATAGAGCAGCCCAAAATGAGCTCTAAAACCCTAGGAACGAAAATGGGCAAGTTAGGGTTCTTCTACTTAAATAGGCAAGGGTTGGGGCTTAGGGTTTCCAATTATCCCTTTAGGCATGTGGGATAATTGGAAATGGGCCCACTTGCCTTTAATGGCTAGGTGGCCAAATGTGCCTACATGGAAATGTGTGCACCTTAATAAATGTGCATGTGCACATTAATAAGAAGTGCACATACCTAGCAAGTTGCCCCCCTAGGGCTACTCACCTGGCTACAGCACGCTCGACACCGCCGGGGTTGGGTGGCGTGTCGCGGCGTGGCGAAAGATAAAATTATCGCCCCGGGACCCAGATACTCACATTCTCCCCACCTTGAAATGATGTCGTCCGCAAAGATCGTGGGTCTCCCCACCTTGAATCTTCCTAACCCGCAATCAACCCGATGCATACGATATACTACTATTATACTTACACATTTATTAAGATTACCTTAAGGTAATTAAATTATTATTACGCCATTACATTATCAAATAACTTGTCAATTCGTAACTTCTATTAAACAGGGTACTTATTAGTCCTCGTTATTATAACATTTAGTTTATCACAATTTAACACTTTCATATACAATTATTATTTAAGGTACTCTTCATTCCTTGCAACACATTCCAACAAAATTTGTGTTGCAAGTCCTCGAACCTTAAAATCCTGCATTAATTTTACAATATCTATAATTACATACTTACTATCTTAATTATTAGAATTACTCTAAGGTAATGTTTAAGACATTACTGTACTATTTCATTACCCAATTAACTTATCACTTCATAACTTAATCTACGCAAAGTAATTATTAACCTTACTTAACACAACATTTAAGTTTATCAAAGTTTATCAATTTCATACAAAATTTACACTTCTAAGGTACTCTTCATCCCTTGCAACACATTATGACTAAATTTGTGTTGCAAGTTTTCGTAGCTCGACCTCCTTGCCCTCCGGAGCGCTCTATTGGCCTGCAGGTCGACCTACGTTATTACTATTTTAATTATTAATAAAATTTTGGTTATATGGTGACCACCCCACCTATCTACATGGATGCATGGCTAATCTCCCGGCGTAGGAAGAGGGTGAATCTTCCATTATGGCCGTGGAGACAGCGCCTATATGCCTATATGCCGCTCATGCCTACACCTCTAGTTGCCCAGCGTGGAGGATATCCTTCCCGCGTGGGGGCGTGAAGGATAGCTTCCTCCTATCAAAGCATATATGGGGCTAAAGGTGCCTTTCCTATCAATGCATTCCTGAATGACCTCCTTTCTCTCGAGGTCGTCTACTTCCGTGGGACAGAAGTAGACTTTCTAATCTACCTTCCACTCGTCCAAGCGGAAACGCGGTCATGCCTACATTGACATTACACCACGCCCTAGAGATCACTGTAGTGGTCTCATCATCGGTAACAACGCATGCAACCCCTACCTAGCATAGGTTGCATGCGTAGATTAATCTTAACTATACAAGCATTTAATCTACATACAAACGACATGCCTGAGCCAATTTTTGCTGGCTCCTTTAATGCATGTGATTAACATAATTACCCTACGGTAATATTTATAAATTAACATTATCATAGTATCGGATACATTACTTCCGATAGTACAATTATATTTACTCTAATCTTTGCAATATTTAACGACTTTTAGATCGCGCTTATTTGAACAATAACCCTGATTTAGACCTATTGTTACATAGACAAGGTTTTAATTATCATACACAAGAATTAGATGTGCTTCTTATTCTCCTCCTTGGGTCCTGCATTACCCTTGGAAGTATATTCCTAAGATGCACTTAAGTATATTTGAATTCTATTTTCTATCTATATCTATAAGGACCCCAAGGTCATATGGCTATCCTTGGAAGGAATTGCATCCTTGCGAAGGATTAATTAACATGCTACCTCACATTATCGTTGTTATTTAACTTATTTCCGTATGATACATATACGTACAGTAAGTCCATGCAATTATTAGGATCTATATTTAACTTATTTATAAGACACATTAAAGCTTATAATGCATGCGTACGCCTTACCTAGGCTAGAATGCATCCACCCATTGAGCCGGCGTCGAGTAATTTGGAGATGACTTGGTCGTTGCATTGCTCCCATAGTTTTTGCTCCACTTCATTGGTGTAGATAGCTACTGCGTCAGTCTCGCACGTTGAAGACCTCCTAAGCTATCTATCTATCTATCTTGCGCTCTATTCGCTTCGGTCAATCAATTCGATGCAAGTACGTTCAATCATAAGATTGAGCCCTCCCACTTTCTTCAAAAAGAAAATGGCCCTGCACCCCTTCAATGACGTTGTACACAACATCATATCTATTCTCTCCCCTTAAGAGGTTATATGCTTCTTACTTAGCACATTAATTTACTAGCCTTAGCTAACATATATAACCATCTAAGATGGATACACATATTATGTTATTATTTATTTCAATATAGCTATGGGTTACCTACTTAGTTAGAACGATTCTAAACCACAAGGCTTTGTCATCATGACAATTCCTTTTGTCTCAAAAGACTATTTGATTACTATAATTCTTATTTTAGATGTACCTTACATGTATTATTCTTTTATATTCTAGAGATTCCCCTTTCTTAGTTATTTAGCTCTTGGAATATTCCTACCAATCGAATTGATGTCATCGTAACAAGTTGGCGGACTTGTTAGATTATTTCTTTTCTTTTCGGTTGGATTATTCTTTGGAGGTACTAGATTTATACATGGTTAACAATTATCCTAGTAATGATTCCTTCTTAGCGAGGGAGATCAATCTCACCAAGTGGTTTCAATACGTTGGATGTCCTGTAACAATCGTGTATAATTATAGTTACTCCTATGCATTTCCTTCCCAATCCTTGGACGCTTAGCTCAATATTGGGGCAATCCTTTAGCCGTAATATCTGAAATGCCTTCTAATCCCAATATGGATGTTACCGTCCATACATTAACCTACTAGGCCCCATGGCCTTAGATCCTTGAGCTTGCTATAAGCTCATCCACTCGTTGCCTGCTTGAAGTAGCAAGGTAACGTTCTTCCGAGTCGCTCGATACTTCAGTCTCCTTGACGGTGGCTCCTCTTTGATGTAGAGGTTGACTTTGTTCGTTAGGAGCCTCACATTGCTTGATGGTGTAGTTGATCACTTGAAATCTTCCATGCCGCTTTTCAAAAGCCTGAAGGTGGCGCCGTTGAAAAAGATCTTTCATCTTGAACTCTTTGTCTTGGCAGCTAAAGGACGACTCTGTCGATGTCTTCGACTCCATCGATGTCTCATACGTCGAGTCCTCTTGTCGTTATCGTGTTGCCCGAAGAGTGTTGACGATGTTGATTGCTTCACCCCTGCAACTTGCATGACATCTCTTCCTTTGATCTGTTACGCTATGAAAAGGAAGGAATAACAAGGGAACTATACATGCAAAACATATAGCTTACCTAATTACAATTACCACTAGAGCTATTAGGTCCCCCTTGTGCCTCCCTTCGAGTTGCATACCTACTCCTTGGTGATGTCATCGGTGTTCCTCTGGGTGCAATGGTGTTGACGATCTATATCCTCCTATTTGTACGTTGGCTCGTACTCCGGGGTAATTTGTTGATATACGTGGGCCCTCCGATGTTTGTCGGCTATGGCACAACACGCTTTGCATCACTTTCTAATTAAAGGTGTGCTGGTCGTTGATGCTTCGACGTTTCGGTCTGCTTCCTGATCCTGTTTTTGGGCGGTAATTGTTCCTCCCTTCGTGATACTTGAAGCTAATTGGGGGTGTCTCTTGAGGCTGTGCGCGATTCCTTTGGCTATACTCCTCTGGAGTTGTTCTCTTCTGCAGTTGTTCTTTGAATCGTCCATCCTTGGGTTCACCAAGTTGCATGCAAGGCCGCGTGCAAGTCATCGGCTCGCCTCACCTAGTTGGTTCTCCATCGAGCTTCCAAACTTCCTCGTTTGATCCCCTCGATCACATGGCTTGGACGTTGTCACGTTCCATAGTGCTATGCCGTCTTCTTGTCTTGAGGTATCCTCCGGTGACTTTGATTGTGCTCGTCAGTTTTGATCCTCCTGTTGCCTCTAGGGAGCTCATGGAAGAAGTCGGTTGCTAGCACTTCTCCAGCTTTCAGTTCCTGACCTTTGTCCCTCTATGCATGTCGGTCTCTCTGGCAAGTAAAGCATCATGGCTCTCCTCCCTGCTGGCTATATTGTCGGGATGATGGATCCTTATATCTGCACAGCTTGACCCTTGAGTTGAAGAAGTACCTGCCTTAGATATACTCTTATCGTTGAATAGCTTGGCTATTATCTTGAACTCTCTTTTTGCCGAAGGTGCTTCAGTTGCTATCCTTGTCGTTAAGGTGTCGAATGCTTCTACCTTGGGCGTTTGACGTGCCACATGTCGGAGATATGGTCGGCTTCTTCTCTTCTAATTACTGGTAGGAGTACCTGACGAAGCCGTCACCTAGTTGTTGGAGGCATGTCTCCTCATCGCGGTGCCTTTCGTAAGTGCATCTCCATCTAATACACGTGTCATAGCGCATCTCCATATATTACCACAAGGTGGGATTATGGTCGTCGAGATGTTGCCTTCTTAGTTGGCTCGTTGATGTCGGGGTGTTCCTCCTTCCATTGTTGAGGCCACTCATGTCATAAGTTCGTCAAGTGTTGCTGCTGCCACAAGATGTAGTGTTGCGTCCTGACGATGTCCTGGTGCAGCGCTGATGATCTTGACATGACCGGTGTTGTCTCTTATTCTGACATTGGGTGGACGAGCAGTGTTCTATTTGTGGGCACTTCCCGAAGTGTTTGGAGTCGAAGGTTTGCTTGGCCTCCGGTCGTTTCTCCCTCGTACTTGCTCTTCCATTTTGATTTTGGGCTATAGTTGTGCTTCTATGCTTCCTCTTTTGGTAGTCGAAGTGAAGGAGCTTCCTGATCTAAGCGCTAAATCCGTAAAACATGACTCTAAACTCATGTTTCTCCACTGTATCTGTGAGCACCCGAGATATACAATAAACATATACGCATTTACATTGGGATTTTAATTCATCGACTTTTTCAAAACAACTACGAAGATCTACTTAATTGTTTATACTCCTTTAGGGTTTCCCCTCCTCCTATCGCATTTGACCCTTTGGTTTCTTTGCATCTTCTTTGTTACGTTGACTCGAGATTCCTTTGAGATCTTTGCTACTATTGTTGAGCTTCATGTCGATCCGAGCTCGTCCACGCCAGCCATGCGAAGAGTGTTCGTTGATGTGATCCCTTGAGAAAGATGCTCCTCCTTAATGTGTATATTAAAATTGAGAGGAATGCGGTGACCGCTCAACGTCCCTACATGCGGTGTGTCATTGCGGGGTTGCCGATGTCTTGGTGCCATTGGTCGCTTGAGTAGGATCACCTAGCTGTTGCGATTGGGCATTCTTGGATGTCTTGAAGCTCGAGATCATGGTGGGTAGGCGTGGCATTGGCATTCCTCCGCAGGTTGAATTTCGAAGTCGACTCCTTTGCTTGGGCTTTGCTTCATTCCGAGGTGCCTCTCACGTGCACGGAAGTGTGGTCATCTCTATTGTCCCTACCATGGCTCCTTCTGGTCGCCTTTGCATGATTTGTATCTGCTGGCTAGGTCGTCTCCTCCGTCCTTTGGGTCCTATCCATTCGAATCTCGCACTCCTTGGCTGACGTAGTAAGGTCGTCCTTCCTTTGGTTTCTAGGTGTTTCTGGGTCCCGAATTCTTTGTTCGCACAGAATATTCTCCTCCTTGATCTTGCCCCTAATGCTGATATAGGCCTTCAAGTTGGAGATGTTCCCTGATATGCGTCTCCTCCCCTCGTGGTCTCCTGCTGGTGCAAGGGAGCTGGAAGCTCATCTTGGTCAGCCCTAGGTGCTTTGTGGTTGCCTAGCTTGGTCGCTCCTTTTGTTGGCGTTGCCTGACATTCGCTTGAGCTGCTGGGCTGCAAGGTCGAGGTGGTCTTCTCTCCGGTTCCTATACGCTCCTGTGTCGCCATGACTTCTCTCCTCGACGGAAGGTTATGCCCTCTGGCCCTAGCTCGTGATGCTAACGCGGCATCGATGTCTAACGTCTTCCTGCACCTATATTTTGCTGCCTTGCATTCCTCCATTTGAAACTCATGTGCGTTGAGTCGGTGAAGGCATCGAGATCCTCTTTCTGATGTGACCTCGTCGTGATAGCCGGGAGGTTGACATCTAGAAAATTCTTGATGCCGCTGGTTACCAAATATCCTTCCCATTTGATGAAGATTGATGCTAGGCCTAAGTGGTGTTACGTTCTACTTTCGTTTGTCGGTTTAGGTGTTTGTCGTTGTGCTTCCCTCTCTTGGAGTCCGCCTTTTCGGTCTCCTCTCCTTATCCGCGTACATCCATCGGGGGACCTTGATGTCTTCAAGGAGTTGCGCCTCAAGCTCTTACGTGGCTCGCCCCCGTGCTTTAAAAAGCAACGCCAGTATTTCCTAGAGTCTAAGGTCTACTTGAAGGGCTCTCCTACAACATTCGGGCTCTATAAGCAAGCAAGGTGGCTCGGCGGCGATTATCGGAGACATATCTATAATCTACAAGTCTATGGATATTAGGGGCGTGTGGTATGGCATGAAATGAGGGTTGTTTTGCAAAACCTCCATGATGTTTGAGGCATACCCTAAGGTCCTAACAAAGTTGGTTTGGGGGAGTCCAATCTCTACACATGGAGCTGCTTTGGGCAGTTCTAGACTCTAGCTCCTTTCTAGGTACCACCGCAATAGGGAGTGTTAATGTGGCTGCTATATAAGTCAAACTCTATTAGAAGGACATAGAATTAGGTCAAGGTTTATGCCTTTGGCATGAGCAGAGGTGATGTACCGGCGCAGTTGGACTTGGGTTGCTATCTTTGAGGTCTAGATGACTATAACAAAGGGGTGTTCTTGGGCACTTCTATCTAGGAGTAAGGTATCAGCTTGAGCCGAGAGCAATACTTGAAGAGCTACTAATGGGGTAGGCTTCTATCTACAAACAAACTACAGTTTGGAAAAACAATTCAAGGGTTTGGGCAATTTTGGTCAATTTGGGCTAGGGTTTGACATTTCTAGCCTAATTTGAGGTCATAAATGGATTCTAGGCTATCTAATGGTGCTATTGCAACAATTTTCAGGCGATTTGAAGCTCTGTAGCTCAAGTTATGGAGGTTCAAAGTTTGGAGGTCTCACAGGTTGCGCCCTGCTCAAAAACTAAAGTTTAGTTCTTTGACCAGGCGCGAGCTGTGAGACATTGGCTGTAAATTGGGTTAAACGTGTCCAATTTGGGTGATCTAAGGGTCAAATCATGCTAGTCTCATCGAAAGTTAGCGTAATGGACCCCTTACTTGGTCAATTTGGAGGTGTTTTGGTCTAGTTTGGACATGGTCTAGGTATGAAATGCTTGAACAAGGCTAGGTTACCTAAAAGATGCTATGCAGTAGGTTGAAGGTGACTTTGACAAGTCCCGGTGAAGAAATGGTAAGAGGTCTCACAGCTTGCGCCTCGCTTCAAAACTAACTTTTTGTTTTGCGACCAGGCGCGAGCTGTGAGACATCAGTCTCATTTCGATCAAAGGTGTCTAATTTGGGTAAACTAATGGTGTAAGGGTGATGGGCTCATCAAATTAGGCATAATCGACCCCTTATTGGGTCAATTTGGAGCTGTTTTGGTCAAGTTTGGGCGAGGTCTCACAGCTTGCGCCTCGCTTCAAAACTAACTTTTTGTTTTGCGACCAGGCGCGAGCTGTGAGACATCACACTTTTTGGTCTGAGAGTATCCTATTTTACTAAAATAAAAACTACTACTTGCTAACTCGTCCTAATTAAGCAAGATTTGACACATAAACTACTCAAAATTATCATGTATTAACAAAATTATTGATTATTTACAACATATCTACTGGGGATCTCCCTTAATTAAATTAGCTAATTACATGCCTTCCCTCATGAGGGTTACTTTCGCCATGAACAAATAAGTCGCTGAGTCTTCAAAATGTTGGACCAGCTTACGCTCTGCCGCTTTTTGAGCCTTGGCCTCCCGCTCTCGTTCTGTCCTCTCCTCTTCTTGTTTCCTTCGCCTTGTCAAGAAAGTCGAGCGGTCTGTTTGGTGCGCATCATGTCGATCGGAGTCCTGGTGTCTATCGAGATGCTGTCTCTATCTAGCTTAAGGGCCTTGGTTCTAAATCTAAGGCTTAGCCATTAATATTATCTAACATTATTAAAGCTTAAATCTAATTAAGAATTATAATTCAAACGCAAACGATGCTCGCCCTCAGTGGTTGGCACGGGGGGGTTTGGGGGGGTTCAACCCTGTGGGTGGGAGGTTCAATTCTCGCTACCGCGGGAATCCTTTTAAGATGAGGTTCAAAGAGATTGAAAAACTAGACTAGTCTAGCTAGATCCTAGGCTAAGATTCGAATTACCAAGTTACTTTTTTAAATTTTATAACTTTTCAAGCTGTTTTCATCAATGTCTCACAGCTTGCGCCTCGTCGCAAAACTAAAGTTTAGTTATTGAACCAGGCTGTGAGACCACCTTACCTGGCTCATTCTTTTTAGTTTTATTAAGTTCCAATTCACCTAACTGTGCTAATATTAAATTCCAATCCACTTAACTGTTACTAGCTTAGCATAAACTACAAAAATGAGAAAAAAATTTCCCACTTTCCGAGGTTCGAGGATCCTATCAAGTTAGTACTACTGGGAGCATGGCCAGTGCTTTGCTCTTGGTCTCCAAGAACATTGCTCTGATACCACTGTGACGTCCCCTACTCATATATATATTGCACACTCACCGTATACAAACAGGAGTTCATCCCCATACCAGCTCCATGCTAATATAGGGCCCTCCACGTATCACTTTACAACCTTGAAGAGTTCCAATTAGGAAGAATGAAGGGTCCTTTACCCGTCTCCCTCGGGGCCTACCTAGGCTGCGGCGTAAACATACATGTCAAGAGTACATACATCAACATCATATGACCATCACGAAGGATGGTCCTCCACATATCTGCATAGACAAAGATCAGCACATCACATAGGAATCCTACCCAAGGCTCGGACTCAAAGGGATGATCGGCGGCTTGGGTCTCGAGTTCATTGCGCATGAGAATTCATGGCAATGGATTTGGGCGGGCATAAGAACATGGCATAGGGTTGTCCACTCCATCCGCCCCTCACGCACACACACTGCGGTAGTAGGTGAAAAGTGTCGGGACTCCCCAGAGCCGCCCGGATGCATAGCCGGAAGGGCTATTCCCCGGGTCATCATCCCGCCCGATGGGGCAGGTAGGGATCACTCCCTCCGAGATCTACATGCTGACTCAAGGTGACTAGAGGGCCACACGCCATTATTCGACCGAACCCCACTGGAAAGTCATGAACACCACTTCACGGGTGTCAGCCCATGCCTTACCCACACTCGGTGGTAAGCCATTAGACCTAGTCACAATGATCCCCCTGAGGCCTTACACACCGAGGGATCGTTCAAGAGTCGAACACGAACCTCCTTCTCGGCCCACCGCCCCTTCACCCACAACCAGTGTGGCTCTTGTGCACAAGGCGCATCTATGGTGTGCTAGAGAGGCTAATCTAGGAGCATCTACTACCAAGCTTGAAGTCTCTACCCCCTTCCCAATACAAGGAGTTCACAGAGATACATCATCCATATACATCATGGAAGAACTAAAGAACATAGATCTAATCTATATCATAGAGTTAGGTTCTTTAGTTAGAGTCTGTATCTACTCATCTAGAGATCTAGATAGGCTGCTAAAGGCGATTTAATAGGCTAAACCTCTTTGATACAAAGACCGGAAAACGGTTTAGACCATTAAATCGACTACATACCCCTGATCCATGAGTTGCTCCTCCTCGACTTGAGTTCGACCATCCCACTTGTTCTTTCGAATCAAGGGAAACTAATGGTGCCATTCTCTCGCACGGAGTCCGGGAGGCGGTTTTGACTCATAGAGCAGCCAAAACGAGCTCTAAAACCCTAGGAACAAAAATGGGCAAGTTAGGGTTCTTCTACTTAAATAGGCAAGGGTTGGGGCTTAGGGTTTCCAATTATCCCTTTAGGCATGTGGGATAATTGGAAATGGGCCCACTTGCCTTTAATGGCTAGGTGGCCAAATGTGCCTACATGGAAATGTGTGCACCTTAATAAATGTGCATGTGCACATTAATAAGAAGTGCACATACCTAGCAAGTTGCCCCCTAGGGCTACTCACTGGCTACACGCCGGTCGGTTGGACGCCAGCTGGAGTGGCGATGTACGCCAGATTTATGACAAGACAAGATAATGCCCCGGACCGTGATAATCAGGCGGCCGAACGCCACATTTTAGGGTCCGTGTTCAAGGCCAACACCCCCACTCCACGCCAAGTCACGGTCAAGGTCCTTAAAAACCGACAAGAAGAGAGCCTCCAAAACGTAAACCCTGTGGGTTGCCAGGTTCTAGAAGGGTTTGCGTTTTGGGGGCAGAGACTTGGTCTATTGCACTTGGAACCCCGCAGAGAAGCCGCAATGAGGAATAATACGAAAAGGGGAACCGACGAGCAGCAGTTTGGGCCTGTCCTCCTCCCCGGATGTGGCAAGTAGAAGCTCGGGGCTTTTTGCGAAGGCAAGACATTCATAAATTCACAATTAATGCATTGTACGAAAATAAATTCTGATTTTTGCCACTGATTCCTAATCCATCTCCGGCCAGACACAGCCCAATTTTGAAATTTTCTGAGAAGGTCTAGGTCAAAGGGTTAGCATTAGAACGGTCGGGGCAGCCCGCTTCTGAACAACCGAAGCTGGCACCCTTCCCCAAGTCAAACGAGGCCGACCTTGCAGGGATCCCTCACAAGAGGGGAGAGTCCGGACCCCAAGAGGCGGGATCCAAAAGTTCCCCAGGCAGCCCTTTGCCGCCGGGCCGCACACTAACGACCACCCTCCCAGAAGTCCGGCCTCCCCATCCCACCGCTGATCCTCCTCGCTCAGGCCCCCTCTTCGAAGGCCCAAAAGATTCCAGATCGGGTCCCGAGAACTTGTCAAATCAGCGGGCGCCCCGAGGCTTCTACCTTGTAGAAACCGGCAGTTGTCTTGTCGTCGCTCGCACGGGGAGGCTCGAATGGCAAATCAACCCCCCCAAAATCGTCCGAATGGCGGCTAAATTACCCTAGGGAGCAAGTTACAAGGTCGGTTTTGCAAAAAGAAAGAAACACTCACGCCCTCCACGACAAGATCCCCGCGATCCACATCCTAGGCCAATTGACTACGAGTGTGATGGAAGTGAGCTACTTTGGCTTCTTGAGGTCGGGTGGTCTTCCGCCACGAACTTGGTCCCCGTGGCAATGTCGACGTTCTAAGTCCATTGGCGCATTTTAAATCACGATTCCAGAGGGGAGGTCGCCGGTCCGGCCCCTCGTGGCCTTGGGGAGAGGAAATTCGTGGGCAAGCAGCTTCGGGGATTTAGGGTCCGTGGCTCGCTCAACACCCCCACTCCATCGTTGTCACGCTAAGGTCCCGACCGACAGGAGAGGGCCTCCAAAACGAAACCCCGGGGGCTGCCGTGTTCTAGAAGGGTTTGGCGCTTTGGGGCCGGTGACTTGGTCCGTTGCACTTGGGACCGGGCCGAGAAGCCGCAGCCGGTAAATACGGAGCAAGGGGAACCGAGGGAGCGGAGTTTGGGCCTGTCCTCCTCCGATGGCAAGTAGAAGCTCCGGGGGCTTTTGCAGCGGGCAAGACATTCATAAATTCGAATTAATGCATTGTACCTAAAATAAATTCTGATTTTTGCCACCGGATTCCTAATCCATCTCCAAAGACACAGCCCAATTTTCAAATTTTCGAGAAGGTCTAGGTCAAAGGGTTCAAGATAGAACGGCTCGGGCAGCCCCGCTGTGGCAACCGAAATGACACCCTTCCCCAAGTCAAACGAGGCCGTGACCTTTGCGATCCTCACAAGAGGGGAGAGTCCTGACCCCAAGAGGCGGATCCAAAAAGTTCCCGAGGCAGCCCTTCCCCGGCAGCCGGCCTCGGGTCACGCTAATGACCACCCCTTCCTGAGCCCTGCCCCTATCCGACCGCTGATCCTCCGCTCAGGGGCCCCTTCTGAAGGCCCAAAAGATTCCGATCGGTCCCGAGAACTTGTCAAACCGCAGGGCGCCCCCGGCTCGGCCTTTGGAGAAACCGCAGTTGTCTTGTCGCTCGGCACCGGGAGGTCCGAATGGCAAATCGAATTCGACACAAATCGTCCCGAATGGCGAAATTACCCTAGGGAGCAAGTTACAAGGTCGGTTTTGCAAAAGAAAGAAACACCTCACGCCTCCACGACAAGATCCCCGTGATCCACATCCTAGGCCAATTGAGTGTGATGGAAGTGAGCTACTTTGGCGCGCTTGAGTTCGGTGGTCTTCCGGCTACCTAACTTGGTCCCCTGTGGCAATGTCGACGCTCGGAGTCCATTGGCGAGCCAAATCGCGATTCCCGAGAGGGAGGTCGCCTGCCCCGGCCCCGTGGCCTTGGGAGAGGAAATTCGGGCGCAGCTTCCGGGATTTTATGGTCCGCGTTCAAGGCCAACACCCCCACTCCATGTCAAGTCACGGGCGCAAGGTCCCGCCTCGACCGACACAGTGAGAGGGCCTCCAAAAACGTAAACCATGTGGGTTGCCGTGTTCTAGAAGGGTTTGCGCTTTTGGGGGGCCGAGACTTGGTCCGTTGCACTTGGGACCCGCCGAAGCCGCAGCCGGTGAATACGGAGCAAGGGGAACCTGACGGAGCGGAGTTTGGGCTCCCTCCTCCTCCATGTGGCAAGTAGAAATCGGGGGCTTTTGCAAAGGGCAAGACATTCATAAATTCGCAATTAATGCATTGTACGAAAATAAATTCTGATTTTTGCCACCTGATTCCTAATCCATCTCCAAAGACACGTAGCCCAATTTTCGAAATTTTGGAGAAGGTCTAGGTCAAAGGGTTAAGATTGAACGGTCGGGCAGCCCGCTGGTGGCAACCGAAATGGCACCTTCCCCAAGTCAAACGAGGCCAGACCTTGCAGGATCCCTCACAAGAGGGGAGAGTCCTGACCCCAAGAGGCGGATCCAAAAAGTTCCCGAGGCAGCTCTTCCGGGCAGCGCCCCCTGGGTCGCACGCCAATGACCACCCTTCTTGGAGCCCGCCTCTATCCGACCGTTGATCCTCCGCTCAGGCCCCTTCTTCGAAGGCCCAAAAGATTCCAGACGGGTCCGAGAACTTGTCAAACCGGCGGGCCCCGAGGTCTGGCTTGTAGAAACCGGGTGTTGTCTTGTCGCTCGCACCGGGAGGTTCGAATGGCAAATCGACCGCCAAATCGTCCGAATGGCGAAAATTACCCTAGGGAGCAAGTTACAAGGTCGGTTTTGTAAAAGAAAGAAACACTCACGCCTCCACGACAAGATCCCGCGATCCACATCCTAGCCAATTGACTACGAGTGTGATGGAAGTGAGCTACTTTGGCGCTTGGAGGTCGGGTGGTCTCTCGCCACTGAACTTGGTCCCTGTGGCAATGTCGACGCTTCTAAGTCCATTGGCAGAGCCAAATCACGACATTCCCGAGAGGGGAGGTCGCCTCGGCCCGGCCCCTAGGGCCTGGGAGAGGAAATTCGGGCAGCCTGTGGGGATTTTAGGGTCCGCGGTTCGCATCAACACCCCCACTCCACGCCAAGTCACGGGCGCGCCAAGGTCCCTAACGACCGACAGGAGAGGGCCTCCAAAACGTAAACCCCGGGTGGGCTGCCGTGTTCTAGAAGGGTTTGGGACGCTTTGGGGCCGAGACTTGGTCCGCCCTGCACTTGGGACCGGCCGCAGAATTAGCTTGCGATTTTTGCCACCGAATACACGAATACGGAGCAAGGGAACCGACGAGCGGAGTTTGGGTCCGACCCAAGAGCTCCTCCGATGTGGCAAGTAGAAGTCGGGGGCACTTTTGGCAAAGGGCAAGACATTCATAAATTCGCAATTAATGCATTGTACTAAAATCAATTCTCGATTTTTTGCCACCGATTCCTAATCCATCTCCAAAGACACAAACCAATTTTCTTCAAATTTTCGAGAAGGTCTAGGGGGGTCAAAGGGTTAGCATTCCGAAAGCTGGCACCCTTCCCCAAGTCAAACGAGGCCGACCTTGGTGGATCCCTCACAAGAGGGAGAGTCCTAATCTCAAGAGGCTGGATCCAAAAAGTTCCCCAGGCACTCTTCCTCGCGCGCCGCCCCTGGGGTCAGACGCTAATGACCACTGGAGCCCTGCTCCCTCTTATCCCATCAAGTTGATCCCCTCTCGCTCAGGGCTTCTCTTCTGAAGGCCTAAAAGATTCCAGACGGGTCCGGGAGAATTTGTCAAATCACAGTATGCCCCAGGTCGCCTTGGAGAAACCGGCAGTTGTCTTGTCGCTCGCACGGGAGAGGAAAATTTCGGGCAAGCAGCCTTCCTGGGATTTTAGGGTTCGCGGCTCAAGGCTAACACCCCACCTAATGCCAAGTCACGAAGCAAGGTCCCACTGACCGACAAGGAGAGTGGGCCTCCAAAACCGTGAAACCTGTGGGTTGCCGTGTCTCCATAAAGGGTTTATGCTTTGGGGCCGACTTTGTCCGGTTGCACTTGGGACCTGGCCGGTAGGCCGCAGCCAAGAATACTGAGTAAAAGGGGAACTGCATCTTGTTTGAAGTTTGGGCCTGCCCTCCTCCGATGTGGCAAGTAGAAGTCGGGGCTTTGCAAAGGGCAAGACATTCATAAATTCGCACACGCATCGTACCTAAAATAAATTCTGATTTTAAGCCAGCTGGATTCCTAATCCATTCCAGCACAATGCACCCAATTCTCAAATTTCTATAGCTGGGTCTAGGCCGCGTTAGTATTAGAACGGGTCGTGGGGCAGCCCGTATAAAATCCCAGAGCCGCACCTTCCCCAAGTCAAACGAGGCTGACCTGCGGGATCCTCAAGAGGAGAGTCCCACCCCAAGAGGCGATCCAAAAGTTCCCCCGGCGTTCTCTTCCTCGGCAATGCCCCCGGGTCAGACGCCAATGACCACTCCTCTCGGAGCCCGACTCTATCCCACCGCTGACTGCCTCGTGGGCCCTCTTCGGAAGGCCCAAAAGATTCCGTGACGTGGTCCAAGAGAACTGTCAACCGCTGGGCCCCCGGCTCACTTTGGAGAAACCGCTATACAGTTGTCTTGTCACTGGGCACCGGGAGTGTTCTAATGGCAAATCGAACACCCCGCCAAATCGTCCTAATGGCTTAAATTACCCTAGGAGCAAGCTACAAGGTCGGGTTTTGCAAAAAGAAAGAAACACCTCACTCTCCACGACAAAGATCCCGCGAGATCCAATAATCCTAGGCCACAATTGAGTGTGATGGAAGTGAGCTACTTGGCTTCTTGGAGTTCGGTGGTCTTCCCGCTACTCTAACTTGGTCCCCGGTGGCAATGTCGACGCTTCGAGTCCATTGGCAAAAGAGCCAAATCAGCGATTCCTGAGAGAGGGAGGTGGCCCGTCCGGCCCCCGTGAGCCTTGGGAGAGGAAATTCGCAAGCAGCCTTCCTGGGATTTTTAGGGTCCGTGCTCAAGGCCAACACCCCTTAATTAACGCCAAGTCACGCAAGGTCCCCGACCGGAGCAAGGAGAGGGCCTCAAAACGAACCCCTGCGGGTTGCCAGTTCTAGAAGGGTTTGGCGCTTTGGGCCGTAGACTTGGTCCTGCTGCACTGGGACCGCCGAAGCCGCAGCCGAGAATACCGGAGCAAGGGGAACTGACGGAGCGAGTTTGGGCTTTGTCCTCCTCCTTCCGGCGTGGCAAGTAGAAGCTCTGGGCTGCGCGGCAAGACATTCATAAATTCGCAATTAATGCATTGTACTAAAATAAATTTTGATTTTTTGCCGTACTGGATTCCTAATCCATCTCCGCAAAGACAATGCCCCAATTTTCGAAATTTTCTATAGCTGTCTAGGTCAAAGGGTTAAGTATTAGAACTGCCGGGCAGCCCGCTGTATAAATCCTAGCCGCACCCTTCCCAAGTCAAACGAGGCCGTGAGATCTTGCGTGATCCTCACAAGAGGGAGAGTCCCACCCCAAGAGGCGGATCCAAAAGTTCCCGAGGCAGCCTTTCCGGCAAATGTCTTCCGGGGTCGTGACAGCCAATGACCACCCTTCCTGGTCTCGACCCCTATCCTAATCGCTGATCCTCCTCGTTCGTGGGCCCCTCTTCTGAAGGCCCAAAAGATTCCGCAGATCGGGTCCGTGAGAACTTGTCAAACCGCTGGGCGCCCCGAGGTCGGCCTTGGAGAAACCGCAAAGGTCTGTCGTTCTCGCACCGGGAGTGTTCTAATGGCAAATCGACTCGCCAAATCGTCCTAATGGCTAAATTACCCTAGGGAGCAAGTTACAAGGTCGGCTTGGTAAAGAAAGAAACACTCACGCCCACTCCACAAGATCCCGCATCCACATCCTAGGCCAATTGAGTGTGATGGAAGTGAGCTTACTTTGGCGCTTCTGGAGTTCCCGGTGGTCTTCTGGCCACCTAACTTGGTCCCCGCAGGCAATGTTGACGCTCGAGTCCATTGGCGCAGCCAAATCGCGATTCCTGAGAGGGAGTGTGTGGCCCGTCCGCCCCGCTGCAGCCTGGGAGAGGAAATTCGCGCGCCTCCTGGGATTTTAGGGGTCCGTAAGCTCAAGCGCCAACACTCCCACCCACGCCAAGTCACTACAAGATCCTCACTCGGTCTCGACAAGGAGAGGGCTCTCCAAAACGAAACCCCGGTGGCTGCTGTGTTCTAGAAGGGCTCTTATGCTTTGGGGCCGGTGACTTGGTTCTGCACTTGGGACATGGCCGGTAGTTGCACCAGAATACGAGCAAGGGGAACCGACGGAAGGAATTTGGGCCTGTCCTCCCCGATGTGGCAAGTAGAAGTCGGGGCGCTTTGCAAAGTGGCAAGACATTCATAAATTTGTACTAATGCATTGTACCTAAAAATAAATTCTGATTTTTCACACTGGATTCCTAATCCATCTCCCCACAAAGACACCCCCAATTTCTAAATTTTCGAGAAGCTGTCTAGGTCAAAGGGTTAGCTAAGGTCAGCTGAATGGAGTTTGTGATCGCTGTACTCCTGGGGTTGACCTTGGCTCACTGGACGCTATACTTGGTCTAAGATTGCATTGAGAATATAAGCATCATAACTATTAGAATGAAGATAAATGATTACGTGTAGTGCTATCATAACTACTAGAATGAAGATAAATGATTACGTAAGCAAAAAGACTAGTGCGTTGGGGTAGATTTACGTTTGTGATGATGGTTGTGTTTCAAAGATCAAGGCATATGGATAGAGAGAATGCCCTTTTTGTTCAACGGACGCCCCTAAAGCTATTTGACATGGATGGCATAATTAACTTGTAATGAACTCCAATTCGGGCAAGCAAATCTCCTGGGAGTTTTAGGGTCCCAAATGGGTGTCAACACCCCCACTCCATGTCAAGACACGGGCCAAAGAAGGTTCCACCAAATCACAAGGAGAGGTCCTCCTAAAACGCAAACCCCGCGGACTTGCCGTATTCTAGAAGGGTTTTTACTTTGGGGCCGAAGCTCTTTTGTCTTCCTCGCCACGCACTTGGTCCCTAGGCAACGCCGACGTTTCGAGTCCATTGGCAGAGCCAAACGTGCCTGAGAGGGGAGGTCGCCTCGTCTGGCTACCGCGCCTTAGGGAGAGTGAAATTCGCAAGTAGCTTCCCGGGATTTAGGGTCCGTGTTCCGCCTCACACTTCACTCCATCGCCACCAAGTCACTGGGCGCGCGGTCCCACTTCTTCAAATCACAAGTAAAACGTAGTAAACCCCGTGGGCTGCTGCGTTCTAGAAGGCTTGGCGCTTTGGGGTCGACTTGGTCTGCTCCACTTGGGACCGCCGGTAGCTTTTCCGCAAATGGTGAATACGGAGCAAGGGGAACCGACCGAAGGAGTTTGGGCCTGTCCTCCGGATGTGGCAAGTAGAAGTCGGGGCGCTTTTGCAAGGGCAATACATTCATAAATTCTACTAATGCATTGTACTTAAAAATAAATTCTGATTTTTTAAGCCAAATGGATCTTAATCCATCTCCAGCGACACGTACCCAATTTTCAAATTTTCGAGAAGGTCTAGGCCAAAGGGTTAGTGATAGAATCTGGGCCGTGGCAGCCTCAAGCAGGTAAGGCAACCGAGCCGCACCCTTCCCTCAAGTCAAATCCAGGCCGTGACCTTGCAGTGGATCCTCACAAGAGGGGAGAGTCCGACCCCAAGAGGCGATCCAAAAAAGTTCCCCAGGCAGCCCTTCCCGGCAACAAGCCTCCTGGGTCGCGACGCCACGACCACCCTCCTCGAGCCCTGCTCCCCTATCCCACCGCTGATCCCCTCCGCTCAAGGGCCCCTCTTCGAAGGCCCAAAGATTCCAGACGGGTCCGAGAACTTGAGCCAAACAAGGGCGCCCCGGGAGGTCGCCTTGAGAAACCACAGTTGTCTTGTCGCTCGGGCAATCGGGAGGCTCCTGAATGGTAAATCGACCCCGCCAAATCGCCCTAATGAGCGGGGCTCATTCCTAGGAGCAAGCCACGAGGTCGGGTTTTGCAAAAGAAAGAACACTCTCACGCCTCCACCTACAAGATCCCTCGCATCCACATCCTAGGCCAATTGAGTGTGATGGAAGTGAGCTACTTTGGGGCTTCTTGAGGTCGGGTGGTCAAGAATTAACCTTGGTCCCCGTGGCAATGCCTACGTTCTCCAGTCCATTGGCAAGAGCCAAATCGACCCTGGGAGGGGAGGTGGGCCCATCCCGGCCTCGTGGCCTTAGGGAGAGAAATTCTAAGTACAAATTTCCTGGGGATTTTTTAGGGTCCATGCTCAAGGCCAACACCCCACTCCATCGCCAATTATCAGCAAGGTCCCGCCTTCCGACCGAGCTGAAGGAGAGGGCCTCCAAAACGTGAAACCCCGTGGGTTGCCAAAGTTCTAGAAGGGTTTGCGTTTTGGGGCCGAGACTTGGTCCGCTGCACTTGGGACTGCCGCAGTTTCTGTTTGCGAATACCTGAAAGCAAGGGAACCGACGAGCCGGAGTTTGGGCCTGTCCTCCGATGTGGCAAGTAGAAGTCGGGGCTTTGGCAAAGGCAAAGACATTCATACCCGCTAATTAATGCATTGTACCTAAAATAAATTCTCGATTTTTGCCGCCTGGATTCCTAATCCATCTCCAAAGACACGTGCCAATTTTCTAAATTTTCGAGAAGGCCCAGTGAAAGGGTTAGCATTAGAATGCCGGGCAGCCCGCTGCGTGGCAACCGAAATGGCACCCTTTCCCAAGTCAAATCCAGGCCAGACCTTGCGGATCCTCACAAGGGGGGAGAGACCCCAAGAGGCAGGATGCAAAAAAGTTCCCAGGCAGCCCCTTCCTCGCGCCGGCCCCGGGTCGACGCCACGACCACCCTCCCCTGAGCCCTGCCCCTATCCCAATCGCTGATCCTCCGCTCAGGGCCCCTCTTCGAAGGCCCAAAAGATTCCGTGATCGTCCGGAGAACTGTCAAACCGCTGTGGGCGCCCCGGAGGCCTACTTTGTGGTGAAAACCGGCAAAGGTTCTTCATTGCTCGCAACGGGAGGCCCTAATGGCAAATCACCCCGCCAAATCGGGCCCGCATGGCGGTAAATTACCTCTAGGGAGCAAGTTACAAGGTCGGTTTTGCAAAGAAAGAAACACCTTCCACGACAAGATCCTCGCGATCCACATCCTAGGCCAATTGACTACGAGTGTGATGGAAGTGAGCTACTTGGCTTCTGAGGTCGGGTGGTCTTCTGCCACGGAACTTGGTCCCCGGCAATGTCGACGTGCTCTAAGTCCATTGGCGCAGCCAAATCACGACCCGAGAGAGGGAGGTCGCCGGCCCCGCCCCGTGGCCTTGGGAGAGGAAATTCTGTGGGCAAGCAAATGGGATTTTAGGGTCTCGCGGCTCGGCGTCAACACCCCCACTCCACGCCAAGTCATCACTCAGCCAGCGTCCCTCGACCATTGAAGGAGAGGGCCTCCAAAAACGAAACCTCATGGGTTGCCAAAGTTCTGTGAAGGGTTTGCATTTGGGGCCGAGACTTGGTCTCGCTGCACTTGGGACCCCAATGGTAGTCGAGCCGCAGAATGTATGAGCAAGGAACCTAATTTGAGCTGAGTTTGGGCCTCGTCCTCCTCCGATGTGGCAAGTAGAATTCGGGGCGCTTTTGCAAAGGGCAAGACATTCATACCCTCGCACTAATGCATTGTAATGAAAATAAATTCTGATTTTTAAGGCCTGGATTCCTAACTACTCCCCAAAGACACAGCCCAATTTTCAAATTTTCGAGAAGGCTCCAGGCCAAAGGGTTAGTGATAGAACGTCGGGCAGCCCGCTATAGGCAACCCCAGCCGCACCTTCCCCAAGTCAAACGAGGCCGTGACCTGCAGGATCCTCACAAGAGGGAGAGTCCGACCCCAAGAGTAGCGGATCCAAAAGTTCCCCGAGGCAGCTCCTTCCTCGCCGCTTCCCTGGGTCGCACGCCACGACCACTCCCTCCTGAGCCCTGCCTCTATCCGGCATCATGGATCTCCTCGTCAGGCCCCTCGAAGGCCCAAAGATTCCGTGACGGCCCTCGGGGAGAACTTGTCAAACCGCTGGCGCCCCGGTGGCCTACTTTGGAGAAACCGCAGCTGTCTTGTCGCCGGGCACCGGGAGGCCCGAATGGCAAATCGACCCCAAATCGTCCTAATGGCTAAATTACCCTAGGAGCAAGCCGTGTCGTTTTGTAGAAAAGAAAGAAACACTCACGCCTCCACGCATGAAAGATCCCGCGATCCACATCCTAGGCCAATTGAGTGTGATGGAAGTGAGCTACTTTGGCGCTTGGAGTTCGGTGGCTCGCCACTTAACTTGGTCCCCGTGGCAATGTCGACGCTTCCGAGTCCATTGGCGTAGCCAAATCGCGACTCCTGAGAGAGGGAGGTGGCTCCTCGGGCCCGCCCCTGCAGCCTGGGAGAGGAAATGTGGGCAAAGTACCGGGATTTTAGGTCCGCGCTCGGGCGTTAACACTCCCACTCCACGCCAAGTCACGCTAAGATCCGCCCGACCATTAGCGAGTGGCCTAAAACGAAACCCCGTGGCTGCCGTGTTCTAGAAGGGTTTGCGTTTGGGGGCCGAGACTCTTGTCCGTTGCACTTGGGACATGGCCGGTAGTTGCAGCCGAATACCGAGCAAGGGGAATCGACCGGAAGGAATTTGGGCCCTCCTGCCCTCCTCCCCGATGTGGCAAGTAGAAGTCGGGGCGCTTTGCAAAGGGTAAGACATTCATAAATTTGCAATTAATGCATTGTACCTAAAAATAAATTCGATTTTTTGCCGCCTGGATTCCTAATCCATCTCCAAGACACCCCCAATTTTCAAATTTCGGAGAAGGTCTAGGTCAAAGGGTTAGCTAAGGTCAAAGGAATGGAGTTTGTGGGATCGCTGTACTTGGGGCTTGGCTCACTGACGCTATAATTTGGTCTAAGATTGCATTGGAGAATATATAATTCTCATAACTATTAGAATGAAGATAAAATGATTACGTAGTTATCATAACTACTAGAATGAAGATAAAATGATTACGTAAAGCAAAAGACTAGTGCGGCTGGGGTAGGATTGGTTGCTTGTGATGATGGTTGTAAGTTTCAAGATCAAGGCATATGGATAGAGAGAATACCCTTGTTCAACCCGGACCGCCCCTAAAAGCTATTTGACATGGATGGCATAATTAACTTGTAATGAACCGAATTGGGCAAGCAACTTCCTGGGGAGTTTAGGTCCCGCCCGGGCGGCTAACACCCCACTCCACATGTCAAGACACGCGCAGCGTCCCCACCAAATCGACAAGGAGAGGGCTCAAACGAAAACCGCGGACTTGCCGCATTCTAGAAGGGTTTTGTTTTGGGGGCCGAAGTTTTGGTCTTCTCGCCACGTAATCCTGGTCCCTAGGGCACCGCCGACAAGTGCAGCCAAATTGCGCTCCTGGGAGAGGGGAGGTCGCCACACCCCGCCAGCTACCAAGGCCTTAGGAGAGGAAATCTCTGCGCACGGGATTTAGAGTCCGTGTTTCAGCGCCAAATACCCCCACTCCATCGCCAAGTCACGCCACAAGGTCCCGCCTAAATCACAAGAAGAGGGCCTCCAAAACGCAAAACCCCGGGTGGCTGCCGTGTTCTAGAAGGGTTTGCATTTTGGTGGCCGAAGACTCTTGGTCTCGCTGTAATTTTGGGACCCGCTCTTCAGAAGCCGCACTGAGAATACGAGCAAGGGGAACCGGACACGGAGCTGAGTTTGGGCCCGCCCTCCTCCGGCGTGGCAAGTAGAAGTCGTAGGGCGCTTTGCAAAGGGCAAAGACATTCATATAAATTCGCAATTACCGCATTGTACCTAAAATAAATTTTGATTTACACCGGATTCCTAATCCATCTCCAAAGACACGTTCTCAATTTTCTAAATTATACGTCTAGGTCACAAAGGGTTAAGATAGAATCCACGGGGCAGCCCGCTGGTATAAATCGAGCCGCACCCTTCCCCAAGTCAAACGGCCGTGACCTGCGGTGGATCCCTCACAAGAGGGGAGAGTCCTAATCTCAAGAGGCGGGATTCAAAAGTTCCCAGGCGTTTCTTCCGCGCCAGCCTCCTGGGCCGCATCGCCACGACCACCCTCCTGAGCCCCGCTCCCCTATCCCGACCGCTGATTCTCCGGGGCTCAGTGGCCCCTCTTCGAAGGCCCAAAAGATTCCGCATCGGGCCCGAGAACTTGTCAAACCGGGCGCCCCGGAGGCCTACTTTGAGAAACCGCATGGTTCCTGTCGTCAGTACCTGGGAGGCTCCTGAATGGCAAATCACTCCGCCAAATCACCGCCCGAATGGCCAAATTACCCTAGGAGCAAGTTACGAGGTCGGCTTTGCAAAAGAAAGTTAAAACACTCACGCCTACCTACGCGATCCTCGCGATCCGCATCCCAAAGCCAATTGAGTGTGATGGAAGTGAGCTACTTCTGGAGGTCGGTGGTGGTCTTCTGGCCAATGAACTTGGTCCCCTGTAAGGTGTCGACGCTCGAGTCCATTGGCGTAGAGCCAAATCGCCATTCCTGAGAGGGAGGTGGCCCGGGCCCGGCCCCCGTGGCCTTGGGAGAGGAAATTCTGGGCAAGCAGCCCTGGGATTTTAGGTCCATGCTCAAGCAAACACCTCCCCCACTCCATCGCCACCACGCAAGGTCCCACCCCGACCGGCTGGGAGAGGGCCTCCAAAACGCAAACCCCGTGGGTTGCCGTGTTCTAGAAGGGTTTATGCTTTGGGGCCTAGACTTGGTCCAAGGTAATCTGGGACCTCTGCCGAGAAGCCGCAAATGGTGAATACTCGGAGCAAGGAACCGACGGAAATGAGTTTGGGCCTGTCCTCCTCCCCGGATGCGGCAAGTAGAAGTCGGGGGCGCTTTTGGCAAGTGGCAAGACATTCATAAATTCGGCAATTAATGCATTGTACCTAAAATAAATTCTGATTTTTGCCAGCCGGATTCCTAATCCATCTCCAAAGACACGTTCTCAATTTTCAAATTTTCGGAGAAGGTCTAGGTCACAAAGGGTTAGCATTAGGAATCCAAAGGGCCGGGGCAGCCCAAGGTGGCAAACCAAGCTCTGCACCCCTTCCCCTAAGTCAAACGAGGCCGGACCTGCAGAGATCCCTCACAAGAGGTGGGGGAGAGAGTCCCACCCCAAGAGGCTGGATCCAAAAAGTTCACGAGGCAGCCCTTCCCCGACAGCCGCCTCCTGGGCCGCGACGCTAATGACCACCTCCTGGTGCCCTGCCTCTATCCCACCGCTGGATCCTCCGCTCAGGCCCCTCTTCGAAGGCCCAAAAGATTCCGTGACGTGGTCCGTGAGAACTTGTCAGTCAAACTGCTGGGCGCCCCAGGTCGGCCTTGGAGAAACCGCAGCCATTTGTCGCTCGCACCGGGGAGGCCCGAATGGCAAATCTACCCCAAATCGTCCTAATGGCGAATTACCCTAGGGAGCAAGCTACAGGCCTGCTTTGCAAAAGAAAGAAACACTACTCCACGACAAAAAAGATCCCGCGATCCGCATCCTAGGCCACCTGAGTGTGATGGAAGTGAGCTACTTGGAGGTCGGGTGGTCTTCCTCGCCTTAACTTGGTCCCCGTGGCAATGTCGTGCTTCGAGTCCATTATGTAGCCAAATCGCGACCTCGTGAGAGGGAGGTGGGCCCGCCCCGCCCTCAGTGGCCTTGGGGAGAGGAACGGGCAAGCAGCCTTCCTGGGGATTTTAGGGTCCATGCTCAAGGCCAACACCCCCACTCCACGTCAATTCACGCGAAGGTCCTACCGACCGACAGTTATAGGGCTCTCCAAAACGTAGTAAACCTCGTGGGCTGCCGTGTTCTAGAAGGGTTTGCGTTTGGGGGCCGGTGACTTGACCGCTGCACTTGGGACCTCGCCGGTGGTGAAGTCGCAGCCGGTGAATACGGAGCAAGTGGGGAACCGACGGAATGAGTTTGGGCTCTGTCCTCCCGCTACGTGGCAAGTAGAAGCCTAGGGCGCTTTTATGTGCGGCAAGACATTCATAAATTCGCAGAATTAATGCATTGTACCTAAAATAAATTCTGGATTTTTGCTTCTGGATTCCTAATCCATCTCCAGCACGTACCCAATTTTCAAATTTCTGAGAAGGTCTAGGTCAAAGGGTTAAGCATTGAATCCGCAGGCACAGGTGGCATCCTAGCCGCAACCTTCCCCTTCTGCCAAACGAGGCCGTGATCTGTGGTCCTCACAAGAGGGGAGAGTCCGACCCCAAGAGAGGTCGGATCCAAAGTTCCCCGAGGCGTTTCCCCGCAACCAGCTCTCAAGGTCAGACGCTTAATGACCACTCCTCCCCGAGCCCGGTCCCTCTTATCCCCTACCGCTGGATCCTTCCCGCTCGGGGCCCCTTCGAAGGCCCAAAAGATTCCAGACGGTCCGAGAACTTGTCAAACCGCCAAGGCCCCGGTGGTCACTCTCAGAAACTCAAGCAGTTGTCTTGTCGTCGTCGCACCGGGAGTGTTCTGTGAATGGCAAATCGACCCCAAATCGTCGAATGGCTTAAATTACCCTAGGGAGCAAGTTACAAGGTCGGTTTTGCAAAAGAAAGCAGGAAACACCTCACGCCTCCACCTAATAAGATCCCGCGATCCAATATCCTAGGCCACCGACCACGAAAGTGTGACGGAAGTGAGTTACTTTACGCTCTTGGAGGTCGGGTGGTCTTCGCCACGAATCCTGGTCCCTAGGGCAATGTCGACGCTCGGTGTCCATTGCGCAGCCAAATCGCGAGCCCGGAGGGAGGTGGCTCCGGCCCGGCCCCGGCCTGGGGAGAGGAAATTCGGGCAAGCAAAATGGGATTTTAGGGTTCATGCTCCGTGTCAACACCCCACTGGTCACGGGCGCAAGGTCCCTACTGACCGGACACATAGAGAGGGCCTCCAAAACGAAACCCCGTGGGTTGCCAGTTCTAGAAGGGCTTGCGTTTTGGGGGCCGAGACTTGGTTTGTTGCACTTGGGACCGCCGAGAAGCCGAGCCGAGAATACGGAGCAAGGGGAACCGACGGAGCGGAGTTTGGGCCTCGCTCCTCCTCCCTTTGCATGTGGCAAGTAGAAGTCGGGGGCGCTTTTGCGCTGGCAAGACATTCATACCAAGAATTAATGCATTGTACTAAAATAAATTCTGATTTTTGCCGCCTGATTCCTAATCCATCTCCAAAAGACAATGTGCCAATTTTCAAATTTTCTGAGAAGGTCTAGGTGAAAGGGTTAGCATTTTTGAACGTCGGGCAGCCCAAGCAGGTGGCAACCGAAATGTAAGTAATTCCTTTCCAAGTCACAAACGAGGCTGTGATCTGGGTGGGATCCCTCACAAGGGGGAGAGTTCGACCCCAAGAGTGCGTGGATGCAAAAAGTCTCAGGCAGCTCTTCCCTCGGCAAATGGGCCTCCTGGGCCGTGCGACGCACGACCACCCTCTGGAGCCCTGCCTCCCTATCATCCACCGCTGATCCTCCTCGCCTGTGTGGGCCCCTCTTCTGAAGGCCCAAAAGATTCCTTTATTGTCCGAGAACTTGTCAAACTGGGCGCCCCGAGGTCGGCCTTGGGAGAAACCGCAGTTGTCTTGTCGCTCGGGCACGGAGTTCTAATGGCAAATCGACCCCCGCCAAATCGCCCGCACGGCTTAAATTCAATTTCTAAGGAGCAAGTTACAAGGTCGGTTTTGCAAAAAAGAAAGAAACACCTCACGCCTTCTCCACGACAGTGATCCCGCATCCACATCCTAGGCCAATTGAGTGATGGAAGTGAGCTACTTTGGCGCTTCTGGAGTTCGTGGTCTTCTGGCTACCTAACTTGGTCCCTGTGGCAATGTCGACGTTTCAGTCCATCGCGCAGACGAGAGGGGAGGTCGCCTCGGCCCGCCCCTGTGGCCTGGGGAGAAATTCGGGCAAGCAGCCCCGGGGATTTTAGGGTCCTGCGGCTCTAAATAGCCAACACCCCCACTCCATCGTTAAGTAACTACAAGCAAGGTCCCGCCTCGACCGACAGGAGGGCTCCAAAACGCAGAAACCCCGTGGGTTGCCGTGTTCTAGAAGGGTCATGCCTTGGGGCCGACTCTGGTCTGCACCCTGGGACCTCGCCGCAGAAGCCGCACTCGAGAATAAGTGAGCAAGGGGAACTCGACGGAGCGAGTTTGGGCCTGTCCTCCTCCCCGATGTGGCAAGTAGAAGTTCGGGGCTTGGTAAAGGCAAGCATTCATAAATTCGCACTAATGCATTGTACTAAAATAAATTCTCATTTTTGCTACCGATTCCTAATCCATCTCAAAGACAATGCTCCCCAATTTTCAAAATTTTCGAGAAGGTCTAGGTCAAAGGGTAGCATTAGAACGGTTCGGGGCACCTCAAGCAGCAACCGAAATGGGCACCTTCCCCAAGTCAAACGAGAGGCCGTGTGTTGGTGGATCCTCACAAGAGGGGAGAGAGTCCCACCCCCAAGAGGCGGGATTCAAAAAGTTCCCCGAGGCAGCCTCTTTTCCCCGGCAACAGCCTCCTGGGTCAGCATCGCCAATGACCACCTCTCGAGCCCTACCTCTATCCGACCGCTGATCCTCCGCTCAGGCCCTTCTTCGGAAGGCCCAAAAGATCCTTAGACGGCCCCGAGAACTTGTCAAACATGGGGGCGCCTGAGGTCGGGCTGGCCTGAGAAACCGCGAAGCAGTTCTGTCGCTCGCACCTGGGAGGTTCCTGAATGGCAAATCAATTCCCGCCAAATCGTCCGAATGCATGGTAAATTACCCTAGGGGAGCGTTGGCAAGGTCGGTTTCCTTTGCAAAGAAAGAACACTCACTTCCCTCCACGCATGATCCTCGCATCCACATCCAGGCCACCGGGAGGTGATGGAAGTGAGCTACTTTGGCGCTTTCTTGGAGTTCTGTGTGGCTCGCCACAAACTTGGTCCCCTGCGGCAATGTCACGTTCTCGGGAGTCCATCGCGCAGCCAAATCGCGATTCCTCGAGAGGGAGGTGGCCCGTCCGCCCCTCAGAGCCTTGGGAGGAAATCTCTGCGCGCCTTCCTCGGGATTTTAGGGTCCGTATCAAGGCCAACACCCCACTCCACGCCAAGTCACGTAAGGCGAAGATCCCTACCACCGACAAGGATAGGCCTCCAAAACGTAAAACCCTCGCTGCTGTGTTCCAGAAGGGTTTATGCTTTGGGGGGCTTCCAGACCTGGTCTCAAGCACTCTGGGACTCCGGGCCGAGAAGCCGCAACCGAGAATACGCGAGCAAGGGGAACTCGACGGAAGATGAAGTTTGGGTCATTCTCCGATGTGGCAAGTAGAAGTCTGGGGCGGTGTTGGCAAGACATTCATAAATTTGTAATTAATGCATTGTACTTAAAATAAATTCTCATTTTTTGCCACTGGATTCCTAATCCATCTCCAAAGACACGCCCCCAATTCTTTCAAAATTTTCTGAGAAGGTCTAGGTCAAAGGGTTAGCATTAGAACGTCAGTACCGCTGTGGCAACCGAGTCAGCACCCTTCCCCAAGTCAAACGAGGCCAGACCTTGCGTGGATCCCTCACAAGTAGGGGAGAGTCCCATCTCCCCAAGAGGGCCGGATCCAAAAAGTTCCCGGAGGCACTCTTTCCCGGCAGCCGGCCTCTGGGTCAGACGCTTAATGACCACCTTCCTCGAGCCCTAAGCTTCCCCTATCCTAATCGCTGGATCCTCCGTCAGCCCCTTCGGAAGGGCCCAAAGATTCCGACGGGTCCTGAGAATCCTCATAAATCATGGGCGCCCCGAGGCTCACTTTGAGAAACCAAGTAGTGTCTTTACATCGCTCGCACCGGGAGGTTCTCGAATGGTAAATCGACCGCTAAATCGTCCTAATGGCTTAAATTACTCTAGGGAGCAAGTTACAAGGTCGGTTTTGGTAAAAGAAAGAAACATTCACTTCCACGACAAAGAGATCCCAAGAGATCCACATCCCAGGCCAACTGAAAGTGTGATGGAAGTGCGAGCTACTTTGGCTTCTGAGTTCTAGTGGTCTTCCTCGCCACAAACTTGGTCCCCGTGGCAATGACGTTCTCAGTCCATCGCGCAGCCAAATCACATTCGGAGAGGGAGGTGGCCCGGCCCCGGCCCCCGCAGCCTTGGGAAGAGGAAATTCGGGGCAAGCAGCCCGGGATTTAGGGTCCGCGGTCAAGGTTAACACTCCCACTCCATCGCCAAGTCACCCGCGACAAGATCCCCACGCACCGACAAGGGAGAGGCCTTCCAAACGTAAACCCCCAGGCTGCCGTGCTCCAGAAGGGTTTGCGCGCTTTGGGGCCGGTAGACTTGGTCTCGCTGCACCTGGGACCCGCCGAAGCCGCATTGGTATCACGGAGCAAGGGAACTCGACGAGGGAGTTTTGGGCCTGTCCTCCTCCCGGCGTGGCAAGTAGAAGTCGGGGCGCTAAAGGGTAAAGACATTCATAAATTTGTACTAATGCATTGTACTAAAATAAATTCTGATTTTTGCTACCGATTCCTAATCCATCTCCAAAGACAATGTTCTCACACATAAA